>CAUYUJ010006654.1:0-52120 GCA_963575745.1 Prorocentrum cordatum
CTCTCCTCTGAAGCGGGGCTCGGCCAGGGCACCGCGGCGCGGCGGGGAGCGGGAACACGTGCTCGGATTTCTGCGCGAAGCATTTGCACGGCAAGCTGCTGCCCAAGCTCGCGGCGTTCCGAGGAGCCCAGCTCGGGTGGGGCAAGGAAGCGTGCGGCTGTGTGTCTGCTGCCCATCGGTCGTTGAAAGTACGCATCAAATGATCTCTAGATTCTAGCCTATCTTCGCAGGCGATTTCTCTCCCCCAATCCCCGACTTCCGCCAGAAAAGTTTGGTCGCTCAGAAAAGGGGAGGAATCTTGGGATACATCCCGAGGGGGCTATTCGGACGCACCCCTGTCGAGGATGGACGCCCCCCCCTCGTATATCCCAGGGTTGGGCCCAAAATTGTTGATCCTCTCGAAAACCTCACGGAGCCTGGGATAGGGGTCGACGCATCCCCTGTTATGTCTTGGGCATCTGCCTCTTTCGAGGGTCGAGTTGTATTCCATCGTCCCTCCTCCTCATGGTGGGGGCAAGAGAAGGCGCGGCTGCGCGCGCTCTCGTGTACCAATAGTGATCTGAAGAGACTCGTAATGATCATACGTTTAAGCGAATGCTAGACAAAACAAATAATGAATCTCGTTATTCGTACTAATAACATTTAATAATCATATTATTACTACTACTACTACTACTACTACTACTACTACTACTACTACTACTACTAGTATTAATAATAATATTAATATACAGCGGCGCACACCATGAACTTCAGAGTTCCGCGCGGGTTTCTCGGATCAGCTTTGGGACCCCGCCCCTGGCGAGCTCCGAGCGCCCCAGGGAGGGGGCCGAGAAATCCGCGCGGAGCTCCGAAATTTTATGTATATCCAGGATCGACCTAAAAGGTGTTTTGGCGAATCCGCGGGCCGTGTTCGGTTCGATGTCGTTTTGCGCAAAGGCTGGACGAAGACAATCCGAGGGAAACTAAAACGAACAGAAAGCGGAGAGCACCGTTGAGGTCGAGTGTTGTGTTCTCTCCTTCTGATATTTCTGCTCGTGGGGCGCCTCGGGCGGCCACCCCGAGGTCTCCGGAGGGCATCAGCAGAGAGCAACATGAAAACGCCTGGCGACGATGTTCGATCCTCGATCCTCCTCATCCTCCTCCTGCGCATTGCGTGCTGACGGCATTGGTGCCTCCTGGACGTTGCCACCCCTCCTCCTCCACCTCCTCCTCCTCCTCCTCCTCCTTCCCTCTTGGATGGAGGGCGGAGGGGGGCATTCGTGGAGCCTCGAGAGGCACCCAGGAGCCTGAGTGCACCGAATCTGCCGAAAGGGTGCGGAAGCCTCCAGCGGCGGCTCCAGTGGCCTACACGCAGCCTCGCATGCCTCCTCCTGGAGCCATCCCAGCGTGGCTCGACGGTAAGATCAGGCGTTCTGATATTGAACCCAGCGTTGATCGGCTCCACCGCATTCGTGTCTTCTTCTTCCTCATCCTTGACTTTGTTCCACATTAATGATCATGATGGAACTCATCGGCCTCGTCCTCACCCGGAGCATCCCTGACCGTTTCGGCTCATTTGGTTTGGAAATGCGCGCGGGTACACTGTTGTATTTTAATGTGTGACGGTGAGATTGCGGTGGTATGGCGAAGGGTTGCAGCCAGAGCTGTCCAGGGCGCATCAGGACGGGTGCGCATGTGAACCTATCCTAATGCCACACTTCCGACGGCTGCGGACTGTGAGTGCGATCCCAACGGGTCCGGGCTGGATCTCAGAGTGATTGGGAAGTGATTGAAACGGGGCTCATCCAACATCGGATCAGCAAGTGTAAAGCATGGGATAGGAGTCCGAATCAGTCATGGAAGGGGGGTGAAGCAGTGCAGGAAAACGCGATATTATGACAAGTTTGGAGTGACCGATTGGGCGGTATAGAAGCGTTTGCGTAAATCTTGCGCCCTCCTTGGCAGGACAGTGGGTGGACGAGCACCTTAAGCAGGCCTTGCGCGAGAGTTTCGAGGAGCTGGATGCAAGCTTCGCGGAGAAGAACCCAGACGCCAAGCGAGCTCCGCTCCGACGGGGGGGGCGGGCAGCAATGGGCATCATCGCGAATTGGGGAAGCCGATTGTAATTCACCAAAAATGCCAGACATTCCCAGGTCGTAATTGTCATCGGGAGGGCCTGCGAAGGTCTTGCCACAGGTTCTGTTCTGTTGCTGGCGCCATCCCTCTGTGCGCCAGGAGCACAAGGCAAAGCATGCTGGGCCAGACGTGCCGGAGGAGTTGGAGACCACACGCGAGCCTGCGCCAGGACGAGGCACCCGGAGCCGCGCTGGGTCGGCTTCCGGGCAGCCTCCGGATCTGGGTCGGGGGGGACCTCTCCGTGGCCGAGGCCCGCCGTGACCAGAGACACAGACCAGACCTCACGCTCTCCTCTGGCGCCCCGCCGCGCGTGGCGCCTGCGCAGCAGCAGAAGCAGGGAGAAGGATGAAGAGGAGCAGGAGGAGGAGGAGGAGGAGGAGGAGGAGCAGGAGGAGGAGGAGGAGGAGGAGGAGGAGGGTCCGGCCGGAGAAGCAGACCCGACGTGGAGCTTCCGGGGGCCAGCGCGCACCTCTTGGACCGGCGCTGGGCCCCCCTGCCCGGCGCGCGGGGCCCCCCCCGGCGCCGACGCAGGAAGTCCGCGCGGAGCTGCGACATGTTCCGTGTACGTTGTGCTGCCTCCCTCTGATATTTCTGCTCCGAAATTTTATGTATATCCAGGATCGACCTAAAAGGTGTTTTGGCGAATCCGCGGGCCGTGTTCGGTTCGATGTCGTTTTGCGCAAAGGCTGGACGAAGACAATCCGAGGGAAACTAAAACGAACAGAAAGCGCAGAGCACCGTTGAGGTCGAGTGTTGTGTTCTCTCCTTCTGATGTTTCTGCTCGTGGGGCGCCTCGGGCGGCCACCCCGAGGTCTCCGGAGGGCCCCAGCAGAGAGCAGCATGAAAACGCCTGGCGACGATGCTCGATCCTCGATCCTCCTCATCCTCCTCCTGCGCACTGCGTGCCGACGGCATTGGTGTCTCCTGGACGTTGCCACCCCTCCTCCTCCTCCTTCCCCTCTTGGATGGAGGGAGGAGGGGGGCATTCGTGGAGCCTCGAGGGGCACCCAGGAGCCTGAGTGCACCGAATCTGCCGAAAGGGTGCGGAAGCCTCCAGCGGCGGCTCCAGCGGCCTACACGCAGCCCCGCATGCCTCCTCAAGGAGCCATCCAGCGTGGCTCGACGGGAAGATCAGGCGTTCTGATATTGAACCCAGCGTTGATCGGCTCCACCGCATTATTGTCCTCTTCTTCCCCATCTTTCATTATCATGATGGAACTCAACGATGTTCGATTCTCGATCCTCCTCCTCCTTTCCTGAGTGGAGGGCGCAGGGGGCATGCTGTGCCGTCTGCTCTTCCTCGGCCACGCTCAGGCGTGGCTTCGCCCGACAGGCGGGCGACGCGCGACGGCTTCTGCTCCTCAGCGTGGCGCGTTCCACGTCGCACGCCACACGCGGCGCTTCTGTTGGCACGATGGTCGTCTCTCGGCAGCCAGTCATATGTGGTCCCAAATGGAACCCCAGGGAAAGGGACTTTTGAGACGGGCGATGCCGATGTCTCGAGTCCGCTCGGCTTGGCCCGCAATGTCGTCGCACGACGCTTTCACTCACACTTCGAAGTCTCATATTCAGATGCAACGCCGCGGTCTCAGAAGTCCCTCTCGCTGGCGTCCCTTTGGGCAACGCTTCAGCCAGGATCAGGGCTCGACCTCGTTGGCTGTTCTCGCTTCGATTTTGTTTTGCAGCGAAGGTGGATCGAGAGCACAAGACGAAGGAGAAGGAAGGCAAAACGCGCACGGAAAACATCGCGCCGCATCGCCGATGCATCGCCGATGCGGCTCGATGTGGAGCCCGATTTGCTTCGCGTCGACGTCGCCGATGCGTCGCCCAAGTCGACGATGCATCGCTGGTGCATCGCCGATGCATCGCCAATACATCGCTGATGCATCGTCGGTGCATCGGCGATGCGGCACGAGCCTCCCGACCCCGTCTGCTTCGACCCCATCTAGGAGGCCTCTGGAGGAGGCCTGGCCGAAGGCCCGCTCGGGCCCGGTGCCGCGCCCGAGCCTGGCGCGGGGGCGTCGGGACCCCGTCCTGCACGCCCAGAGGGAGGACGCGCCTACGGCCGGACCGAGGTACTTTGAAGGGGCCCCAGGACACACAAATAAACACAAAAATAAGCATATTCCCCATATTTTCCAATATTTTTTGGGTTTTTGCCTTCCCCCCCACTTCCCATAGTTTCCCATATTTTCTGAGGAATCAACGACTATTTGTGTCTGTGTGTTTTTTCTCCTCCTGAGGGTACTTGTGAGGTCGAGTTCGGTTCGGGGAGGGTGCCCTACACGCCGGTCGTTGAAGGTAGGCCCTGCTGGACTCCCAGGTCCCAATCCAGTTTTAGCGCCTTCCTACTGCAAGGGTCGTTTTTGCGTTTGCTGTGGTTTGTTCTTTCTTCGGGAGGGCCTGAACCCAACCTGCTTGAGACGCCTTCCTATTTCATGATTTTACCTACGTCTTCCAACCGACGTGTAATGTTGTTCGTGCTTGTTGGATGTTCTTGTGCATCCTGGGGGAGGGTACCCTCAACTGTTCTTCAGATTGGCGGCTGTAAGGTCTTACGTTCTTGAAGGATGTTCATATGTCCTAGGTTTGGCCGTACTCCTGAGGCACCGCGAGTGCACGACTAGTATGATCGAAATGGGTACAGAATGTCGAGCGGGTGGTAGTGGGGATATCCTGAGTGGGGGGTGAGAAAAGGGCCCCAAAGGGGCCCTTTATGGCCCTTCTGGAGCCATTACGAGGCCCAAGAGGGGCCCAGGTCTTTATCTTTACCCCAATTTAGCTCACCCCCCATTACCACCAGCCCGAGAAAGGGTGGGCACGAAGCCAGATGGCATTTCTTGGTCATCTTGGTCATTTTGATCAGGACTCGCTGTCGGCGTTTCCACGGGCTCTGCCCATTCGAGGCAGAAGACCTTCTTGTCGGTTTTGTACTCCAGATGTTTTTTGGGGCATCGTCCCCATTCGTTCCGTACCCACTCCGGGCGTCCAAGCACGAGTGGCATCGACAGGGCCCTGGCAAGCTGGCTCCCCTGATATTCGAAGAGGAGGTGCTGCGCATAAGCAGAAATTTTCGAAGCTCCTCGCGGAGTTCCAGATCGGCGTTGGACCCCCCTGGCGGCGCCTCCAGCGCTGCACGCCTGGCACGGCGACGGAAGGCGTGGGCACGATGCCCACACAGCAGCGCTTTTGTTCGTTTGGATCAGGATTTGCTGTGCTTCGTGGCCATTCGGACAACAGATCCTGTCACTTTGTCAGCAGCCCTTGTCCATTTGACAAGACTCGTTGTTCTTTTGGGCAAGACGTGCTGTCAAAATGACGAGAGTTTGTTGCCAGAAAAGGGTTCCGAAGGACAGCGACTCTTGTTCCACATGACCGGGCACTGCTGCTGGGTATCGTATCGGGAGCCTCGAGACGGGGGTCAGTGCAAACGGGGGTCAGCCAGGGCGCCGGATCCTGCAGGATCTTGCGAAGGCCCCCTCTGGCTGACCCGGGTCAGGGAGCCGCTCGTGGCCGCGAGGCGGCCGCGCGTATTGGCTGACCCGGGTTTGCGAGGACCTGCGTTGCAGTTTTTTTTCCCTGCATTGCAGTTTTTGGTTTCCTGCTGACCCGGGTTTGGATTGACCCGGGTCAGAAGATCCCCGATCGTATCTGCAATGTCCGTCCCCGCTGCAGGCGTGCGAGCCCCTCCTCCCCCACCTCCGCGTGCTGCGACAAGCACGGCGGGAGATTCTGGACAGTGCGCGGCCTCCCGGGTGCCCTGGCCGGGCCCCAGGACCGCGAAACAAGTGTTCGGGTTGAGAGCACGGCCCGGGCAAGGGGTCTGGACCTGTGGGTGTCAACGGCACCGTAACGGGTACTTACTAACGGGTACTTTGATTTTTTGCCGAAAGTTGCCATTTTAGGGCCCTTTTCTTGCATTGCAGCTTTGCCCACATCGGGAAGGGTTGGGTTCGCTGGGTCACTGGCCAAAGTACCCGTTAGTGGAGTCCCCGTTTGAGGGGCGCTGAGGGTGGTCGGCAATCTGAAAGTACGAAACACTACGTCTGAGGTCTGGGCCTGTCCGCAGCCTCGCAGGTTTAGTCCGCAGCGCCCCTGGCCTTGATCGGGGGTGGCCGTAATGTCTCTAAGCTGCCGTGGCCAGAGGGGCAGGGCTGGCCCGGAGTCTTCAAACGTCAGTCAGTCCTGGAGCACTTCGAGCTTCGAGACGGGTAATGCTCCTCCAGTTCCTCGTTTTTCGTTCTGGTCTTGGTGACTGTACTGGTGCCACTCGGGTTTGGTGATATCGCTGCCCTGATGATTCTCCTCCACCCCCCCTTATTTTTTGCATCATGATCCTTCCCCTCCTCTCGAGTCGGGCGAAAGGGGGGGATTGGGAAAGGGGGGGTTACGAAATTTGCTGCATGCAGCTGGTTTCGGCCTCACCGAGGGGCCCATTCCTCGATACATAGCCGCCTCCGGCGCCGGGAGGCGCCGGGAAAGTCAGCTACGTGAGCTGATTCTCAACCCCCCCCTTTCGCCCGACCCGATCCTCCCTCCTCCATCTTGAAGCAAGCCATACCGGAAGCTCATCCGCGGCTTCTTTGGGGCCCTCTTTGTCGGGGGTCCTGGGAGCCCGCTGGGAGCCCGTCGAAGGTCCCAGCGGGCTGTTTTGGGCGGGATGGCTCCAGGCTCTCCCTCCGAGGTTCGTCGTAGAACCAAGGGCTCCCTCGAGGGCGCGAAGTTATTCGCGCTTCGCGCTTCGCGGTCCTCGTTCCTTCTCCCCCTCCTCCTCGTCCTCCTATTCTCCCTTTGGGAGGGCGGCGCGAGAGCGCGAAGTTATTCGCGCTTCGCGCAGCGCGAAGCGCGAATTTGGGAGCCCTTGTAGAACCCTCGTGGGGACGTCTGGGCGGGTCCTGGGGCCATGGTGGCGCCCTCCTGGACCGCCTCGCGGGGCGGCGGGTTCTTCGGCGTTCTCGGTCCCGTATTTGCAGGCCTCCAGATTGGAGTCCAAGAATCGCTCCGCATCGCTGATGCATCGGCGATGCGGCTCGATGTGGATCCCGGTTCGCTTCACGTCTACGTCGCCGATGTCGACGGTGCATCACTGATGCATCGCCGATGCATCGCCGATGTATCGTCGATGCGGCGCGATCTTCCGACCCCATCTATTCGGACCGCATGCGGGAGGCCTCTAGTACCTGGGCGTTCTTGCGGCCGTCTTGGGCCGTTTGGGTGGCTTGTTGGAGCACTGTGAAGTTTGTCCGAGCCGATCTGAAGCCGAACAGCATGGGAAGCAAATCGCAATATGTCCATCGTTTTCTCATAACTGCACTCTCCGTCCCTCGCTGAGGGCCTCTTTGGGCGTCTCTTTGGGGGGAGGCTCTTGAGTCCCCTCGGCGGCATCTTGGAGCGTTTGGGGTGTCTTTAGGCCCTCTTCGGCTGGTCGTCGCAGCTTCTTGGAGCGATGTTGGGCAGCTTTTTAGCCGCCTTGAGGCGAAGAGGGCGACATCCAGCAAAACTAGGGGGCGAGTTTCTCAGGACGCGTGCGATGATGGAGGGGGTCGGTCCTGGAAGACTACAGGACCCCCACCAGACAACCAACGGACATGTCAACACGCCCCAACGTGCCTATGACATGGTTGCGGATTATATCCGATATTGTCCAGGTTGGATCTCTTTCAGGATTTTACCCCAGGTACGCCGCAGTGGTTGTGTTGCCATGGGCGCGACCTGGGCATGATCGGAAGGTTGAGCTCTGAGCAGTACCATCGGCGGCGGCAGTAGCATCAGCAGCAGCGAGAGCAGTCGTCGATGCGCGCAGACTGCGGACGGGCACCACGTGTCGTTGGCATGGCTGGACCTAAACGCTGCTTTGCTGGACTTCGGCTGTGTTTTGTTGTTCGCTTTGGCAGGCAGGTACAGGAAAACAGGTGGAGCAACACGAGCAAGAAAACGAATGCAAAACGAAAGACAATGTTTAGGTCCAGCCCTGGTCGTTGGCCTCTGTGGCCGGAGCACATGTCGAGCCCAGCGGCCTGGAAGCGAGCATTTTTCTCAGCGGTGCGCCCAGGGGGGAACGGCGAGAGGGGCTGGCCTTCTCGGAAGGCAGCGGGGGTGTCTCGCGCATCTGCAAGGGGTCGCTCGCGGAGGGTGTTTTGGGCGATTTCTCACATCGCCAGCGCAGTCACCCTCTGCCTAGACGCCGACGCGAAAGTCGGGCCTGACGAAAGGGGGGGATTGGGGAAGAGGTTACGAAGTCTGCTCCATGCAGCCGGTTTCGGCCCGGCCGCCGGGCCCATGCCTCGATGCATGGGCGCCTCCCAGCGCCGGGAGACGCCGGGAAAAGCAGCTGCGTAAGCTGATTCTCCCCCCCCCCCTTTGCTGCTATCCCTTCCTTTCGCCCGGCCCGAAAACGTGTTTGGGCGACGTCGTGAGCCGTCTTTGTTTGGATTTCGTTCTGTAGCGAGGGCGGGGCGCAGGCAGAGCGAGTCGGGCCGCGCCCTCGACGGTCGAAAACAGTTGCACAACCGAGAAGAGAAGGGCGGCGAGCTCTGCTATCAGACAGGCGGGAGGCTCAGGAGGAGGAGGGGGGGAGGAGCAGGAGGAGGAGGAGGAGGAGGAAGAGGAGGAGGAGGAGGAGGAGGAGGAGGGTGACATGCAGATCATTACTTACTCTAGGATTCAACATGATCTGCTGCTGCTGCTGCTTGCAAGTTTCCCCAAGAGACGTCAGCGAAGCCGTAGCTCCCTCTGTTCGGCGGCTGGACGATTCGGTCTCTCAAACTTGAGCGCAACGACAACGACAGAGGACGACAACAACACGGCAACGAGGGAGAAGGACCACAAGACGACAACGACAACGAAACAGTCTCTCGACCCTTGACACCACGTCATCGAGGGAGAACGACAGCAAAACGAGGGCGGAACAGACGGTTCAGGTCGCAGCCTGGCAGCCGCTATCCCTCTGCGTGCGGTCGGCCGCACCGCCAACCCCGCCCCCCCCCGCGCAGGGACGGCTGCTCCGCGGCCGTGGCCCTGGTGCTCGGGGACCGCGTGGCGGTGGCAGCCCGGAGAGCGGGGGCTTAGAGGGAACTCTGGGGGCGGCGATGAGGGGGGTGACGACCAGGGCGGGTGGATATCACGGCGTGGGCCATGGTATCTCCACAGATTTTGTGGCGGCGCCTCTCCTTATTTCATTACGTCCCCAGCCCCCCCCCCGTGAGCCGCGCACATGCCGCCAGCCATGATTTGCGCCCCCCCCCCTTCTGGACGCCCCACTCTTTGGCCGCCCCCGAAAACTCATCGAGGATAAAAGAAACCACGAACCCGAGTAACATAGTGAAGGCCTGGCCTCAGTGAGGCCCCCGTCTTTGCATCAGTGATTCATCGATCTGGGCGGTTCTGGCTGATGCATCCACCCGAATTATCTCTAACGTGTTTGGCCCTCCTGACTTCGGTTCCCACCCAAAGAGTCAGGGGTCCTTCTATTGCTAGTCAGAAATCGGGCGTTGCGTCATGGGGGGGGGCGAAAAACGACGGGGGGGGGAAAGGATGCACCTTTCTTTTGTGTCCTAAAGAGGCCCCCTGGGGCCCAAAAGGGACACGAGAGGTGAACGTTTCTTTCCCCTCCCCTCCCCATTTGTTGCTCCCCATCGAGTAATGAACGCCCAAGGAATGGAGATGTCGCGGGGGAGGTCAGGGGGGCAACGTTGGGGGGGGGTCCCTGAAGGTTTTTGGTTGATGGCTCTTGGGGCGCCTTCGTGGCCGCGGCTGGATTCGCGTTGCAACTCCTGCCAGAACGCACCAAAGGAGAGGTGCAGGGATCGACCGCTGACCACCGATCAGGGCTCCAGGTCCCAGCTTTTCGAGCGTTCTCGGCGGCTCAGCGGCTGCGCTCAGCGGCTGCGCCTCGCCCAGAGCGTTCCCGGGTTGCCCGGATCCTTCCGATGGGCCGCAGGAGGCCCGAGTGATGGTCCGAAAACAACCAAGCGTCGAAGGGATGGGGAGGGTAGGCTCGCACAGAGGTGGGGGCGGGGGGGGCGCATCGATCCCCAATCGCCCTTGGATCGCCGATAGGGGCCCGATAGACCCACCCCGCCGAGGAGCACAGGGATTCGCTGCGGGGGCCATCGCCGATCTATCAGCGATGTATCGCCGATTCTTGGCCCATGTTTCCCCCCTACAGTAGTGGTCTTGAAGAAGGATCCCTTTTCGTTGGAGGGGGCTCCGTGTCCCTTGATTGTTTCACAGCTTGCATCAGGTTATCCCAAGGTTTTCGATGGGGAATCGAAGTTTAACTTGTGGAAAAGGAGGGGCCTCGTTCCTTATTTAGGGTTCCTTAGGTCGACGCCCCGACTGTACGCCATTCCCCCCCTGGCCTTCCCCCTCAGGACGGGGGGCGACAGGGGGGACGGGCGAGAGTGCTTTGGCGATCACGGCGGTCTAACATATCGTACACCCGTGGCGGCAGGTGCTGTCGTTCTAGCCCCTGCCGTTTTCTTCTGGCGCAACTTGGTTTGGTATGTCAGAGGTTGACAATGTCTTACTTGTCTGTCCCACGCATCGAGAGTCCGCGGGTCGCTCTGGTCGCACTTGGTCGCGCAGTAGCTCATTTCCAATTGTCCGTCGATTGCCTTGGTCGCGTTTGTCGCGCCTGGCCCGACAGCCGTCGGCGAGCTGGCATCTTTCTTTCTCTCTCTCTCTCTCTCTCTTTCGCTTCCTCTCTCCGCCCCTCTCTCCCACTACTTACCGAATCACCTTCACCCAACCCGAAGGCCCTAGACGAAGCCTTTCCCCCCGAAAAAATCGGGTTGGGGGGTGTACGGGTTCCGTCGTGTTCCTCCATGTTCTGGAGTGCCTTCCCACCGGAAATGTACGAGCCCGACTGATTTCTGAGTTGGTTTGGGTGATTCCGTCTTGGAGGCGGCCATGGGAGCTGAACTGGCTGGGACCCCAGAAATCGGTCACGAGGGGGGGACGAGGCCGACGGGGGAATGAGGCCAAATCTACTCAAAATCGGTCTCCAGACCACTCCTGGGGTGGATTTGGTTGCAGTTTTTCACCCCGGATCCGGTTCTGATGGTCCCGGGGCCTGCGAGCGGCCCCCTAGGCCGAAACAGGCCAAAAGCCTAGCCGAACCTGGCGCCTCGAGTTTGCCCGCCCCTCCTGCTGGCCGGAACCGGTGCTGGGCACCCTCATTGAGCGTTGCGTAATGGGGGGGGTCATACATGGGGGGGGGGGGCGAGAGTGGTCCGAAAAAGTACCCAAACGGTACCAAAACGAGCCCCCTGGGGCTCCGGAGGGGCCCGAAAGTGGCACGAAAGGGGACCGTTTCTGACCCCCCCATTAATGACCCACCCGTTAAGCCACGCCCAACCTCAAACCCCAAGACGGTTCTCAGTTTGGTAATCAAGTAGTGCCTCTCTCTCTCTCTCTCTCTCTCTCTCTCTCTCCTTCTGTTTCACGAAGAGCGGGGCGGGTGGGCCGCCAGCTCTCGAAGAGCGGAGCGGGTGGGCCGCCAGCAGCGCCATCAGGCGTGAGAGCGCTCGCCGCGCCACGGTGCCTGGAGCACGTCACGTGCCGTTCGGCACGCGCCGGCGCCGTGGCAGAAGCGCTCAGGAGAAGCGCTCGAAAGGGGGCGAGGCAGCCCGCGACAGACTGCTCCTCGCGCACCTGCGCCGGCGGGCGCCGCGCCCGCCATAATGCGAGCGAGGTGGCCAGCCTCGGGGACATCGCCTGCCTCGCGTGCCTCCGCTCCGGAGGGGCCGGGGCTCCCGGGGGCGAAGTTCGAGAGCGAGGAGCGAGGGCGAGGGGGGGAGATCGGGCGGTGCGTATAATTCGGGGGTGGACAGAACCCCCACCCTGACACGTCGATTAGTGAATTGTCCGTTTTCGGTTCTCGAGAGGGCGCCGCGGCCGTCATTTTCCAGGCTTACGCCCTCCAGGTTTGGGCCCCAGGTCGTTGTCACTAAACCACGTTTTGCTAAAGGGGGTTCTGTCCATCCCCGAAGCGAGGGCGAGGGGGGGAGATCGGGCGGTGCGTATGATGGGGAGGCGGGGCGAGCGCGCGATGTCGGTCCAGCGGGACTGGCCTTCACAGGGCAGCTCGGAGGGGCCAGAGCCCTCGGGTGATATCCTGGGGTGATGATGTTCCAAGAGACTTCGACCTTGATCACCAGAAAGAACTTCGAGCGCCAAGAAAGTACCAAGACTGGAAGGTTTTCGCGTGTCGTGTCGGAGGCGATATTCGTTCGGCACCTTTTTGGGTGCTTGAAATTATTTCTGGGATGCGGTTCTTTAGTACGACGGGGGCACCATAATCTTGGGGCCAGAGCCCTCAGGATATCAACACGGGGGATGAGTGTGCACCCGTTGTGTCCTCCAGGGCCTGGGCAGGGGCACGCAGTGTGCACGTCTCACCCCACCCCGCCCGCGTGTCGCCCCCCCATCAAGCAACGAACAGCGGCCTTGTGTCCTAAAGAGGCCCTCTGGGGCCCAAAAGGGACACGATACACGCACGTTTCCTTCTCCCCCCCTCCCGTTTGTCGCTCCCCCATCGGGTAACGCCCAAGGAATGAAGATCGCGCGGGGGGTGCTCAGGGGCAGCGTTGGGGGTGGGTCGCTCCATGACGGTGTTTCGATGGCTCTCGGGGCGCCTCCGTGGCGACGGCTGGATCCGCCTCGCAGTTCTGGGCAGAACGCGCCCCGGGAGAGGTCCCAGGGATCGATTCCTGACCCCCGAGCAGGGTTCCTCCTCCTCCTCCTCCTCCTCGTCGTGGCCCTGGGGTTCCAGGTTCCAGGTTCCAGGTGTTCGAGCGTTTTCGTCGGTTCTCGGCGGCTTTCCAGCCTCGGGGTGCCTTCCAGCGGCAAAGCCTCGCCGGGGGGCTGCCAGCGACCCGAGTTACATTCCGAAAACAATCGGGTATAGCTAGGACCCGGTTTAGGGGAGCGGGGGTGAGCGATTGGGCCCCGAAGCCCGACATATGAATTGGAATCACTGAACCAGGTCTGCCGTAGCCGGTGCTTCTCGGGTGACGGCAATTCCGGTTAGTGGAATGGGGGGTGGATCGTCCCTGGTACAGATTACGAAACCAGGCCCCGCCAAACCCAGTCCTGCCATCGCCCGACACAACAACGTGTCGACGAGGTCAGGGGCAGCGTTAGGGCGGGGGCAGGCTCAGGGAAGGGGGAGGGGCGCACCGACTCCCCCATCGCCCAACGCTCGCCGAAAGGGGCCGACAGCCCACCCCGCCCAGGCGTCTGCGGAGTCGCTGCAGGGGCCCCGGCCCCGGTCAGTCGGCGATGCATCCCCGATTCCAGGTCGATGTTGTGCCCACCCCGCCACACGGGTTCGGGCCCGCCCGTGGCCCCCCTCCGCGGGTCGGGCCGCCCCCTCTCTCCGCAGAAGAGCAGGAGCGGCAGAAGCACAGATCGTCGAAGCTCTGCGCGGAGGCCGTGGAGCTGCGCTGGGCCCCCCCCGCCCGAGCGCCGCCCCTGGGAGCGCTCCGCGCGCCAGGCGGGGCGGCCCAGCGCCGATGCAGGAGATCCGCCGGCCCGGGGCCGGTGTCCGAGGAATCTGGTGTCCGGTGGGTCCTCGCTGCCCACGGCCGGAGCTCGGCCCACCCTCCTTGCGAGCCGCTCGCTGGGCGGGGGCGCGCTCCGATTCCAACATCAGGCTGTGCCGCGACGCTGGACGGCTGGAAGAGATGCGGCCCTGCGGGCTGGGGCCCCGAAAACGGCAGCGACCGAAACTTCCGGAGCTCTGCGCACATGACTTGGCTCTGCGCTGGAGCCCCCTGGCGGCGCCTCCACGCGCCGCCCCTGGCGCGCTCCACGCGCCAGGGAGGGTGCCCCAGCGCAGACCCAAGTGATCCGCGCGGAGCTCCGAAAGGTTAGGTGTATGCACTGTTGTGTTTGTGGGGCGCCTTGGGCGCCCCGCAGGAGATCATCCTTAGATGTTCTGCTTGCGGGGCGCCTCGGGCGCCCACCCCGAGGTCTCAGGAGGGCCCCAGCAGAGCAACATGCAACCCCCTGGGCGATCCTCCTCCTCCCCTCCTCCTCGATCCTCGATCCTCCTCCTCGATCCTCGTTCCTCGTTCGTCGATCCTCCTCCTCCTCCTCCTCCTGGATGAAGGGCGCAGAAGGGCTGAAGGGTGGGAATGATCTCTCCTCCCTGGCGCGCGGAGGCGCGGCCAGGGCGGCCGAGCGCCGATTCAAGAACCTTGGGCGGAGCTCCATCAGCCTGTTTTTTGTCTACAGTGTTCTTGGCATCGCTCGGACGTGTGCATCCTACTTCGGCGAAGCCATCGAGACGCATCTTGTATTACTTTGCGACAAAACAAGCGCACGATATCACAGAACATGTACGTACGAGGAGCAGACGTCCTCGCGATGGCGAGTTGTGCGGAGGAGCCTCTTGGATCCTCCTGCGACAAAACAAGCGCACGACATCCAAAAAACATGTGCGGGGAACAAACAATAACATAGACATACAACATCGGAGGTCCGCGCGACTTTCTCGGATCGGAGCTGGACCCCCTTTCCTTGGCGCGCGGAGCGCGCCAGGGGCGACGCGTGAGGCGCAGCCAGGGGGGGTCCATCGCCGATCAGAGGAACCCGCGCATACCTGCGAGTTTTGATGTTTGTGTCATTGTTCATTCCCCATAAATGCGTAGACGTCCGAGCGATGGCGAGAGGGGGGGGAGGGAGGGGGGAACGGGCGGGAGCCCGCCGGCTCGTTCGACCCCAGCCGACCCCGCCGCCGCCCCCTTTGCCGCTCCTGCTCTCTCCTTCGTCGGCGAGCCTGTGTGGGGGGGAAGCGAGGAGAAGGCCTTATCAGAAGGCTCGTACGACGACGACGAGGACGACAGCGACGACGACCACGGCGATATTTTTTCTCTCCCTCCTCTCTCTCTCTCTCTCGTTCTCGCCCTCCCCTCCCTCCCCTCCCCCTCCCCTCAAACTCCCTCCCTCCCCCCCCCCCCTCGCCAGTGCCGCTGTGCTGGCCCACCCCGCGTCCCTGCTTCGATGCCACACTACAGCTTCTGCCGCCCCCCGTGTGACTCCACCCGCCCGGTATAGCGAAAGCGGGCGGCGAGGAATCGCGTGGGCGAAGCACAAATCCGTACCGGCGGCCTCGTGGCCCGGGCCCTGGGCCGCGATCCCGCGGATGCGGGGCGCTTCTTCGCGGATGCCCTGCGCGGAATGCATCCGCCCGTCCGCGTATCCGCGGGATCGCGCCCCAGGATCCAGACAGCGAGGGCGCGGACGCGGATGTGTTTGTTCGCCGCCCGTGAGACCAACTCTCCAGCAGCCGCGTGGAAGAGGGGATCAGCAGCAGTGCGCCACTGCGCGCCCGCGGGGCGCGTCGCGGGAGGGGATGCAGAGCGGCAGCCGAGGGGACTGCCTCGAGAGGGCCTCAGCCCTCCTCCTCCTAGTCCACCCTCTTCGGTCCTCCTCGATCCTCCTCCTCGCCCTCCGCATCGGCCCTCCTCCTCCTCGATCCTCCTCCTCCTCCTCCTCCTACTCCTCCTCCTCCTCCTCCTCCTCCTCCTCCTCCTCCTCGATCTTCCTCGATCCTCCTCCTTCTCGATCCTCCTCGGTCCTCCTCCTCCTCGGTGCTCCTCCTCGATCCTCCTCCTCCTCCTCGATCCTCCCCGATTCTCGATCCGCCGTGGGGCGGCGGGGGAAGCTCGTGCAGGGGGACGGCCGACGTGCGCAGCGCGGGGGAGTGGAGGCGAGATCGTCCGCCTCGCGAGAGCGCACGCGGTCCGCTCCCCGGGCGAAGCTTTTGGCGCGCCACAGCTCGGGGGCGGCAGAGGAGGAGGAGGAGGAGGAGGAGGAGGAGGAGGAGGAGGAGGAGGAGGAGGAGGAGGACGAGGAGGGAGGAGGAGGAGGAGGAGGACGAGGACGAGGACGAGGACGAGGACGAGGACGAGGAGGAGGAGGAGGAGGAGGAGGAGGAGGAGGAGGAGGATGGAGGAGGAGGAGGCGGAGGAGGAGGAGGAGAAGGACAAGCTAGGTGCGCTCGCGTCATATCTTACATCCTACCCCTCCCTCCCATCTCTTACCATGGCGCACGCAGATCCCCTCTCTACTCGCACAGTCGGATGTCGAGCAGGGCAATGATCCCGAAAGGGTACGCGATGCATTGTAGAGCACGGCATGGCATGGCGTAGAAGAGCACCGCAAAGCGTAGTATCAACCTAGCATTGCATTGCACGCCATGGCATGGCATGAGAAATGACGCCAGCGCTGTAGCGGGAGCACGAGTCGAAACGAGCGGAAGCACGGAAATGAGGCCAGCGCTGCAGCGGGGGCACGATTCGGAACGAGCGGAAGCACGGAAATGAGGCCAGCGCTGCAGCGGGAGCACGATTCGGAACGAGCGGGGCCCGAAAATGAGGCTGGCGCCTCAAGGAGGAGGAGGAGGAGGAGGAGGAGGAGGAGGAGGAGGAGGAGGGAGGGGAATGTTGACGTGCAGAGGGGAGGAGGGACGGATGGGGGAGGCGGACAGGCGGACCCAGCGGGCGGAGGGGGCGAGGGACCGCGTCCCGGGAGCAGGGCTGCCTCCCGCGGTTGCCCTGTAAGAGCTGGCCTCGCCTCAGCCAGGCAACGCTCAGGCGTGCTTCTGTCGGGGGCGGCAAAGAGGGGGTGATGACTGACTAGGGGGGGGGATATCATGGCGGGGGGCACGATACTTCCCCAGATTTCATAGCGCCTCTTCTCATTTCAATGCGTCCCCGGCCCCCCCGCTGGGCCGCGCACGTTACGCCGGTCATGATTTGCACCCCCCCCTCTTGGACGCCCCCCTCTTTTGCCGCCCCCGACACAGCGGGGCACCGGGGGTGTTCGGAGCTTCGGAGCACGCTTCACTGGCGTCGTTCGGGCCACTCCTTTCTGCCTCCTTCGCGGGAGTCAAGTCAGGTCAAGTCGGGCCGGTGTGCCCGAAAGGGGCGGCCACGTCTGGCACAGGCGGAGGAGAGCAGCAAAACGCTGCGGCCGGCGCAGCAGAACAGGGCGCACTGAACAGTCCAGGAGGAGGGGAGAGGAGGAGCGGAAAAGAGGGAGGAGGAGGAGGAGAGGGAGGAGGAGGAGGAGGAGGAGGAGGAGGAGGAGGAGGAGGAGGAGGAGGAGGAGGAGGAGGAGGAGGAGGAGGAGGAGGGGGCGGACGGAAAACGAGCTAACGTGCACGCCTCCACGGAAGAGATACCCCTATGGGCATCAATTGTTCGCGCGTTCCGCGTGGATGCATCTCGGATAGGCGCGCCGCCCCGCGAGGTCCGCCCGCCTCGGCGGGGGGGGGGGCGTCAGCGCGGGGTCCAAGAAGTCCGCCGGAGCTCCGAG
This sequence comes from Prorocentrum cordatum, assembly GCA_963575745.1. Taxonomy (NCBI): domain Eukaryota; class Dinophyceae; order Prorocentrales; family Prorocentraceae; genus Prorocentrum; species Prorocentrum cordatum. Next base: position 17,446 of record CAUYUJ010006654.1, read on the forward strand.
AGCTGATGTTTTTTCACGCCAGTCGTTGAGGGTATGTTTGTGCTGGATTCCCACATCCCAAGCTACAATTGGGCGCCTCCCTACCTCACTCGGCGAGTGTTTTTTTTCTGCTCCCTCCTGTTCGGGGCGCGGGCGGAAGCCCAGTCTATCTCCAGCGCCTTCGTACTCCATGTTTTCACGCACTTCTTCGGGCCGGCCTGTATTCCGGTTTTCTGTTTTGTGGGTTTTTGTTTCCCCCTGTCGAGAGCGATCGCCTGCAGCCCCAGCAGGCGGGGTCTTGCGTGCGGGACTCTTTGGCCTCCCAGATGGGTTGGATGGCAAACTCCACTTGCTAGAAGATCCAGACTTGGGGCCAAAGCCGAATATCTGTTTGACGGGACTCTCTTGGGGGCCTCTTGGAACGTTTCGGGTTCGATTGCTTCTTGGGCCGAATTGAGCTGACGGGAGCCCGACAGGCGAGATTGCGAACATCTTTCAACAGAAACCCACGAACGTTGAGTTTGGCTTCTGAGGACCCTGTTGGAGGTCCTCTTGTGGCCCTGCTGGGCCGTCTTGGATGCATCGGGGCCGTCTTGAAGCCCTACTGGACCGCCCTGGGGCCATCCTGGACCGTCTTCGAAGCATCTCGGGGGCGCGGCTCCCTCGCCCAGAGATCGTGGCCTCGGGAAGGGGGTGCGGTGCATGCAGGGAACTCAAGAGGGGGAAAAACACACAGACACAATTAATCCTCGATTCCCCAGAAAATATTGTATAATATGGGCAGTGGGGGGGAAGACAAAAACCCTGAAAATATTGGAAAATATGGGGGATATGTTTATTTGTGTGTATTTATTTGTGTGTCCTGGGGCCCCTTCAGGAACGCGGGTACGGAGGGGGGTCCCTTTTTCGAGCACAGAGACCCTGCCAGGCAGCAGTTGGCATTCTTCCACGCCTCAGTGTGCACAAGGCACGGTGCGGATCTCGGGCGGTTGGGGCCAAAACGGGGCGGTGACGGACCGCGCGGTGAGGTCCATGGGGATTGTCGAGGTCATTGCACGATCTGTCTCCCATTCCTACCCCTCCACGGCCATCCTTCTCCCCCCTTCTCCCTTCAATCCCAGGGGGTGTGAGAAGATGGTCGCACTATGTCATGCGCTCATCGCCAGAAACACCTGACGTAGAAACCAAGGGAGGAGGAGGAGTAAGCACAGGAGAGAGGATGGGATGGGGGAGAGGGGGAGGGCGAGAGAGAACAGAAGAGGCCGCGCCTAGACGGTGCATCGGCAGAAATGCGTAGAACAGCAGAGGCCATGAACATCCATGTGGAAAAACATAGTGCTGAGTGCAAGTGCGCCGGCGGCCGGCGGTTGACGGTATATCATCCACGGGGCGTCATGAATGGGGCGGGCCTGGGGTGGGAGGGAGATGTGGAGGGGAGGGCGGCAACGACGAGAGGAGGAGGACATTGAGCTAGACCAATCTTCAATACTGTACCATAGCAGCCTCCCAGTGCGCAGGCGGGCTATTCACAGGATCTTGCAAACGACCCGTGAGCGAATCCAGAATCTGGCCAGAGAGGACAATGGCTCATGAGGGGGCCAGGATCCGTGAAGGAGTCCAGGAGGGAAGGGAAACTGCGGAATGTGTGGAGAGAGTTGAGGGTTGGAGCCGGCTGGGGGTCTGAGGTTGCCCAGCATTGGTTCCGGCCAGCAGGAAGGGGGGGGCGGGTGTTCGAGGCGCTGGGCTCGATGCGGCTTTTGCCTGTCTCTACCTCCGGGGGCCGTTCCCGGAGTCGGAGGATCGCGCCGCGTCGCCGATGCATCGGCGATGCGGTCCGATGCGGAGCCTGATCTTCTCCACGCCGACGTCGCCTGTGCATCGCCGACGCCCCCGATGCATCCCCGATGCCTCGGTGATGCTTCGCGATCCGCCGACCCCGTCTACTCGGACCTCATGCGATAGGGAGGAGGAGGGGGAGGGGGAGGAGGGGGGGGGAGGAGGAGGAGGAGGAGGAGGAGGAGGAGGAGGAGGAGGTGGAGGAGGGGGAGGAGGAGGAGGAGGGGGAGGAGGAGGAGGAGGAGGAGGAGGAGGAGGAGGATGTGCGGAGAGAGGTAAGTGGATGAGTGCCCTCGCTTTGACTCGCCTCCGATCCTGCGGCGCAGGTCCCGGACCCCGACGCGGAGGACGACGAGGACGAGGACGGCGACGGTGGCGGAGCAGCCGCAGCGGCGGGCAGCGGGTGGGCCTCGACTGGAAGTCTCGGGGGTGGACAGAACCCCCAACAGTGACACGTCGATTAGTGAATTGTCCTCCTTCGGTTCTCGAGAGGGCGCCGCGGCCGTCATTTTCCAGGCTTGCGCCCGCCAGGTTTTGGCCTCAGGTCGTTTTCACTAAACCACGTTTTACTAAAGGGAGGTCTGTCCATCCCCGAAAATAGGGGACCGAACAGTGACAGAAACCTAAAACTCGGAGGTCCACGCGGATTTCTCGGGGATCGGCGCGAAGGCCGCGCGGACCTGCGAGTTTTTCTGTTTGTGTCATTGCTTGCTTCCCCAGGGAAAGAGGCAGGACGGGCGAAAGTGGACAGGGAGGGAGGAGGGCCCCTGCGTTGCTGGCCGGGGCTGGGTCGAACACCCCCTCCGCCGTGGCCTTTTCTCTTCTCTGCGCTGCGTCGCGGCCCGGCAGCCTCGAGGCCGGCCGGAAGCGGCCAGCAGAGGTTTGGTTCCCCCTCGGTCTGGGGTGAAGTCGGGCACGTCCCTCTACAGGAGGAAGATTCAAAGGTAGTCAAATATTGTCTGGGAACCATTCTTCTACTATATTTGACCATGTTTGACTATTTTCTGAATCTGTTTTATCTGTCGCCCAAAATCCGCCTGCAGGGGGGACATCCCCGACCTCAGGCTTGTTTCCCCCTCGGTCTGGGCGCGGCACGCAGGCCGGAGGAGGTGTCAGCTCTACGTCAGAGCTGCAGGATCGACCAGACGTAAGAGTGACCCTTCGCTGGAGTGACCTTTGGTGCGGGCACATTGCGATCGGAGCGTCTTGCGCGCCTATGTGTTGGCCCCCCCCCCGCGACACCCAAAAAGCCGCGCACCAAAGGCCGCTCTCACCCAGGGTCACTCTTGCGTGTAGCCGACAGGAGCCTTGGGGCACTCCTTTGCGAGCAGGAAGCCCTTAGAGTCATTCTCAGTCCTGCTTTGTTGCTTTCGATCGCGGCGTCCGCTTTGGAGGCGTGCATCGATGACGGAGCATCTTTTGCTTCCCATCAGGGGGAATTGAGTAGTTTGAGGGCTCTTCAGCCTCAGTGGGGTGTCCCACATCGAAAGCAGTCTTGCATGACATTAGCCGAAGGAGGGCGGAAGGGAGACGGCGGGAGCAGCAGAGAGTTGAGCAAGTCAAGGATGACTGTGGAACCCTTTGTGTTAAGCCTGTCGACGGCCGCCGCCAGATATTTGGTCCTGATCCAGTACTGGTAGAATATGGCATCCCGCATGTCGGATCGATCCGCCTCGATCTGCATGCAGTGCGCAGCCGCCTTTGTCTGAGGGGAGGCGGCAGTGGCGCCTCCGAGTGCCGACTTCAGATGGACGCGTTCGTTCGGGGACCTCAGTTTCAAGGCCGCGACCTTTCGCCGAGTCGGCATGCGGCCAGCATCAGTGTCGTTTAACCTATCCCCATCCCCGCAGAGCAATGGTGTCTCAGCCCCACTATCCCAGCACCCCAGCTGGGGATAGGCCCCTCGAATCCCTAAGGGAAAAGCCCGTATCCCCATCCAGGGGGCCAGTTGGGCCCAGGCCACGCCAGTCGGGAGAGGGATCGGTACGATGCTCAAGGCTGTCGGCAGACGGTCAAGTTGCTTTCCATTGTCAGGCTCTACGGCAGGGTGGGCGGGAACTTTCCTTGGAGGGTGCAGCTCCTTATGGGGATCTCTTGGGGCCCGCAGGGGCTGTCTCACGCCATTGTGGGCCGAGGCGCCTGGATTGAAAAAACGTAAGTGTGGTTCTTCATGCAGCATGTGGTAGATTCTGATGGCCTTGCTGGCGAGCCCGCGCCGCAGTACTAGCACCGCCAGAGCTTCGGGGCCAGAGCGAAATTGCGAGACACGACATCAACGCTTCGAGCGAGTCGTCCAGAGCAGCGCTCACATAAGATTCGCTTCGAAGGTTGGGACAGACGCCGAGGAGACGATTAAAAAGTCTGGATCGGCCCAGGGACGTTTGCATCGTCGCTCTCTGATCGAACCTGGATCGTGGAGCCTCGATGGGTCGGGGCTCCCGATTTTGGACATGGCCTCCGAGATGACTCCGAAAGCGGGCAGCGTGCCGAACACTGGCACGGCACAGCAGACCATGGAGCACTGACAGAGAAAGTTCCGTTTAGGATCGCGGGCATCAAAGGAAGCAGACACGTGTTGCATAAGATCTTCCAAGCCACGACTCGACTTCCAGCCAACATCAATCGGACCAGAATTGTTTTGTGAGGAAGTCTTGAGCGAAATCGCAAATTTCTGGTCGCCTCTGAAACCTTCGGGTCGTTTGCGAAGCGATTTGCGGGAAATGTTCAGCGCAGTGCGAATTTCCAGTCGTCGCCTTGGCGATTGTAACGAGGCATGGACCAGAAATCCGCGATGGCAGTCTCTGGAACATGGTACCGGGGCCCCGCGGCCGAACGGGTCCCGTCCGCGCTGAGTTTCCGCGGCCTCTGCGGTCCAGACTTTTGAATCGGAGGGGGGTTGTAGTTCGGAGGCGGATCGACCTCCTACCCTGGCACGTCGAGTAAGGAATTGGCCGTGTTCGGTCGAACATGTCAGTCCATGACCGCTGGGCTCAGGGAAATAGCTTTCGGGGCAACCGCCAACACCGATACCATATGTGCCGCAGCTCCGAGCAGCGCAGGTTCACGTTCAGCGCGCTTGATTTCAGATCCTTTGAGGTGGGAGAAGATCTAGACATCGCTAGCGCGGCTTTCGAGGAGCCGCGGCGGGGGGGGGGCAAAACCCAAGCACCCGAGCGCGCAAGACGCAGCTACCGCATCGCATTCGACGATCGGGGGACCCCCCTTGGGCCCGCACCCATGGGCCACCCTGGCGAAAAAAGGCCGCTCTCACGCGTGGTACACCGACGAAGGGGCTCCTGTCGACCCTTCGATCTGCGACAAGTCCCCCGAACAGCGCAAAGGATTTCATGATGGGAAGGGTGCATCGGAGTTGCCTCATATCACATGCTGTGGCGGGTTCGCGCTGGGAGCATCCAAGAGCTGTATTTGATCTCTAGGAAGGGCAATCGAAAGAGCTTCAAAATGAGACACGCCTTACAATTCCTCGTTCAGGTTTGTCCTAGCCTCAAGCGTGAAGTTCGTTACATCAACGGCCGCTCTCAGAAACGCGTTCCATCCTGGAGATCGGTAACACCGGCCAGCGGGTCGCCGTTCGCTTCTCCTCATACCTGACCTTGCTGCCCCCGGCCCCCATCGCAAGAAGAGGTGCGACACAGAAGAGTTCGGCGGGCCAGTTGAACAACGTGTCTCGGTTCTCCACTGATGAACAATTGCTCGCCCGTCTCGTTGCTCACCCCCCCCTCTGGCGTGTTCCGCCCTCCTGCTGTTCTGCTTCGCTCCGCCGATGCCTCTCTCGCTCGCCGTCTGCGGGGCCGACGCCCGGAGGCGCCCGGGCGCGAGGGCACGCGGGTGACCGCGACGCCGGACGTGGCGGTCTTCAGACTGGAGCGCGAGCACCTGGGTGCGCGCCGCGCGGGGAGGGCACCCTCGTTGTGCAGCCGTTCCTGGGATCCTTCGTGCCACGTGGTTCAAGAGATCAGAGGAGGGGGGGTAAGTACCCATACCCCTGCCCTTCCCTCGCGTTCGCCTGTTTGGACCTCCTGGGAGGCCCTTGTCGCTACCGCTGGAGGCGCCTTGCAATTCTGGTCAGAACGCGCCCAAGGAGAGGTCTGGGGAGTAGCGGTATCCGTACCTCTTGGTTTCCCAAATCGAGGCTTTACGCCTTTTCGCCGACCCCTGGAGCGGTGAGTTCGTCGCGAGTCGAGGAGCCGCGGGGATTGACATGAGGGTCTTCCAGGTGTCTCTCAGGGGCCTCGTTGAGGGCTCGTGGGGGCCTCTCGAGGGCCTGTTGGGGGCCGCCTGGAAGCATCCTGGGAGCCTCGTGGGGCCTCTTCGGGGCGCCTCGGGGGTAACTGGCACTGACCTGGGTCAGTAGATCCTCGAGTGCAGCCGACTTCGATTGGTAGGTCGACCATACCAGATCGAGGGTACCCTTGTGTCCTGCCTAACCCTACCTATGCAACCAGTGTGTCCTTCGGCGTTCTGGGGCCACGCTGCCGTCGGAAGAGTCTTGCCCCCTCCTGGGTGCCCTGCCCAACCTCAAGTCCGACTGCATCCCTGCGACCGCACATCCGCGGCAGCGCGCCCCGAAATCCGGATCGCGAGGGCGCGGGCACGGATGCGCGCATTCGCCGCCCGCGAGGCGTGCCTCGGGCTCCGATCCGTCCCCCCCCCCTCCCCCCGAGCGGGGGCGGAGAGGAGAGGGCCCTCCAGGGGCGCGGGGCGGCGCCTCCCTGCTCCCCCGCCCCCGCCCCCGCGCCCCCTTTGTGCCTCCTCCCCGCCCCCGTCGCCCGTCAGCATCGTTGAACGCATCCCCATCCCCATCGGGCCGCGCTGCCTCGGCCCCACCATGGCACCGCCCCAGGTGGGGGTAGACCATGGGGGCGCGCATCAAGAAACCATGTGTTGTTCGTCAGGGTACCCTTGGTTTCTTCGCTCCGCGCGCTGCGCGGTGACTCCCCGTGGCCGTCTAAGAAGCTACTGCGTTCAGGGTGCTCTGGGCTTCCCCTCAGGTGAACCTCGCGCGCGGGTTTTCAGGGTTGGGTTTCTTGCGAGGGTTTCTTGCGGCCGCGCCCGCACTGTACCCCTCGGAACCCGAGGGGGAAGAGCCCATGTCCCTGCCGGGGGGGTGCATCGGCCAGTGGGGCCCACGCCACGCCAGTGGGGATGGGGATCGGTTCAACGATGGCCCCTCCGAGGCCTGGGAGGCTCGCAGTGTTCGAGGATCAGGGCCCTCGAGGTTTTTACCCCGAAGGGTTTTTAGAACCCCCCGTCCCAACAGTGGAACCGCCGCGCAACAACAGAGGAGGAAGATGAGGAGAAGGAGGAGGAGGAGGAGGAAGGATGAGCAGGAGCAGGAGCAGCAGCAGGAGCAGGGGCAGGAGCAGGAGCAGGAGGAGCAGGTGCAGGAAGCAAAGGAGGGACGAGTTGTCTTCCCCGCCGAGAGAAAATGGAGGGAGGGAGAGAGGCGTAAACCTACTGACCCTTCCAGGTTTGTCTGAGGGCCAGGATCCTCGAGTCTCCACGAGCCAGGGCCCTCCGAGCAGCGAGGGCCCCTTCGAGGAGCCAGGGAGCCGCGGAGCCTCCGCGGGCCGCGCGGCCTGCGACCATCGGTGTTGAAAGTTCTCACATCTGTAGCTGTTTCCCAGAGCCCAAATCTACTTCACGCGCCTTCTCAGAACTTCAAGAGATTGGCCCCCGGAACCTCGAACATGCTTTGGTTCTCAGAACTTCAAGAGTCGAGATGTCTTGGCTGCTGTGTGTTATGCGTTGAGCGGGCCCGATCCCAACCTACTCCATCCGCATTCCTGATTACTTCGTGCATCTACCTAACCGAGTGCCCCGGATGATAAATCATACCCCCCTTTTCCCCCCTCTATGTTTCCAATCCTGGCTCAATCGGATTTAATTGTGGAGAGGGGCGCGGAGGCCGAATTGGATAATCCACGGGGGAAGTTGCGAATCGAAGTTACTATCATCTATCTCATGCTGACAAGCAACAGTATCAAAAACGCTGTCGCCCAAGCGCTGCCCCCAAGCGTGCACCAAGTGCCTCCCGTGCAAGGACGGCTCCAAAGGGTGCCGAGCCTGCATGAGCGAGTGGTTTGAAGCCCAGCGCGAGAGAGGTTTCTTGGCCAGAACGACCAAGGACCTCTCTTGAGTTGGCACGTTGTAGCCACGAGCCTCGAGATCTGTCGAGTCAGTCTTGTGCCAAGATCTACAAGGTCTACACAAGCGCCCAGGATCATCATCATCATCCTCCTCATCATCATCATCTTCATCATCATCATCATCACCACCATCAACATCATCATCATCATTATGCTGCCCGCGGCTATTTGTGGCTCTCTTTCGGGCCGCGCTTCCATTCTCAAGTCTCTCAGGGTCTTGCTCAGGGATGCAAGACCTCGCCCACCATGCGGCGGACGTCCTGAGGCACGGTGCGCAGGCGCTGGGGGCCACAGTCGTGGCGCGGGCCGCCGCGCCGAGCTGCGGGGCCTGCTCGCCGCAGCTGGCCTGCCCCGCGCCTTCGAGCTTCTCCTGCCCCGCCTGCGTCTGCGCGGGCGCGGGCGGGCACGTGGTCGAACCCTCGTGCCTGGGCCTCGTCACGGCCTACGCGGTGGCCGCGCTGACCGTCGGCCTCGCCGTCGGGACCGTGGGAGGTGCCTGGGCGGCGCGGCGGCTTCTCGGGCATTCGGCCCGCCAGCTGCCCGCCGTGGTGGAGATTGTTGACGGCATCGACATCGCCGCCCTCGCGGCTCAGCAGGTCCGAGACGCTCGAGCCCGCGCCCCGGCGCTGCAGTGATGGCGGGCAGCTTCCACGTGCTGCGCTACCGCGTCGGTGGCGTACCCCTCTGGCACGAGCGCCTCGTGCTCGGCGTCAACGGGGGCCTCGCCTACATCCTCACTCCCGACTTCGACGACTACGACGAGCCCATCGTCGTCGGCCCCGACGTGCGGGCGGTCCTGCAGCTCGCGGGCCAGGGCGACACGCCGCCAGCCCTGGCGGGCGTCGCGGTGCACCGCTTCCGCCGCCTTCCGACGGCCGCGGAGCTGTGGGCGGCTGTCGCTCGCTCGGTGGCTGCAGGTTACCCGAGACCTGCCGACCCTCTGCCGCTGGCGCTTGCGGCGGGCAACGTGGCGGGCGCCCCGCCTGGCCCCTTCCCGCTGGCGGACCCTGCGGCGGCCGCCGCCCTGCCGCCTGCGGCCCTGCCGCCACCTCCTGGCGGGGAAGGGGCGGCGCCGCCTGCGGGGGCCGCGGCCCCGCTGGCGATGCCCCCCGCGGCCGCGGCCGCTGCGGCGGCCCCTCTCGGCGTCGCCCCTGGCGTCGCTGCGCTGGCCGCCGCGCTGGGAGCCGCCCCGCCTGGACCCGTGGGGGCCTTGCCGCTGGTGCCAGCACCCGCAGTGGAGGCTGCGCCTCCCGCCGCCGCCCCTGTGGCGCCCGCCCCCGTCGGAGATTTCAGGGCCCTCCCGATGCAGCTCAACCCGAGGGGCGAGCGCGAGAGGAGGTTCGGTGAGACCGTCAACGCCCTCTCGGAGACGCCTGTGCAGGGCTGGCCTGTGCAGGGGCCGCGGACTATCCTCTGGTGCCTGTCCTTTATGTCGACAATGGCGGGTGCGCCCACAGCATGGCACCAGAGGTGGCTCACCTCGATGGCGTTGCCCGACGAGGACGAGTACGCGAAGCTCCACGAGACCCTCTGCCGCGTCCTCGACCTCGCCGTCGTGTGCGACCAGCTGCAGATCGCCGAGATGGCCTCTTTCGAGATCGTCGCCAGCCAGCTCCAGCTCCTGGAGGAGCGGGCGCACGAGACGCGATCGGCGCCTCCGAGCGGCGCAGCCCCCAAGGCCAAGGCCGCGGCCAGAGGCGGCGCCTCTGCTGGGACCTCCAGCTCGCCTGAGACCAGCTACTTCCTCGGCGCAGGCGTCTCAAAGACCAACCTCTGCATCTCACCAAAGTTGCTGGGGTACATCGCAGACCAGATGAAGGCGGAGGCCGCCATCGGCAAGGAGCGCCGCAAGGCTCGCGAGGAGCGGGCCTTGCGGGCGCCATGACGCCTGAGAACTTCAGGCCTGGCTGTGGGGCGCGCCACAGTGGCGCCAGCCAGGCTCATTGCCCCCTCGCTGCACACCCCGTTCGGCAGCGAGACGTTTTTCCCCTCCACCCTATACCTGTGGAGCGAAGATCGGGCACTTCATCCATGGGCGGGTCGGCCCGCAGACGGGTCGCCAGAGGAGCTGCTTGGCGCGAGTGGTACAACGACGCGGTGTCCACTCTCAACGACATGTACCACTGCGACCCGAACGATGTGATCGGCCCGCCTCCTGGTCTTCCTCCACGCGCTCGTAGTGACGCTGAGGAGTATCTTGCTCAACAGTATCGCGATGTTGAACTACCTCCTGGATATTCTGAATCTCCCCAGAGATGCGAGGCAGCCCTCGCAGAGTTGCTCGCATCGGCACCTGGGTACTCTGGAGAGTCTCGGGTAAGACCCTACAACATGGAGCTCGTCTCCTGGCCGACGCACGTGGCGCCCGTCCCGACGGCCGACCTCGTGTCTGAAGCTGATATTTCTATGTTGTCAGGGTGGAGGCATCAAATGCTACGTGACCCTGCTGATGCAGCTGCTCTCAGGAAGGACTCGGGATTGGGGTCGCCCTATGTGGATCCACGCCTTCGGTTTCGGCCTCGGGAGTATTCTGATTTTCTGCTGCGCCTGGACCAGGCTGGCATGCTTGAGTGGGAGGTCGCCGATCGTCAGGCTACCTTTTCTACTGGCATTTTCTTCGTCGAGAAGTCCAACGGCGTCAACCTGCGGCTCGTCTTCGACACGCGGGTGGCCAACATGTCCTTCTCGGCCCCTCCTTCTACGAGATTGCCGACTCCGTCGGCACGGGGCGCACTCGAGGCCGACCGCGACTTCTACGTGGCCCAGGGGGACATTCAGTGCGCATTTTACCATATGAAGCTACCGCCACATCTGCATCGATATGTTTCACTGCCCGCCGCCCCGAATCGGCACTTGGGCTTCAAGCGGCTCAACGGCGTGGACATCGGGGCGAACTCCTTTCTGCAGCCGTTCGTCTCCGTCATGCCGATGGGCTGGTCATGGGCCCTCCACTTCTGCCAGTCCGCCCTGACCGCGGCCATCCTCGACTCGGGAATCGACGAGAGCTTCCTTTGGGTGGGCGGCGCTGCCATCCCTCCGCTGCGGAAGGACTCCGACGTCATCGGCGCGGGCTACGTGGACAACTTTGCCACCGTGTCCCTTGACCCCGAGGCGGCCACGACGGCCTGCCAGGCCATGCGTGACGTGCTCGTGTCGAGGGGTCTGCCCGTCGACGAGTTCGCCCCCGCCGCCAAGCGCGTGGTCTTCACTGGCTTGGACATCCTCGGCGACGTCGGCATCGTCCGCTGTAAGATCGACAGGCTCTGCCGATTGCGTCAAGCCTTGCTCGGTCTACTTAGGCGTGGCTTTGTATCGCCCTTGGCCTTGTCAGCAGTGGTGGGTCACTGTACGTGGGGTATGATCACCAATAGACCCATGCTGTCGATCTTCAACTCAGTCTACCGCTTCATGGGCCTGGGCTCCCGAGTGGCCGCGCCGCTGTGGCCGTCGGTCACCGCCGAGCTGCGCGCGGCGGCCGCCCTCATACCGCTATGGTGGGCCGACGTCAGAGCAGAGTGGTCTGCGACTACCTTCTGCAGCGACGCCTCCCCCTACGGCATCGGGGTCTGCCGCAAGACCGTCGACCAGGAGGTCGCCGCGGCCGCTGGGCGCTTGTCTGAGAGATGGCGCTATCGGTTCACCGACGCCGTGCACGCCCGTGCCCACGCGCTCGGGATCGAGCCCCGCTCGGCGCTAGAAGCTACCGTGGACAAAAATTGCCTCGAGGAATGCCGCCTCAGTCCGAAGCCTCCTAAGATTTCTGGGGGCCCTCCGTCTACGGCATCATCGTTGCATCAACCAGCTGACGCTGCTCCTCTCGACGGCTTCGATGAGGTTCCCGACTCGATCACGGCTTCCGACGGCTGGGCCACGATACACAGTTCGCGTCATTCAAGGTTCGGCTTGGACATTATGCGATACGAGGCGGAGGCTCTCGGGTTTGCGATGCGACACTCGGCTCGGTCTGGACGGCTTCGTCATCATCGCATTTGGTTCACCGTTGACAATTTGGCTCTAGCTCTTGCCGCTGGCAAGGGCCGTTCTGGCGCCCGAGGCCTCCGCGACCCTCTACGCCGACTATGCGCCCTGTCGGCGGCCACGGGCATCCGCCACGCCATTCGGTGGATCCCCAGTGAGAGCAATGCCGCTGACTCGCCGTCTAGGACAGGCTTCTTCGTCGGGCCGACCTTCGAGGAGCACCAGGCGTTTGCATCCCGAACTTCGAAGGCAGCGGACCACGACACTGGCGGAGCTGAGGACCAGGACCCATCCTGGGCCCGTGCTGCTCGCCCGAGGGGCCCTGTCGGTGCTGGAGACGGCCGCCGTGTCGGACACGACCGTGGCCAATTGCTGGGATGCCGCCAAGAAGTTCGAGGAGTGGTGCCGCTGGACGTCCCAGACGTTCGCCGCGACGGAGGAGGTCGGTGTCATCCTAGTTACGTACTTCGTGAACCGCTTTCTGGACGGCTTCGACAGTGCCACGGGCCGTGTACCCATGCCCGCTCTGAAGCACTACCTGCCCGCGATCCTGGCTGGCAAGACCCCGTGCCCACGGGCGGCCCGCGCCTTGACAGGCTGGCGGAATTTCGTTGTCCCGCTGATGCGACTCTACCTCGGGCGGCGATGGCATCCATCGTGGGCGTCCTGATGGCGTGGAAGCTCTTCGGCGTGACTATGTTCATCAGGCTGATGTTCGACGCCTACCTGAGGCCAAGCGAGGCCCACCGCCTCACGGCGGGGAGCGTGAGACGACCTCGACCCGTGCACGACGAGGGCCCGACCCGCGGCCTTTGGACCTTCGCCCCCGACGCGGTGCGGAGCATGTTCCGTCGAGCAGCAGCCGCCCTCGGTCTGGAGATCGAGTTGATTCCCCACTCGCTTCGTCATGGGGGTGCGTCCGGCGACCTGCTGTCGCTCAGGCGCACGACGAACGAGGTCAAGGACCGCGGCCGCTGGAGGACGGACCAGATCTCTCTCCGCTTCGCGAAGCGGGCCCGCATGCAGCAGCGGATCGCCGACCTAGGCCAGAACATCGTCGAGTTCAACGAGCAGGTGGACTGGCAGAAGAACGACCTCATCCTCCAGACCACGGCCTCGGGCGTCTTCCCACGGCAGGTGTCGCTGGCAGTGACGCCTACGCCGCCTGCTGTCAGGCCGCCGCCCCCACCGATCACTGCACGGTGGGCCTTCGCCTGACGCGCCTGTGGCGCGCTGCCAGGCGGGCTTCTACGAGAAGCAGGCACTGCCCTGCGCTGGTGCTCGGCTGCGACGGAGGGGCGGCCCGCGCCCTGCAGCGGATGGGCACGCAGGTGACGACATCACCGATCCCGCAGTGATGCGGCGCGTGTGGGTGGAACCCGACACCGCCACCTGGCTTCGCCATTCGCCCGCTGTGCGTTCCAAGTTGCATCCTCGCGGCCTCCCGACCTTGACCAACTTTAAAGCTCGATCTGTTTGCATCGCCAACCTTTGCCAGGATCAGCGCTGGCACGTCCTGTCTGAATGATGTGGCAAGAAAGTGCCCGCCATATTGTGCCACCTCGACGCGTCTTTTATATGGGGTGGCCGCGCGTGCACCTCTCTTGTGAGCCAGAGTTCTTCTTCGACAGTTTCGACTCTTGCATGTACTCTGGCCGCGTCAAAAACAGATTTCGACTTGTTGGCTGGAACGTGAAAGATATTGATAGGCTATCCCTGACCTGTTCACCTGTTGCCTCGCCGTGCCGTCGCACTCGCAAGCGACATCTCGGCGAGTTAGGCATCCCATCGTTAGACCGTCAGATGCGCAGCGCTGCGCGCCACCCTCCTGCCTGTATACCACGATGCGCATGTGAAATGATGGCCAACAGTGTCGATAGCCTCCGATACGTCTCCCGACTATCTAGATGTGTGTGAGTTTTCATTCAAGTATTGCGGCTTGCAGCCAGTGTCTTGGACTAGCCATAATACCTGGCGCTGGCCCCTGCGGCATCAGATTTCGTGTCCTCGCCTGGCGCCCTCGTGCACAAAAAGAATCGTCTGGCCACGGAGTAGTCCACATTATGCTGCCCGCGGCTATTTGTGGCTCTCTTTCGGGCCGCGCTTCCATTCTCAAGTCTCTCCCTCCCCCTCTTTGTTCCCAACTCAAGAATGTTTCTTTGGCCTGGTGCTGGCCCCTGCGGCATCAGATTTCGTGTCCTCGCCTGGCGCCCTCGTGCACAAAAAGAATCGTCTGGCCACGGAGTCGTCCACATCATCATCACCTTCATCATCATCACCATCTTCATCACAACTTCAAAATAACACCACCTTCCCCGGGAAAATCGTTGATGATCCCCGCCAGACCCCCGAAGAAATGTATTATCTGGGGGTATAATCATATATGTCTGGGGCGCACGGTTACTTGTTCCGACCGGCGTGCAAGGGCTCGACCTCGCGAGAGTTCTGGCGTGCCGACGCCTTTTTGGCGGGCCCGTCGTGGATTTTGACGGTCCAGTTCTCGCGCGTGCGTCCTTAGGCGCTGTCGGGGCCCTCCTTGTGGCGCCGTCGGGCCGTCTGGGGGGCGCCTTGGGCCGTGCTGAGGCCCAACCGGGCCGTGTTGGGGACTCTCTGGCAATCCTGATGCCCTCGTGGGACCCTTGTGACGGAGGGACGTAAGACTCGAGTTCGCCGGAACGCGGGTTTGCCCACGCTTCTTCACAGGAGTTCGCGTCAAATTTCAAAGTGGGCTTCGTCAGCTTCCTGACGGCCCCGTCTGGCCAACCCGAGTCCTTTGAACCCGAGTCTTACCCTGGCCTCGTTCGGACGTGCGATTTCTGTTATTCGGCGATGGCCATCGAGGAGCATTTTTGGATGATCTTGTGAAAATCCAAGCACGACGTGGAAACATGCACGGGGAATCGACGTCCGAGCGATGGCGAGTTACGCCTCCCCGACACAGGAAGAGCATCCTGGAGCATAAATGCAACCGCACGACATCGAGACATGTACGGGGAATCGACGTCCGAGCGCTGGCGAGTCACGCGCTCCAGACCCCGCTGGCGAGCCACGTTCCCCGCGACGCGGAGCGGGAGAGCCCGTCGCGCAGCGGGGCGCCGCGCCGCCCGCTCCCGCCCGCCGCCGTCAGCATCGTCGTCGACGCCGTCGCCCTCGTCAGAGTTCTGCATCGTCGCCCTCGTCGTCGTCGTCAGCGTCGTCGACGTCGCCCTCGTCGTCGCCCCCGCCCTCCTCATGATCATCACTATTAGCATCACCATCAGCATCATCACCGCCATTACCATCGCCATCAGCATTACCATTAAGTACCATGATCATCATCATCATCATCATCATCATCCTCATCATCATCATCATCATCATCATCATCGTCAGCATTAGTATCAGCATCAGCACCATGATCGTCATCAGCAGCAGCATCACCATCATCATAACCACCATCATCATCAGCAGCATCACCATCATCAGCAGCAGCAGCATTAGCATCAGCATGGCCATCATAATCGTCACCACCATCACCATTACCATCGCCATCACCATCACCATCACCATCACCATCACCATCACCATCACCATCACCATCACCATCACCATCACCGCGCACGATGTGTGTGGATCAGCATCAGCATCCTCATCATCAGCTGCATCATCATCTTCACCAGCGCAATCGTTATCATCAGCAGCATCATCATCATCATTGTCATCGGCAGCTCCATCGATGCCACCGTCATTGTCATCGGGTACTTACTTTTGTACCCCCGTGGGTCATCTATTTGCCCTCGCCGACGGCCGTGGGGCTCTCCCGGGCCGAGGTTTCGGAGCCCTCTTGGCCGTCTCGGGGCTACCTCAGTCGTCGAGGGGCTGTTTGCGAGCCGTTTGGGGCCATCCTGGGGCAGTCTCAGGCCTTCTTCGGTCCTTTCGGCGGCCCTCTTTTGGATATAGCTAGGGCCCCGGGTGAGGGAAGCCGGTTGGGAAACGGGCCACGATGCACAGCATCTTGATTGGAACCACCAAACCATGGTGGCCGTAGTCGGTGTTTCACCGGGGCGAGGGGGACGCCCCCCTGTTCGTACACATCACTAAATCTGGCCCCACAAAACCCAGTCTTGCCAACGCCCGACTCTGGGGCCAGCTTGGGGTTCTCTTGGGGCCGTCTAGGGGCCCCAGGGGTGGCCGTACACGGTGTTTGGGCGATTTCCTGGGCCATTCTCGTTTCAATCTCGTTCTGCAGCAAAGGCGGATTGAACGAGGGAAACGACATCCAAACGAAAACGAATAGCACCGCTTAGGTCGAGCCCTGAGGGGCCCTCTTGGGCCGTCGTGTTGGCACCATCGGTCAAATCACCAGCACCCAGATTCCAATCCACTTCAGGCGCATTCCTACCTCAAGAACCGACATGCTTCTTCTGTGTGATGTTATTTTCTGGGAGGGCCTGGAACCAATCCACTTTGCTCCGCCTTCGTACCTCATGCTTTTAGCTACTTGCTCCGACCGACGTGCAATCACCAGCACCAGCGCCGCCGTCGGCCCAGAGGGCGGCGGCCCGGGGAGAGGCTTCATCCTGGCCTGCAGGGAGCTCTACGCCGCCATCGGCGGCAAGACCGCCGTCAGCACGGTCTTCCGGCGCAGCGCTGGGCGCCCGCGCATGGTGGGGGCGGCTGTCCCTCACCTCTCAAGCAGTGGCGAAGCGTCCTGGCTTTCCTGTAAGCCTATCAATGAATGTTCTAAGAACCTTTTGTGGTCTATACGAAATGTTCTTAGAAAATTCCTGACGGAGACCCTCTTGTTTCAACACATTGGGTTTATGTTATAAGAAGCTGTTTTTGGTTATTTGAACCCTTTTAGGTTCTAAGAACATTTCGTGGTAGACCTATAGGAATCCAGGACGGTCGGTCCCTGCTCAACTCACCCCGCCTCCCAGACCTCCAACGCATTTCTAGGCCTCCCCGATGGGGTCCGAGCAGATGGGGTCGGAGTATCGCGCCGCATCGCCGATGCATCGGCGATGCGGCTCGATGCGGAGCCCGAGTTTCTCCTTGCTGGTTTCGCCTATGTATCGCAGACGTCGCCGATACATCGCAGATGCACCGCCGATGCATTCGCGATGCGCGACGATCCTCCAACCCAATGTGCTCGGAACCCGTCTGGGAGGCTTCTACTCACCTTTCCTCCCAGACCTCCAACGTATTGAAACACCTCAGGCGGTTCCCGCGATTCCCACTATAAAAATCAAGCCGCTCAGAGGAGGAGGAGGAGGAGGAGGGGATCTCTTGGATGCACCCCCAGGGGGCTATGCGGACGCACCCCTGTCGAGCATGGACGTCTCCCTATCGTGTATCCCCGAGGTGTGCTTTGAAATTTTGGTATATTCGGAAAACCCGCGGAGTGTGGGATAGGGGTCGACATATCCCCTGTCAAGAAAATCAGGGCGGCGCTGTTCCTCAGTTTTCGGCCTCCACAGGACGTCGCCAGGTCAGTCGAGACCTCCGGGGGGGTCCAGATTTGTGCAGGCACTCATGACGTCGGCCACCACCTACCAAACCACCCCAGCCCAATCCGAAGGCCCCAATTTGCCCTCAATTCTTGCTGGGGGTGGCGTCGGGGAGCATTGAAGCAAACACACATGGAACCCATACCCCCTTCAACCCGAAAGTTGGGTCTTCGGGTTGGGCTGGGGTGGTCTGGTAGATCGTCAGCCGTGAGCTGGGCATTGAGGTCTCGGGGTTCGATGCCCTCGTCTTTACTCGTCGGGTTCTCGGCGGCGTCTCCGGCCTCGGGATGCCCTCCGGCGGCTGCGCGTCGTCGCCGCGGCGTCCCGGCGCTGCCCGCACGGCCACGGCCCGCCGCCGGAGAGAGCCGACCCACGGCCCGGAAGCCGGGGGGGGGACGCGCAGCTTCGCTATCGGGGCGATCGAGGGGCGATACCTCGCCGATTCCAGCGCGATGCTTCCCCCCCCCCCCCCGAGCCGGTACCCCTCCCCCCTTTGACCCTGTCTCCCATCACCCTCCTCCCGCGTCCCTCCTCCTGGAGCCTCCCACCACTCCCCACTCCTCCGACTTTCCTTTGGGGAGGTTTACGACGGTGCGGTGGCCACATCGTTTGGTGAGTCAGTGACGATTCGGGGGGACCGCACAGTTTTGTTGCGTCTGGGGATTCCAATGTTCCACAACGGTGCGGTGAGTTCCTCGGGGACTTTGAGGTCACGGCACGGTTTGTCACCTCTGGGGCCCACAATCCTTCCATTCCTCTCCTTGGCTCCTTCACCTCCTCCTCTCCTCGTTGCTGCCCCCGACTGCTCTGTTCTGTAGCCAGGCCGTCCTTCTGGCCCCAACCTTTTCTCGTTGCGCCCCCCCCTCTGGCCCATGCCCCATCTCCGCAATCCCCTGATCCCTGAGAAGAAACTAAAACATAAGATGGGCGACGTGGCCTGCCTTTGGCGCCGTCCCGAAGAGGTTGAAGAGTGTCGGCAGGAGGATAGGGGTGAAGCCTAGATGTTCCCCTTCGGTTCATCAGGGTAAGTTTGCATCAAGCGGACGAGACTCGTACCTCCGTCGGATCATTCATAATCAGCATCAAGTCGTCCACGCGTGGCCTATCGAGGCGAACGTGCATGACAGCATGTCGTGCAACCCCAGGGAGGGAGACAGGTGGGGAACATGGAGGGGGAGATGGGATGAGTGAATAAGAGGAGAAGGAGGAGGAGGAGGAGGAGGAGAAAGGAGGAGGAGAGAGGAGAGTGGAGAGAGGAAATGGGAGAGAGAAGCAGAGAGAAGAGGGTCAGGAGGAGCTAGAGGAGGAGCAGAAGCAGGGAGCAAGAGCAGAGGAAAAGGAGGAGAGGCAGAAGCTGGGAACGGAAAGAAAACGAGGGAGGACCAGTGAGAGGAGTAGCAGCATACGATGGGTGTTCTCCCCCAACACTTCTCCATGCCGATCCGTGCGCGTTGCCCGTCGCATTGACGCTCCTTCTACCCTGCGTTCCAATCCCCATCGCTCTTGCCTGCCTGCCTCGTGATCATCCCCTCCTCGCTCTCTGTTCCCATCTGGCCCGAGCCTCTTCGTGCTTCGCTCTGGGGGTCGTGCCCTCTCTGCCTGAGTGTGTGCTTCCGCTCTTCATTGGTTGCCTCGTCTCCTTGGCATCGCTCGGAAGTGGGCATTTCTCTCGGCGAGGGCCTTCGAGGAGCATCTTGCACCGTCCTACGAAGAAAGTGCACGCACGAAGCCGAAACATACACGGGGAGTAGACGTCCGAGCGATGGCAAGTCTCTGTTCTCCCCGCTGCCCCTCAACACTACGACAATTCTCATGGGATCCGTGATGCTTAGGCGTGCCGCATCATTTACGCAAGCGTCGCACTGGATAAATGCATACCCGTCGGTCGTTGAAAGTAGGTATTTCTGGATCTTCATATCCCAATCTACTTTCGGCGCCTTCCTGTTTCAATCATCGAGCGCCTTTTTCCTTTCCCCTCACCTCTAGGGGGCAAGCGGAAGCCAACTCTACTTGCATCGCATTCCTACTTCATGTTTCTACCACTTCTTCTGACCGACGGGTACCCACCCGTCGTTGAAAGTATGTATTTATGTATTCCCATCTTCCAATATATTGCTAAAGCCTTACGGCCAGTGCCGCCGACCCTGGATACCTCGGCCCTCGAGGGTGACGGGATGCGTGATAAGACGTCGGAGGTAAATGAAGACGTGGCGGAGAAGGAGGCGGATGAGGAGGAAAGGGAGGAGGAGGAGGAGGAGGAGCAGGAGCAGGAGCAGCAGCATGAGCAGGAGCAGGAGCAGGAGGAGCAGGGAGGAGCAGGGAGGAGGAGGAGGAGGAGGAGGAGGAGGAGGAGGAGGAGGAGGAGGAGGAGGAGGAGGAGGAGGAGGAGGGAGAGGGGGAGAGGGAGGGAGAGGGTGGCCCAGGGGGATGCGTATCTGTCCCCCTCCCCTCCCCCCCCCCTTCCCTCCCCCCCACTCCCCCCCCGTGGGGAGGGTAGGGAGGGGCTTCGCCACGACCACGATTTCCTTCTGTTTCGTGTTCGATTTCCTTTTATTTAATCGCTTCGCTCATTCCGCCGGCCCATAATGTCGCACCGTGGTCGCCTGTCCGAGTGGTCGTTTGCAGTGTGAAGCTGCGGCGTCGGGAGCCGAACGCGTGGGAGGAGGACCACCCCGACCCGCGTTTCCCAAGTCGCGTCTGGCTGGAGTCTTGGAGGCGTCCTGGGGGCCTCCTGAGGGTTTTTTGGAGGCCTCCAGAGGGCCTTGTGGAGGCCTATTGAGGCCTCTTGAGGGCCTCTTGGGGGCCTCTTGGGGCCTTTGGGGGCGTCTTGGGGCCTCCCGGGGGCCTCTAAGGGCCGAGATCTCGAAATTCTGTTTTGTGAACCCCCTCTTGGGGCGTTCTTGAAGCGTTCTTGGGGCCCTCTTGGGCCGTCTTGGAGGCCTCTTGGGCCGTCTTGGAGCCGTCTTGGGCCATCTTGGAACCCTCTTGGGGGCCTCTTGGGCCCTCTTAGGGGCGATCTTGGAGGCCTCTTGAGCCGTTTAGGGGCGTCGGGGAACCGAAAAGGTTAAAACGCTCAAATCTGTCCAAAACCAAAGGAAAAGCACAGTTTTTCGCCTCTTGGGGCCCTCTTGGGAGTTCTCTTGGCCTCTTGGGGCATCTTGGAGGCTTCTTGGGCCATCTTGGAGACGTCTTGGGCCGTCCGGAGGCCATCTTGGGCGTCGTGGAGCGATATTCGGGCGTCTCGGACCTCCCTTGGACCGTGTTGGGGGCGTTCTTGGGGCCCCCTTGGGCCGTCCTGGAGGCCTCTGGGGCCGTCCTGGAGCCGTCTTGGGCCGTCTTGGGGCCCTCTTGGGGGCCTCTTGGGCCCTCTTGGGGCGATCTTGGAGGCCTCTTGAGCCGTTTAGGGGCGTCGGGGAACCGAAAAGGTTGAAACGCCCAAATCTGTCCAAAACCAAAGGAAAAGCACAGTTTGTCGCCTCTTGGGGCCCTCTTGGGAGTTCTCTTGGAGGCCTCTTGGGGCATCTTGGAGGCTTCTTGGGCCATCTTGGAGACGTCTTGGGCCGTCCGGAGGCCATCTTGGGCGTCGTGGAGCGATATTCGGGCGTCTCGGACCTCTCTTGGACCGTGTTGGGGGCGTTCTTGGGGCCCTCTTGGGCCGTCTTGGAGTCCTCTGGGGCCGTCTTGGAGCCGTCTTGGGCCATCTTGGGGCCCTTTTGAGGGCCTCTTGGGCCCTCTTGGGGCGATCTTGGAGACCTCTTGAGCCGTTTAGGGGCGTCGGGGAACCGAAAAGGTTGAAACGCCCAAATCTGCCTCTTGGGGCCCTCTTGGGAGTGCTCCTGGAGGCCTCTTGGGGCATCTTGGAGGCTTGTTGGGTCATCTTGGAGACCTCTTGGGCCGTCTGGAGGCCATCTTGGGTGCCGTGGAGCGATCTTCGGGCGTCTCGGACCTCTCTTGGATTGTGTTGGGGGCCACTTGGGGCCCTCTTGGGGCGACCCTGGAGGATCTGGGGGAGTGTCCCGGGCACGTCTCGGGCGTGTCCCGGGCGTGTCCCGGGCTCCTCCCGGGGTACTTTTGATCCAGGGACCCCCAGGGGGCGCCCCGCGCGCGCGAACCAGAAATATTGTTTACCAGTTACCGGAGATCTTAGCACGCCTCTGGCCCGTTGGGCCGGCGAATTTCGGGCGACGACGATGACGACGACGACGACGACGACGACGACGACGACGACGACGACGACGACGACGACGGTGATCCACGCAAGGCGACGACACCGGGATGCGTCTTCCACACGCCGACGGGGTCGGAGGATTTTAAACAATTTCCTCCTTCCATAATCGAGTGGCTTCACCTTTTCCGTCCTCCCCAGGGGGCGGACCGAACCCAATCTTTTCGCATCGCATTCCTACTTCATATGTTTCTGCCTCCTCTTCCCACCGACGGGTAGATCACGTTTGGCTGCCCTCTTGCCCTCGTCCCTGTTCTCCTGCACCGGCTCCTCTCGTCTCCCCGCGTCTCGGCGGCGCGCGAGGAGGAGGGGGAGGAGGAGGAGGAGGAGGAGGAGGAGGAGGAGGAGGAGGAGGAGGAGGAGGAGGAGGAGGAGGAGGAGGAGGGGGAGGGGAGGAGCAGGGCGGAGGAGGAGGAGGAGGAGGAGAGCAGCAGCAGGAGCAGGAGCAGAGCAGGGATGAGAGGAGGAGGAGGAGAAGGAAGAGGAGGAGGAGGAGGAGGAGGAGGAGGAGGAGGAGGAGGAGGAGGAGGGGGGGGGCCGGCGGAGAGAGCGGGCCTTTCTCAGAAGCCCCCCCGCTCTCATCGGGCGGCCTCCCGAGCCTCCGAGGCCACACGCTTGCACCGAGGCCTGGGGTCGAGGCCGGCTCGTGGAGGGTACCGATGTTCTCGTGCATCCTGGGGGATGGCACCCTCGAGTGATCTCGTGGCTCGGGGTGATTTGTCACCACCCACCAAACCACCCCAACATAGCCCGAAGGCCTCAATTTAACCCTCCATTTCCAGTGGGGGGTGGGGTCGGGGAACATTGAAAAAACACGTGGAACACGTACCCCCCCCCCCCCCAACCCGAAATTCGTGTCAAATTCGGGTCTTCGGGTTGGGTTGGGGTGGTCTGGTAGGTAGTCAATTTTGCCGGCGGAGGGCCGCGAGTTCTTGCAGGATGCTCGTGCTGTCCCAGGTCCAGCCCTGCAAGGGGGCCGCCGGGAGGGCGGGGGGGGGCTCCCGAGAGGCTGGCCCTCCCCTCTGCCTTCCCCTGCGGGCGCCCCGCCGACCAGAGGAGGAGGAGGAGGAGGAGGAGGAGGAGGAGGAGGAGGAGGAGGAGGAGGAGGAGGAGCAGGAGCAGGAGCAGGAGCAGGAGCAGGAGCAGGAGCAGGAGCAGGAGCAGGAGCAGGAGCAGGAGCAGGAGAAAGAGGAGGAGGGGAGCGCAGGAAAGAGGAGGAGGCGGAGGCGGAGGAGGGGGGGGCGGAGCAGGAGAGGGGGAGAGGGTGGGAGGACAAGTCAGATGCGTTCGCGCCTCATCTGACATTCTGAGCCTCCTCTCCCATCCCTTCCCATGGCGCTGATTCTCCATCATCCACGGACGCGTGTCATAGCCGACCTGGGACTCCCACAGGAAGACCATTTCTTGGTATGCGGAATCAGCAAAAGGGGAGCTGCGTGCAAAGGAGGAGAACTTGGCGGCTGAGCAGGAGGATGAGCGGGAAGAAAAGGATGAGAAAGAGCAGCAGAAAGCACCAACGACTAAGCGGAAGGATTCTACAGAAAGGAAGGAACAGGGGAAGGCGGAGGAGGGAAAAAGGGGGGTGACAACGATGAAGAAAGTTTCGGATTCAGCAAAGGGTCCCGCGTTGGGGCGAGACGAACAGCATAAACAGGAATTGGATTCGAAGGAGCGAGAGGAACAGGAGGACCAGGGGAAGGCGGAGGAGGGGAAATAAGGGGGTTGGAAACCACAATGAAGCAAGATGCGGATCTAGAAATGTGGCCCGCGTTGGAGCGAGAGCGCCGTTCTGAACGACGGGAGCAAGGCGCCGATCCGAGAATGAGGCCCGCGCTGCAGCAGACGCGCCTCTTTAAAATCTTGTGTGTACAGAAACAGCACGCGGATGGGGCGGGGGATCTTCCAGATAACTTCAGGGGAGGAGGGAGAGGAGAGCAGTGTATTGTTTGATTGTGGAGGCGGGCAGGAGGAGGAGGAGGAGGAGGAGGTGGAGAAAGAGGGTGAGGAGGAGGAGGAGGACGAGGAGGAGGAGAAGGAGGAGGGGGGCGGAAGAAGGGGAGGAGGAGGGGGGGGGGGGCGGGAAACGTTGCCCTGCCG
Organism: Prorocentrum cordatum; assembly: GCA_963575745.1. NCBI lineage: Eukaryota > Dinophyceae > Prorocentrales > Prorocentraceae > Prorocentrum > Prorocentrum cordatum. The sequence goes on from CAUYUJ010006654.1 coordinate 41,220, forward strand.
TTTCCTCCCGGCACTTCCTCCTCGAGCAACGAGACTGCGCGGCGCGGGGAGGCGTCCGGCGCCCTGGTGGACGCGGCGGTGCAGTGGCTTGGGGAGGCGAGCCGGACGCCAGCAAACCGAAGGGGGCCCTCTTGCCGGCTGCACGCGGGACTCCGATGCAGTCACAGAGGGATGGTCAGGGGATCGCACGTCTTTCGGGGGCCCCCAAACGGGGTGGTGACCACACCGTGTGGTGAGTCGGTGGGGATTCGGGGTCACCGCACGGTTTTGGGACTCGAGTCCTTCTTTGAGGATGTCTCGGGCGACAGGGGCCTCCAGGGTCCCAAGACCGTGCGGTGACGGACCGTGCGGTGAGGTCTCTTGGGGTTCCGAGGTCACCGCACGGTCTGTCACCACACGGTTTTGGGATCCCCAAGTCTTCCTCCATCAGTGTCCCTTCTAAATAACCCGTCCTTGTAGCAAACCAGGGATGTCTGCAGGGCGGGCCAGGCATTTCGCTTGAAGCGTCTGCACTACTGATTACCCTCAAGGCAGAAACAGTTTCAAGGGTTTCTGATGCTTGGCGTCGCAGAAACGGTGCTCTTGCACGATGTAAGATGCCAGGGCGCAGCAGTAACGTTTCCTCGCGGTGCTGAAGTCCCAGAAATTGCGTTCTGGCACGGTTGGGAATCGTCAGGACGCAAACAGTAATGATGATTCGCGGCGTTGCAGCCACAGAATTGGTATTCTGGCGCAGGTTGGGATTTTCATACGATTTTATTGCAATGGGGCACATCCTTCAGTGAAATGAATGTTTGTAGGGACCTATGAAGAGGGAAATTGGAGGGAGGGTTTATTGCAACATTGTAGATGAGTTTGGGTTTTACTCTGGTCCTCATCCGCCTCCCCCTCCCGCACAATCCTCCCTTCCTCTCCTCCTCCCCCCATCCCTCCCTTCCTCCCTCCTGCTTCCACCTTCTCCGCCTCTTCTTCTTCACCCACCCCGTCCTCCCTTCCTGCCCCCTCCTCCTCCTCCTCCTCCTCCTCCTCCTCCTCCTCCTCCTCCTCCTCCAGCTGCCGCCACGGCTTGCAGGGCCGCGCAGCACACTAGGCCATGAAATCACATCTTATGGTCTGTTACTCCCTCCCGACTGGGGTCCTCGGCCAGTGCCATGGGATCTCGAATTCTCTCTGCCATGGTCTACAACCCTCTCCATGCGTGTGGTGACCGTCTCAGTGACCTTATCTCGGAATTGGGTGTTTTCGATCTGGTGAGTCTTCCAGGCACACAGCTTCGTGAGCACGATCGTGAAGGGTATCGAATACAGCGTCTAGGGGAGCGACTGGCTGTCCGTGCGGGGTGGAGGGCAGGAGGTTTCGTGACACGTGCTGCGGGATGCTCACTGCTGCTGCCCAAGGCCTGGACCCAACGTAACATACGTAAAATACTTGTGCCCCCTGGACCTCTACAGGGTCGAGGTTTATCTGTCGAGTTATCCAGAGGTGGTTTCTTGTACATGGTGATCGTTCTCTATTTTCCCCCGAGGCCCTCCAGAGCTTCGCAGGTCAAACAGTATATTACGTGCTGCGGAAAAATGAAGGAGTGGGTTCGTGAGTGTCTTCGGGGATTACCAGCTAGAGTTCATCCTATTCTCATGGGGGACATCAATGACGGTTTGGGCACAAGTAAGATCTCAGGGGACTGGGTTGATATTGCTACTCCTAGTGTTGGGCGTGCCAGCAGTAAAGAACATCATAGAGGAGGGGCTGGTGAGTGCTTTCGGGAAATCATGCACGAGTTCGGTTTATTTTCTCCGACGACAATCCGTTCGTTTTGTCCGACATATTATGGCTCCAAAGGGGGGACGTCGATGATTGGTCATGTCGCCCTACCACTCTACTGGACCGGACAAATAACGTGTGCCAGCCCAATACATCGACTGGGCAGGCGATTACAATTAATCAAATGTGCTGAACCACGGGACCACATACCTGTACTTGTGAAGGTGAGGGTGCCACATGTATCAGTCGCTCACCACCGTGCTGCTGAACTCAGGCCTGACGGCAGGCCAATGGAGCAGGTACAGTGGGATCGTGACAGGCTAATGCAGGCTATCCGAGGCGGTCCGCTGAGGGAGCAGTTCATGCGTAGTGTGGAGCCCTTGCTTGAGCAGGAGTGGCCGTATATTGAAAATGCATGTTTTGATCCTAATATTGTGCTCGACAGGTTGGATCAAATTCTACGAACCGCTGGTGCTGCTGTATTCAAAAAGGGGCCCGCTGCAGGATCGACTCGATCGGCTCTCGCTCAACGACGGCTGGATCTTCTGGCTAGACGACGGGATCTTCGGTCAAAGTTGGGAGAGGGACTGTCGAGTGAGGAGTATGTTGCATGTTGCGAAGAACTTGCTCGATTGACGAAGCAGTGTAAGGCCCTATACAAAGCTGAGCAGCAACGACGGCGTGAACAACTTGTTGAGGAGATTTGGGCCTCGTGGCGAAGTCGTGACCTTGCCAGTGTGAACAGACTTTCACTTCGACTTGCAGGAGGGCGATATGGTAAAGCCAGACGTGACTTCAGTCGTCTGGATGGTATGCTTCCAACTGGTGATGAATGGTTCTCTCACTTATCTCAGGCCGGCTGTGATGGCGGGCTTCAAGCATCTAGAGTGTGTTGGGATGACATGGCTGCATTGCAGCAGCTGTGGAAACGGCCTGCTCCTACGCATGAGCAGTTTGATGAGCGAATGCAGCAAGCGTGGGCAAAGTCAATTATTGATATGGAGCAGATTGAACGGTATTTCAAGCGTGCGTCCAAGCGGCGCAGTGTTCCTGGATGGTCTTTACCTTTAGAATTGTGGCTTCTCTCCATTCGTACGACTGCTGAGCGCGAGAGTAACCAACATGATTCTCGTCCAGGACTGGGTACTGACCGCACGATCACTGATGGAGTTTACTGTCGAAAGTGGTTGCATAACATATTTTGTATGACTCGTTTCTGGGGTATCGTTCCAGGTTTGTGGAACGTCAGCAAGTGCTTTGCTCTGCCTAAGGCAGCTGCGCCTGGACCGAAAGGAAAAAGGGTAGTGCACGGACTTGATCCTATGGGAAAAGGGTTCTTCGAGGGCCTGATGCGCATCGGACCGAAATATACCAACTCTGACTGCGACCACGGTTTCTTGAGGGCTCGTCGTCGTGAGGATGCGATCGTTGCCAACATGTGTTTCTCATGGCGTCTATCTCAGGCGGGGTACTCTTGGGTCGACTCTTTGAAAGACCTCACCAACGCCTTCGCGTCGTCAAAGTGGGAGGCGCTCGATCAGGCCACTCGCACCCTCGTGCAGCCCAGGGACTTGAATCTTTGTCGCCAGCGTTTTCGACGCGCAGGATGTGTTTTGCCTGCTGCCGACGGTCCCCTTTTTCTTCGGCCAGGGTGTGGGTCCCTCCAGGGCGATCCGTATGCAGTTCGATCGTTCGTCCGCGTCTTCCGCCCAACTGTCGATAGATGGCTAGAACGCTGTGCGGAGGCCGACCCCGAGAGCGAGCAGCTCATGTGGTCCAGGATCCCCGAGGCCATGATCCCAGGGGCGCCCCAGGTGTACTTAGGTCTCCAGAAGTTCGCTGATGATCTCCTGAAGAAGCTGATTGTAGGCCCCCCCTTCAACTTAGATCGGTTCCTGAAGGCTCTCAGAGACAACGACGAGTTTTTGGATCAGGAGCTTGACAAGATAGGTTTGAAGAGGAATAAGAGTAAGCAGGAGGCGCTGTTAAGGGTCCCCCAGAGCTCCAAGCGAGGTGCAGCTGCGGCCCTCAGAGGACTTGAGACGCGTGTGACGGACGAGGTGCGGTACCTGGGGCCGTATCTGACTCCCACCCAGAGCTTCAGCGTCGAGCTCGTGAAACGGATCAAAGCCATGAAAGGTGCGTTTTACAGGATGGGGCAGTTCTGGTTCCAGAAGGGGGTGCCGTACAGGTGGAAGATGCGTTTTACTGTGTCACGTAGTCAACACAGCGCTTGCTGGTGTAGAAGCTTTTGTGCCCACGGCGTCCCAGTTGCAGACTCTGGAACTTGCTGTCGGAGGTCTTGCCAGAAAAGCAATGCGTGGCGAGGCTAGCTGGGAGGAGGAGGACGGCCGGAGAAGATGTCTTTCCACTCGTGAGGTGTACCAGTGGTGGCGCCTCTCTCCTCTTGCCAGTGAACTCCAGGTCCGTCGCCTGCGCTGGCTGCAGGCATGTGTGCGACGTCCAGGATCGCACAAGCAGATGCTGGCGGCTATCTTTGGCTCTCTCCCGTTTGAGCATACCGAGGTTTTCACGGAGAATGGGTCTCTTGGGATTAACGCGAACCCGTGGGCCCTGCAGTTCCAGGGGGACCTTGAGGAGCTTGTCAAGTGGAGTGATGATGCGGCCTCGTGTTGGGCCCGTGCTGAAGGTTCGATTCTAGGACTTTTCGACTTCGAGGTCTCTCAGGACTTCGTGAAGATTGATGCTCGGGTTCTTCGTAGTCGACATTTCGATGTTGAAGTTGCTCCCCCTGGCCTCCAACCAGCAGATCCCGAGGCTCTCGAAGAAGGTGCGTTATGTGTCTCTGTGGATTTCAGGTGCCCGTGGACTGATGAGAATGGCCCCTGTGGGGCTTCGCTCACTTCGAGGAAGGGGCTGGTCAACCACCTGCGCCTGGTCCACAACTCGTCCAAGCTGTCTCAAGTTTTGACGGTTACGAACCAGTGTGTCTATTGCAAGGAAGTCTTCTGGGACCGAAAAAGTGCACAAAAACACCTTCACGGAGCCATTAACTTCGGGCGATGCTTGGCCAACAAGGCTTCCACGCTGAGGCCGCTGATTGAGCCTGAGTCCGTCATCGTATGTGGGGTCTGCGGTTCAAGCTGTACGTCCTTGTCTCTCTACAACGAACACGCCTGTACCCACTTGCCCGTCCAGCCTCGCATACAGCCTTTGAAGGATGCCAGGCGACGATTGGGACGTCGAGATGTTCGGCGAGGAGCGGCCAATGTGGGCCATGACGGTGTGCGGCGTGAAGCGCCCTGCCCCATCCGAAGGCGGAGATCGCTCGAAGCAGGCCAACGTAGGCTCAGGCTCTCAGGAAGTCGCCCAGACAGGCCGCGGCGCCAAGTCCAACAAGAAGCTCGAGGAGCTCGCAGAGTTGACGGCACGCTTGGCGCTGATCACGGCACGGGAGCAGGCCATCCTCGAAGGCAGCGTTCTCGAGACGTACCTCGCCCCCGAGCTCCACTTCCTCTCGAAGTCGGGCATCGAGGCGAACCGCTTCTACACAGGTGCCGTCGCCGGCCTGAAAGAGCAGAAGAAGACAGACGACAGCATCGACGTAGGACAGCTGGGCCCCCCGTTCGTGACTGTCTTCTTTATGGCGATGGCGGCGGCGGTCAAGGCAGCGCAGGGAGCGGCTCAGGAGCCCATGGCGAACTTCTTCCAGACGCACGTCAAGGGCCAGCCAGCGGAGTACATCACACAGTACGTCACGCATTTCTCGGTCAAAGCACCGAGGGGGGAGCACACCAGCGCCAAGATGAAGGGCATGGTGAAGTTCCAAGCGCACATCCAGACCGCACGGCCCGCTGGCGTCGTGCTTCGCGAGATTCTCGACCGTATCCTCTCGGAGGCAGGTGCCGAGAGGCTCGTTGGCTCGGCCCCGCGCGGGCCCCTCGAGCGCAAGATTGGCCAACTGTTGAGCAAGAGGTGAGACCTTCGGTTGAAGCTGATCAAGATCGAATTCGCAGTCAGAGTCTGGATGGAGATATCATTCGTCCTCAGATGACCGAACAGACGAATGTGGAGACTCGTATTGGTCCAACTCATTCTGATGTTGTGGGTGGTCATCCAGATATCCCTCGAGCAAGTACTGCTGGTGCAAACGATATCGATTCGAGTGTTCAGTTACCCCGTGGAGGGGGTGAGAGGTCATCGTCGGCCCCACGGAGTGAACCTGCCCGTTCTGTGCATCCCACTCCTTCCTCCAACCCCCAGGAGGTCCGCAGCAGGACCTTGCCCCCGCCCCAGCTCTCCCTGCCGAGTGCGCTGCAGCACAGCGAGCGCCTCCGCATGCTGGTGATGCGCGGGGTCATCAAGGACTGCCGTATCACGGGGAGGGATTCTTTTGTTGTTCGGGCGGGGGCGGGGGCGGAGGGGGTGGAGGAGGAGAGAGCGGCTGCTGCTGCGACCGATCGTGCCGAGGGGAAGGCGGTGAGCTCGTCCGAAGTGAGGAGTGTCCGACCGAGGCTATCGGTGCGCGGAGCTGTGAATTCGAGACGTCGTGGTTAGAGGTTGGCTGGCGCCCGCAGGCAACCCAGCGCGGCGTTCCGCGCAATGGGTGCGCCTATGGGGCCCGCGGGGGTTGCTCCCTCCAGCGAGGGCTCCCCATCGAGGGTTTGGATTTGTTGGGCTACGCCCCACGCAGGGATCTAGTTTTGTTTTTCTCCCCGCAGGCCTGTATAGGCCCCTGCAAAGCTTTCCGTCGGACGTGGTTTGATCCCCAGCGTCTCTTGGTCTTGGTCTTGGTCCTCCTCCTCCTCCTCCTCCTCCTCCTCCTTCGTCGGTATCCTCCACCCCTGATGGTCAGGAGGCTTCCGGACTGCACCGGAGGCGACCTTCCACCAGAGTGACCTCTGAGGACCGGCGTCTGGTGGGCGAGGGGAGGAGCAGAAGGGTTCTTGTACGTTGTTGCCGTTTGCCGGAGACTTCCCTGCCTCGGGATGCGCGGTTGCAGCAGTTGCGCCTCCGCTGCAAACCACACCCTTGGCAAGCCCAACCTTCGGAGTCGCCGAGTGGAGATCAGGACCCCAGGTAAGGGGACCCGGTTAGTGGTAGGGCCTTGGAGCCCCTAAATTGGCCAGAATCACTAAACCAGGTCTGCCGCAACTGGTGTTTTCTCGGGTGACGGCAGTTCCGGCTAGTGGAATGGGGCTGGAGGGCGTCCCCCAGTAGACATCCTTAAACCAGGTCCCACTAAACCCAGTTCTGCCAACGCCTGAATCGGGCCCCGAAGCCAAAAAAAGAAGAAGCAAGAATCGCTAGACCAGGTCTGCCGTAGCGGCTGTTTCTCGGGCGGCGGCAGTTCTGACGAGGGGGCTGGAGCGGGGAGGCCCCCCCTGTCGACTGCGCGTAGGAGCGACCTCTCGCCGGAGTGACCTCTGGTGCGGGCTCATCGGGCTCCCCCCGATCGCCGAGCGCGATGCGATGTAAGCGGCCCGCGCCCCTGGGTTTGGCTCCCTCGCGCCCCCAAAAGCTGCGCACCAAAGGTCACTCTTACCCAGGGTCACTCGTACGCCTAGCCGACCCTGGTACACGTCAGAGGTCGACCTACAGTGTGCTCTGGCGATTCCGTGGGCCGTTTTCGTTTCGATTCCGTTTTGCAGCGAGGGCGGATTGAAGGTCATAACGAGGGGGGGAAACGAAAACGAAGACGAGAAACATTGTTTAGGACGATCCCTGGGTGCGCATCCTCAGACCAGGTCCCTCGGAAGCCAGGCCTGCCACCGCCCGACAGGGCATGGGGATGGGGATCGGGGCGGCAAAACGACGGACGGTTTTGGTGTTGTTCGACCTCCCCAGGCCCTGACCAGTGCGCCGGGACCGTCGAAAAACTACTCGGGATGAAAAACGGGTCCCTGGGGAGGGGTCCAGACGTTAATCGAGGCTGCGACGATTTTCACGACGTCGAAGTTCTGGGGGTTCGAGATTTTCTGACACGTTCGTCTGCTCCGTGCGGTTTTCTGGACTCGGAGTGCGTTCCGGCACCCGCGCCCCGCCGAGAGAGCTTTCCGGGGGTGCCCAGGTCGTTCCGGACGGCCGCCAGGCGCCTTACATTGGGCGTCAAGCAATGGGGGGCGGTGAATTGGGGGGCGGGGCAGCGAGAGCCGCAGAAAGGGGGCCCAGTATAGGGCCCCCGAAGGAGCCCTTTGGGGTGCAACAGGAGGCCCTTCGGACCCGAGAAGTGCACCGTTCTCCCCCACCCCCCCCACCAGTTGCCGCCCCCCCCCCCACGAAGCGACGCCCAACTTGTGTCGAGGTCCGGCTGCGCGTGAACGTGGCCCTCTGCCAGAGGAACGGTTGGTGCTCGGCGTTCGGTGGGCGCGGGGGGGGGCAACCCAGGCGCGCGGTTCTCCACTGTCGCGCCACACGAGACGATCGGCAAGCCGCGCGCAGCGAAGGTCACTCTTGCCCAGGGCCACCCCGGGGGTGCGGCCGAGCTTGCGAGAACGCCGCCCGCGCAGCAGCGCCCGCCCGCACTGGTTGAGCCTTCTCTCTCCTGGGGGGGCAGGGGGGGGGGGGGGGGCGAACTCTATGGGCCCCATCGGGCTCTGCATCAGCTGCGCATCGGCGGGAGCACTTCGGTCGTCCCCCTCCTCGCGAGCGCGCCCCTCTCCTCGCGAGCAACCCATACTGGAGCAGGGGCACGGCGGCAGAGCCGGATAATTTGGAGAATGAGTGGGACGACGGCAGGATGAGGAAAAGAAGGGGTAGTAGGGGCAAGGAGGAGGAGGAGGAGGAGGAGGAGGAGGGAGGGGAGGAGGAGGAGGAGGAGGAGGAGGAGGAGGAGGAGGAGGAGGAGGAGGAGGTGGAGGAGGGAGGCGGAGGAGGAGGAGGAGGAGGGAGCGGAGGAGGAGGAGGAGGCGGAGGAGGGGGAGAAGGAGGAGGAGGAGGCGGAGGAGGAGGGGAGGGAGGAGGAGGAGGAGGGAGGGGAACGGCCGGGGAGGGGGATGATGAGGAGGGGGGTTGTAGGCTTGGTGTTCGCCTTGCTCGGGCAGCCAGGCAGGCCTGCTCACCAAACTTTGGCACGGGATAGGAATAGGCCTGGCCTGTGCGTGTGGCGGTGCACAGTTTTGGCTCTCCCATTCTCGGAGGTGGATAGACCTCCTACCCTGACACGTCGATTGAGGAATTGGCGGTTTTTGGTTCGCGAGAGGGCGTCGCGATCGTCATTTTTGCGGATCCAGGTCCGTCAGTTTCGGTCCCAGGCCGTTTTCACTAAAGGGAGGTTTACTAAAGGGAGGTTTGTCCACCTCCGACACTCGACGATCCGATCTTCCCACCCCCCATCCGCTCTCGCTGCGGACAAAGCACGACGGGAGGTTTGAACCCTTTTCGGCCTTCGGGGGCCCTCGCCTTGTCCTGGGGCCGCCAAGCAGCGATCCAGGATGCAAGATCCAGTCCAGGAGAAGGGGTCGAGATCTCCGGGGGGCCACGTGGCGAGAACGAGCAGGGCGTCGGGGTGCTGGGCACGGGGCGGAAGGAGGCAGGGAGGCGCGCCGGAAAGCGGTGAGCGGAGAGGGAGGCTGGAGAGCGAGAGCGGGGAGGCGGCGGCGAAGAGCGCCCGACGGGCCAGCGTGCCCTGCTATCTATCCGCAGATCACCGGCAGCGCTCCCACGTTGGAGCCGGCTGGGGATCTGTGGGCGGCCCAGCCTCGGTTCCGGCCAGCCGAGCGGGCCGCCCGGTGGGCGAGGGCCGGCAAATCCGTGGTTGCGAAAACGGTCTTCCCCGAACGAGAAAGAAGCACACTCCTGGATCGAGACTCGGCGCACCAAATCGTAAACGGGCTGCTTCCCGGAAGAGAGTACCATTTCCCGGAGCTCCGTTGTAACAGCCACGGGTTTGCTAGCCTTCGCCTGGTTTCTGAACGGAGGGGGGAGGGGTCCCTCGTCGCTACTTGCAGCTGGACGCGGCTCGAACAACTGGTTAGTTTGGACCCAGGGAGGGGTCTGGGGACCGATTTCGAGCCGATTTTCCCTTCCTGACCGATTTTCTCGGGCTCCATCCAGCGCAGACACCCCGGCCGCGTCCAACCCCCACTCTCGTAGATTGCCCTCGAGAGGGCACTCTAGGTCGGGGGGTGAGGGTCTTCACTTCTTCCTCCGCTGGGGACGGTCGACATGGGTACGGAAGTAATGGGTACGAAGACCGACAGCATCTCCTGCTCAGTTTGAACAGCACTCGCTGTCGGTGTCTCCGCGACTGTTGTCCATTAGAGACAAAAGGCCGTCTTCCCAACAGCGGCCGCTGTCGGTTTTGGACAACATTTGTTGCTGGGCATTGTACCCATGTTTTCCGTATCAATTTTGGGCGTCCAAATGCCGCCATTCTGTCCCCCAAGAAACCCAGCGGAATGTGGTTGCCAGCGTGCACGATCGACCAGTCGTTTTCGGCGCTCTCGCAGGGCCGCTCGCCATGACGAGAGTTTATGCTTATGCGGTCTCATGCTCCTCCGTAAGTGATTCACGTTTCGCCTTGTCTCGACTCTCCAGATTCCTCCTCCCCGCTGTTTGCTAGGTCGGATGTGATCACGTCGGTCCGCCACCGATCCGTCCCAGCCGCCGCGCCATGGTTCTGCCTCCTCCCTCATTCTCTCTCCGTCTCCCTCCATTATACTCCTCCCACGTCCTCCTCCTTCATCCTCCCGCTCCTCTATCCTCCCGCCCCCCTCCATCGTCCCTCGCTCCCTCCCTGCCCCCTCCGACGTGCTATCTCTCACAATCCTTCTTTCCCTCCTCCCCCTCCCTCGCCTTTGTAGGGCTGGTTCCGATGAGCCCAACTGTTCCGGCCCAGGCGGTCCTTCGTCCTCCCAGATTCGAGGAGGCGCCGTCTTAAGCTTGTCTGATCCTCCCCTCCCCCTCCCCAGATATCCGGCTGCTCCAATTTGTTGGATGCGTGGGCCCAGGAGTTCGGACCACTTCCCCGGGGCTAGTTTTTCGGCCCTTGTCGTGCTTTGAAGGTCCCGATGCCCGGCGAGGGCCCGCGGAGGCTGACCGCAGCCAAAACCGCCCGCTCGGTATTGTGGGGAGCGTCGGATCTCCTGAGTCCCTCCCACTCCTGCTGGTCAGGGGGGCCCAGGTCCTGGAGGGGGGGTCGGGCCGGGGCTGCGGGCAAAACTTGTGTCCATATCCAC
>CAUYUJ010006655.1:0-15000 GCA_963575745.1 Prorocentrum cordatum
GTTTTGTTTGTTCTTGTTTGTTTTCGCTTGTCCGTCGGCTGCGCTGGTCGCCCCAGGCTCGCCCGCCGCCCCGCGGGCGCTCGGCCCCTCGGCTGGCCCAATTCATTGGTTTTGTTTGTTCATGTTTGTTTTCGCTTGTCCGTCGGCTGCACTGGTCGCCCCAGGCTCGCCCGCCGCCCCGCGGTCGCTCGGCCCCTCGGCTGGCCCAATTCATTGGTTTTGTTTGTTTTTGTTTGTTTTCGCTTGTCCGTCGGCTGCGCTGGTCGACCCAGGCTCGCCCGCCGCCCCGCGGGCGCTCGGCCCCGGCTGATCCAATTCCCAAATTGTTTTGTTTGTTTTTTGTTTGTTTTCGCTTGTCCGTCGGCTGCACTGGTCGCCCCAGGCCCGCCCGCCGCCCCGCGGTCGCTCGGCCCCTCGGCCGGCCCCATTCATTGGTCTTGTTTGTTTCGGCTTGTTTTCGCTTGTCCGTCGGCTGCACTGGTCGCCCCAGGCCCGCCCGCAGCCTTTCGGTCGCTCGGCCCCTCGGCTGGCCCAATTCACTGGTTTTGCTTGTTTTTGTTTGATTTCGCTCGTCCGTCGGCTGCACTGGTCGACCTGCGCACGCCCGCCGCCTTTCGGTCGCTCGGCCCCACGGCTGGCCCCATTCCCTGGCTTTCTTTGTTTCTATTTGTTTTCGCTTGTCCGTCGGCTGCAGTGGTCGCCTCAAACTCGCCCGCCGCCCCGCGGTCGCTCGGCCCCTCGGCCGGCCAAATGCATTGGTTGCGTTTGCTGTTGTTTGTTTTCGCTTGTCCGTCGGCTGCGCTGGTCGCCCCAGGCCCGCCCGCCGCCGTTCGGTCGCTCGGCCCCTCGGCTGGCCCAATTCACTGGTTTTGTTTGTTTTTGATTGATTTCGCTTGTCCGTCGGCTGCACTGGTCGCCCTGCGCACACCCGCCGCCTTTCGGGCGCTCGGCCCCCCGGCTGGCCCCATTCCCTGGCTTTCATTGTTTCTGTTTGTTTTCGCTTGTCCGTCGGCTGCACTGGTCGCCTCAAGCTCGCCCGCCGCCCCGCGGTCGCTCGGCCCCTCGGCTGGCCAAATGCATTGGTTTTGTTTGTTTTTGTTTGTTTTCGCTTGTCCATCGGCTGCACTGGTCGCCCCAGGCTCGCCCGCCGCCCCGCGGTCGCTCGGCCCCCCGGCTGGCCAAATGCATTGGTTTTGTTTGTTGTTGCTTGTTTTCGCTTGTCCGTCGGCTGCGCTGGTCGCCCCAGGCCCGCCCGCCGCCGTTCGGTCGCTCGGCCCCTCGGCTGGCCCAATTCACTGGTTTTGTTTGTAATTTGTTTGTTTTCGCTTGTCTGTCGGCTGCACTGGTCGACCTGCGCACGCCCGCCGCCTTTCGGTCGCTCGGCCCCTCGGCTGGCCCCATTCCTTGGCTTTCTTTGTTTCTGTTTGTTTTTCGCTTGTCCGTCGCCTGCACTGGTCGCCTCGGGCCCGCCCGCCGCCCCGCGGTCGCTCGGCCCCTCGGCTGGCCAAATGCATTGGTTTTGTTTGTTTTTGTTTGTTTTCGCTTGTCCGTCGGCTGCCCTGGTCGCCCCGGGCCCGCCCGCCGCCGTTCGGTCGCTCGGCCCCTCGGCTGGCCCAATTCATTGGTTTCGTTTGTTTTTGTTTGTTTCCGCCTGTCCGTCGGCTGCACTGGTCGCCCTGCGCGCGCCCGCTGCCTTTCGGTCGCTCGGCCCCTCGGCTGGCCCCACTCCCTGGCTTTCTTTGTTTCTGTTCGTTTTCGCTTATCCGTCGGCTGCACTGGTCGCCCCCGGCTCGCCCGCCGCCCCGCGGCAGCTCGGCCCTTCGGCGGGCCCCATCCATGGTTTGTAAGACCTTCGCATGCGCACTGTCCAGTCGCTTGCGCCGGTCGCCCCAGGCTCGCCCGCGGCCCCGCGGTCGCTTCGGCCATCCGGCTGCCCAAATCACTGGTTTTGCTTGTTTTGTTTGATTTCGCTTGTCCGTCGGCTGCACTGGTCGCACTGCCGACGCCCGCGCCTTTCGGTCGCACCGGCCCTCGGCTGGCCCCATTCCCTGGCTCTTGTTCTGTTTGTTTGCGCTTGTCAGTCGGCTGCAGCGGTCGCATCAAGCTCGCCGCAGCCCGTCGGTCGCTCTACCCCGATCGAGGTGCCGAGGCATGGTTTTGTGGTTGTTGCTGTTTTCGCCTGGTTCCGTCGGCTGCACTGGGTCGCCCCCGGCCCAACGCCGCGTTCGGTCGACTAGGCCCTCGGGGCCCGAATTTGTCGACTGGCTTTGGTGTTTTTGTTTGTGTTCGCTTGTCTGTCGGCTGCGCTGGTCGCCCTGCGCGCGCCCGCCGCCGTTCGGTCGCTCGGCCCCTCGGCTGGCCCAATTCACTGGCTTTGTTTGTTTTTGTTTGTGTTCGCTTGTCCGTCGGCTGCACTGGTCGCCTCAAGCTCGCCCGCCGCCCCGCGGTCGCTCGCCCCCTCGGCTGGCCAAATGCGTGGGTTTTGTTTGTTTTTTTGTTTGTTTTCGCTTGTCCGTCGGCTGCACTGGTCGCCCCAGACCCGCCCGCCGCCGCTCGGTCGCTCGGCCCCTCGGCTGGCCCAATTCACTGGTTTTGTTTGTTGTTGTTTGTTTGTTTTCGCTTGTCCGTCGGCTGCACTGGTCGCCCTGCGCGCGCCCGCCGCCTTTCGGTCGCTCGGCCCCTCGGCTGGCCCCTTTCCTTGGCTTTCTTCGTTTCTGTTTGTTTTCGCTTGTCCGTCGGCTGCGCTGGTCGCCCCAGGCTCGCCCGCCGCCCCGCGGTCGCTCGGCCCCTCGGCTGGCCAAATGCATTGGTTGTGTTTGTTTTTGTTTGTTTTCGCTTGTCCGTCGGCTGCGCTGGTCGCCCCGAGCCGGCCCGCCGCCGTTCGGTCGCTCGGCCCCTCGGCTGGCCCAATTCACTGGTTTTGTTTGTGCTTTGTTTGTTTTCGCTTGTCTGTCGGCTGCACTGGTCGCCCAGCGCGCGCCCGCCGCCTTTCTGTCGCTTCGGCCTTCGGTTAAAGCTTCCTGGCTTCTGGTTTCTGTTTGTTTTCGCTTGTCCGTTCGGCTGCAAAGGTCGCTCGGGCTCGCAGCGCCCCGCGGTCGCTCGGCCCTCGGATGGCCAAATGCATTTTTTGTTGTCCAGCCTTGTTTTCCGCTTGTTCCGTTGATTTCACTGGGTCGCCCCAGCCCCAGGCCCGCCCGTTCGGTCGCTCGGCCCCTCGGCTGGCCCCACTCCCTGGCATGATTTGTTTCTGTTTGTTTTCGCTTGTCCGTCGGCTGCACTGGTCGCCTCAGGCTCGCCCGCCGCACCGCGGTCGCTCGGCCCCTCGGCTGGCCAAATTCACTGGTTTTGTTTGCTTTTGTTTGTTTTCGCTTGTCCGTCGGCTGCACTGGTCGCCCAGGCCCGCCCGCCGCCGTTCGGTCGCTCGGCCCCTCGGCTGGCCCAATTCACTGGTTTTGTTTGTTTTTGTTTGTTTTCGCTTGTCCGTCGGCTGCGCTGGCCGCCCTGCGCGCGCCCGCCGCCTTTCGGTCGCTCGGCCCCTCGGCCGGCACCATTCCCTGGCTTTGTTTGTTTCTCTTTGTTTTCGGTTGTCCGTCGGCTGCGCTGGTCGCCTTAGGCTCGCCCGCAGCCCCGCGGTCGCTCGGCCCCTCGGCTGGCCAAATGCAATGGTTTTGTTTGTTTTTGTTTGTTTTCGCTTGTCCGTCGGCTGCGCTGGTCGCCCCGAGCCCGCCCGCCGCCGCTCGGTCGCTCGGCCCCTCGGCCGGCCCAATTCACTGGTTTCGTTTGTGTTTGTTTGTTTTTCGCTTGTCCGTCGGCTGCACTGGTCGCCCTGCGCGCGCCCGCCGCCTTTCGGTCGCTCGGCCCCTCGGCTGGCCCCATTCCCTGGCTTTCTTTGTTCCTGTTTGTTTTCGCTTGTCCGTCGGCTGCACTGGTCGCCTCAGGCTCGCCCGCCGCCCCGCGGTCGCTCGGCCCCGGTTTTGCTTGTTTTGTGTATGTTTTCGCTTGTCCGTCGGCTGCGCCGGTCGCCCCAGGCCCGCCCGCCGCCGCTCGGTCGCTCGGCTGGCCCAATTCACTGGTTTTGTTTGTTTTTGATTGTTTTCGCTTGTCCGTCGGCTGAACTGGTCGCCCTGCGCGCGCCCGCCGCCTTTCGGTCGCTCGGCCCCTCGGCTGGCCCCAGTCCCTGGCTATCTTTGTTTCTGTTTGCTTTCGCTTGTCCGTCGGCTGCGCTGGTCGCCTCAGGCTCGCCCGCCGCCCCGCGGTCGCTCGGCCCCTCGGCTGGCCAAATGCATTGGATTTGTTTGCTTTGGTATGTTTTCGCTTGTCCGTCGGCTGCACTTGGTTCTGGTCGCCCAGGCACGCCCGCCCCGTTCGGTCGCTCGCCTCGGCTGGCCCAATTCACTGTTTGTTGTTGTTTGTTTGTTTCAGGGGGGGGCTTGTCGTTCGGCTGCACCGGTCGCCTGCGCACGGGCCCGCCGCCTTTCGTCGCTTCGGCCCCTCGGATGCCACATTCCCTGTTTTCTTTGTTTCCTTTGTTGTTTTCGCTGTCCGTCGCTGCACTGGTCGCCTCATGCTCGCCGCCGCCCCGCGGTCGCTCGGCCCCTCGGCTGGCCAAAAGCATCGGTTGTGTTTGTTTTTGTTTGTTTTCGCTTGTCCGTCGGCTGCACTGGTCGCCCCGGGCCCGCCGCCGCCGTTCGGTCGCTCGGCCCCATCGGCCGGCCCAACTCACTGGTTTTGTTTGTTTTTGTTTGTTTTCGCTTGTCCGTCGGCAGCACTGGTCGCCCTGCGCACGCCCGCCGCATTTCGGTCGCTCTGCCCCTCGGCTGGCACCATTCCCTTGCTTTCTTTGTTTCTGTTTGTTTTCGCTTGTCCGTCGGCTGCACTGGCCGCCTCAGGCTCGCCCGCCGCTCCGCGGTCGCTCGGCCCCTCGGCTGGCCAAATGCATCGGTTTTGTTTGTTTTTGTTTGTTTTCGCTTGTCCGTCGGCTGCACTGGCCGCCCCAGGCCCGCCCGCAGCCGTTCGGTCGCTCGGCCCCTCGGCTGGCCAAATGCACTGGTTTTGTTTGATTTTGTTTGTTTTCGCTTGTCCGTCGGCTACACTGGTCGCCCTGCGCACGCCCGCCGCCTTTCGGTCGCTCGGCCCCTCGGCTGGCCCCATTCCCTGGCTTTCTTTGTTTCTGTTTGTTTTCGCTTGTCCGTCGGCTGCGCTGGCCACCTCAAGCTCGCCCGCCGCCCCGCGGTCGCTCGGCCCCTCGGCTGGCCAAATGCATTGGTTTTGTTTGTTTTTGTTTGTTTTCGCTTGTCCGTCGGCTGCACTGGTCGCCTCAGGCCCGCCCGCCGCCGTTCGGTCGCTCGGCCCCCCGGCTGGCCCAATGCATTGGTTTTGTTTGCTTTTGTTTGTTTTCGCTTGTCCGTCGGCTGCACTGGTCGCCCTGCGCGCGCCCGCCGCATTTCGGTCGCTCTGCCCCTCGGCTGGCCCCATTCCCTGGCTTTCTCTGTTTCTGTGTGTTTTCGCTTGTCCGTCGGCTGCACTGGTCGCCCCAAGCTCGCCCGCCGCCCCGCGGTCGCTCGGCCCCCCGGCTGGCCAACTGCACTGGTTTTGTTTGTTTTTGTTTGTTTTCGCTTGTCCGTCGGCTGCACTGGTCGCCCCAGGTCCGCCCGCCGCCTTTCGGTCGCTCGGCCCCTCGGCTGGTTGAATTCACTGGTTTTGTGTGTGTTTTGTTTGTTTTCGCTTGTCCGTCGGCTGCGCTGGTCGCCCTGCGCACGCCCGCCGCCTTTCGGTCGCTCGGCCCCCCGGCTGGCCCCATTCCCTGGCTTTCTTTGTTTCTGTTTGTTTTCGCTTGTCCGTCGGCTGCACTGGTCGCCTCAGGCTCGCCCGCCGCCCCGCGGTCGCTCGGCCCCTCGGCTGGCCCAATTCATCGGTTTTGTTTGTTTTTGTTTGTTTTCGCTTGCCCGTCGGCTGCGCTGGTCGCTCCAGGCCCGCCCGCCGCCGTTCGGTCGCTCGGCCCCTCGGCTGGCCAAATTCACTGGTTTTGTTTGTTTTTCTTGTCCGTCGGCTGCACTGGTCGCCCTGCGCACGCCCGCCGCCTTTCGATCGCTCGGCCCCACGGCTGGCCCCATTCCCTGTCTTTCTTTGTTTCTGTTTGTTTTCGCTTGTCCGTCGGCTGCACTGGTCGCCTCAGGCTCGCCCGCCGCCTTTCGGTCGCTCGGCCCCTCGGCTGGCCAAATGCATTGGTTTTGTTTGTTTTTGTTTGTTTTCGGTTGTCCATCGGCTGCACTGGTCGCCCCGGGCCCGCCCGCCGCCGTTCGGTCGCTCGGCCCCTCGGCTGGCCCAATTCATTGGTTTTGTTTGTTTTTGTTTGTTTTCGCTTGTCCGTCGGCTGCACTGGTCGCCCCAGGCCCGCCCGCCGCCGTTCGGTCGCTCGGCCCCTCGGCTGGCCAAATGCATCGGTTTTGTTTGTTTTTGTTTGTTTTCGCTTGTCCGTCGGCTGCACTGGTCGCCCTGCGCACGCCCGCCGCCTTTCGGTCGCTCGGAGCCCTCGGCTGGCCCCATTCCCTACAAGCGAAACAAACAGAAACAAAGAAAGCCAGGGAATGGGGCCAGCCGAGGGGCCGGGCGACCGAAAGGCGGCGGGCGAGCCTGGGGCGACCAGTGCAGCCGACGGACAAGCGAAAACAAACAAAAACAAACAAACCCAATGAATTTGGCGATCCGAGGGGCCGAGCGACCGGAAAGCGGCGGGAGAGGCTGGGGCGACCAGTGCAGCCGACGGACAAGCGAAAACAAACAAAACAAAGAAAACAATTGAATTCGGCCAGCCGAGGGGCAGAGCGACCGAAACGCGGCGGGCGAGCCTGGGGCCACAAGTACAACCGACGGACAAACGAAAACAAACCAAAACAAACAACACCACGGAAATGAGCCAGCCGAGGGGCCGAGCGACCGAAAAGCCGCGGGCGAGCCTGGAGCGACCAGCGCAGCCGACGGACAAGCGAAAACAAACAAAAACAAACAAAACTAAGCATTTGGCCAGCCGAGGGGCAGGGCAGCGCGACCGAAAGGCGGCGGGCGAGCCTGAGGCGACCAGTGCAGCCGACGGACAAGCGAAAACAAACAGAAACCAAACGAAACCAAGGACTGGGGCCAGCCGGGGTGCCGAGCGACCGAAAGGCGGCGGGCGTGCGCAGGGCGACCAGTGCAGCCGACGGACAAGCGAAAACCAACAAAAACAAAGAAAACCAGCGAATCTGGCCAGCCGAGGGGCCGAGCGACCGCGGGGCGGCGGGCGAGCCTGGGGCGACCATTGCAGCCGACGGACAGGCGAAAACAAACAAAAACAAACAAACCCAACGAATTGCGCCAGCCGAGGGGCCGAACGACCGCGGGGCGGCGGGCGAGCCTGGGGCGACCAGTGCAGCTGACGGACAAGCGAAAACAAACAAAAACAAACCAAACCAAATAATGGGGCCAGCCGAGAGGCCGAGCGACCGCGGGGCGGCGGGCGAGCCTGGAGCGACCAGCGCAGCCGACGGACAAGCGAAAACAAACAACAACAAACAAAACCATGAATGGGGCCCGCCGAGGGGCCGAGCGACCGCGGGGCGGCGGGCGAGCCTGGGGCGACCAGTGCAGCCGACGGACAAGCGAAAACAAACGAAACGAACAAACACACAGAAATCGACCAGCCGAGAGGCCGAGCGACCGCAGGGCGGCGGGCGAGCCTGAGGCGACCAGTGCAGCCGACGGACAAACCAAAACAAACAAAAACAAACAAAACCAAAGAATTGGGCCAGCCGAGGGGTCGAGCGACCGAAAGGCGGCGGGCGAGCCTGTGGCGACCAGTGCAGCCGACGGACAAACGAAAACAATCAACCACAAACAAAACAAAGGAATGAGGCCAGCCGAAAGGCAGAGCGACCGCTGTGCGGCGGGCGAGCCCGGGGCGACCATTGCAGCCGACGGGCAAGCGAAAACAAGCAAAAAACAAACAAAACCAAGGAATGGGGCCAGCCGAGGGGGCGAGCGACCGAAAGGCGGCGGGCGAGCCTGGGGCGACCAGTGCAGCCGACGGACAAGCGAACACAAACAGAAACAAACAAAACCAAGGAATGGGGCCAGCCGAAGGGCCGAGCGACCGCGGGGCGGCGGGCGAGCCTGAGGCGACCAGTGCAGCCGACGGACAAGCGAAAACAAGCAAAAGCAAACAAAACAAAAAAATGAGCCAGCCGAGGGGCCGAGCGACCGAGACGCGGCGGGCGAACCTGTGGCAACCAGTACAGCCGAAGGACAAGCGAAAACAAACAAAAACAAACAAAACCAGTGCATGGGGCCAGCCGAGGGGCCGAGCGACCGCGGGGCGGCGGGCGAGCCTGGGGCGACCAGTGCAGCCGACGGAGAAGCGAAAAAAAACAAAAACAAACAAAATCAAGGAATGGGGCCAGCCGAGGGGCCGAGTGACCGCGGGGCGGCGGGCGAGCCTGAGGCGACCAGTGCAGCCGACGGACAAGCGAAAACAAACAGAAACAAACAAAACCAAGGAATGGGGCAAACTGAGGGGGCGAGCGACCGCGGGGAGGTGGGCGAGCCCGGGGCGACCAGTGCAGCCGACGGACAAGCGAAAAAAAACAAAACAAAAAAAAACAAAACCATTGCATGGGGCAAGCCGAGGGGCCGAGCGACCGCGGGGAGGTGGGCGAGCCTGGGGCGACCAGTGCAGCCGACGGGCAAGCGAAAACAAACAAAAACAAACAAAACCAAATAGTGGGGCCAGGCCGAGCGACCGCGGGGCGGCGGGCGACACTGGGGCGACCAGTGCAGCCGACGGACAAGCGAAAACAAACAAAACAATCAAAACCAAGGAATGGGGCCAGCCGAGGGGCCGAGCGACCAGCGTCGCCCAGGGAAGTGACAACCAAACCCTAGAAGTAGATTAGGTTTGCGCCCGCCCCCAAAAAAAACAAAAAATATAGATTCTTGAAATAGGAAGGCGCTTAAAGTAGATTGGGATCTGGGAATCCAAAAATACCTACTTTCAACGACCGGTGGGTACTGGTTGGCGCAAGGGGGGCGACCTTCTAAGAGGGAAAGTCGGGGATCTTCTGACCCGGGTCAATCCAGACCCGGGTCAGTCAGGCCTTGCAGGATCCTGCTGGATCCTGGAAGATCCTGCGCCCAATGCTGGGTCAGTGCACCCCTGGCCCTGCAGGATCCTGCAAGATCCAGCGCTCTGACTGACCCCTGTTTGCATTGACCCCCGTCTCTTGAGCCCCAACTAAGAAAGCATGTGGCTTCTTAGATGCCCTCCCGGCTGCTGACAAGCCTTCTTAGAATAATCCAGGCGCTTCTAAGAAGGCCCTGCCTTCAAAGAAGCTCCCCGAAGCTCCCCGCCTTTTTAAAAGGAAAAGCCACACTGGCTGATGCCACCCAATGTGTGCGCGCGGCCAACGAACCTCCAATTGCCACGAAAACAACACTGCGGGAATTGGTCTCGACTTCGGCGTCCTGGAGTCGCATCCCGGCCACGGGACCATCGACCGAACTGCTGGCGACGAAAATCTGGCCCGGGGAATAGGGTCAAGAGCTGTGCGACCAACGTAGCGGAAAAAGACGATTCCAGATGCCCAGGCGCCTGGCTGAGCAGACGATCTCGCGCTGCTTGCAGAGATTATACGCGTGCGAGTCGGGAGTGGTACGTGGCCGGAGTGCTGGCAGGCACCCGTGGCTGAGGGTGGGCGGCCCCTCTTCGGCTGAGAGCGGCCGGCCGCGCGACGGAGGCCCATCGCGAGCCTCGGAAGAAGCATCGGGATGTCGCGTCCCCTTGGATGTCAGGCAGTAGCTCTCTCTGTGTCGGGGCCCCGTGAGCGGGTGTGGTGCTGCGGTACGGTGCGGCCCGCGCCCCAGCCCCGAGGAGCGGTCCTCTAAGAGGGCAGGCAGGCGTGAGCAGGGACTTCGGTGAGCCAAGACTGTGGCCCAACCGAGAACATGGCAGCCGTGGGTCCAAACATCCTCCGTTGTCAAGTTCCCCCAGCTGGGTCTGGCAAAGCCCTGGCTTACACGGTGCAGGTTCCTTTGCTTTCTCGCTGGTGGCGTGCGCCAGGGCCTCAAGCTTCTGTGCGCGCGCGCTTCCTAGCAGCGTCATCGTCCGCCTCGCCTGAGGGAGAACGTTAGGGGGGGACCGGCTCTGGGGGGCAAACATCGAGCTAATGTCGGCGACACATTGGCAATTCACTCTAAAGGCGAAGTGCCCCCGATTGCGAATCCTCACGTCCTCGGGCGGGACGGGCTATCGCGCCCCTGTCGGCGATGAATGGGCGATCGGGGGTCGATGCGTTCCCCCCTGAGCCTATCTCCTGATGGTTTTCGGGTCATAATCCGGCGGCCGTTCTGGACGATCTGGGTACCCCCAGAACGCTCTGGGCGAGGATGAGTCGCAGAAGGCATCCCCAGGCTGAAAAAATGACGAGATCCGACGAAAACGCCCAAACACATCGAACACCGAACCAGAAACTTCGTCCCCCCAAACGTTGCCCCTGATCACCTCTCAGCTCCGGGGCGACATCCTCGATCTCCTCTCTGTGCTGGTCACCAGGTCGCTTCTGCGGGAGGGTGCCGCCCGCAGCTGCGGCAGCGGCCTGAGCGTCCAGGGGCTCCCAGCCACGGTAGTAGGTGGTCATGTGCGCCTGCTGTGGGAACGATGCGGCATCATGTGGTATCCCGAGCTTTTCACAGATCGCACCCATGCTCTTCATGGTGCTCAGCTGTCTGTTGAAAGCCTTGGTGGGAACACCGACGAACTCGTTCGGCGCTGTGACGCCAACACCTCCTGCTAACATCTGTGAGAGCACCCATTTGCAATTCTGATACGTGCTGTTGGCGCGCACAGCAGCCCGAACGTAGTTCCGCACCATATCCTCGAACGACGGCACCACCGAGGCGTCCCTGCAGAAAATGGAGGGGTTCCACAATGCCCCCCTCGCTATCATGATACCGGAGGGCCCGGCCTTCTCTCCGGCAGCCGCTCCGTCAGCAGCACCAGCGCCGTGGCAAAACTTCCAGAACTCGTCGATCTGCCGCCGCGTGAAAAAATCGCCATTGCAGATCACGGGCACCTTCACTGCATCCCAGAGGCGCATGATCTCATCCCAATGCGCGGGCTCGGCGGGGCGCTCGTCGCGCGTGCGGCAGTGGACTGTCACGGCCTCGGCACCGCTCTTCTCGCACAGCTGCATGAAGTCTCGGGTTTTCGCCGTCGTCTCCAGCATCCGGATCTTGCAGGTGAGGGCGCAGCTCTCCGGCAGGTTGCGACGCAAGGCTCTGAGGATGTCCGAGGCCACCTCGGGCGTGCTAAGCAGGGCCGCGCCCATGCCGCCCTTGACGCTGAAGGACTTGGGGCAGCCCATGTTCACGTCGATGCCCCTCACGTCGCGCGCCACCAGCATGGCTGCCTGCGTCGCCAATGCTGCATCGGCGGTGCCCATCTGGAAGAAGACGCGCGAGCGTTCTTCCTTGCTTGTGGCGAAGATGAGGACCTTCTCTCGAGGAGAAACGAAATCTACTGTGCCGAACGCGGAGTTCTCCACTCGCGCAGCGCCAATCAACTTCTTGTCGATGATCTCCTCCCCGAACACGAGATCGGCGCCATACCTGAGGCACTCCAGCCGGAGTGCCAGCGTGGATGCCCGCACCATGGGCGCCAAGATCTCGACACCGCTGAAGCAGACCCTGCTGCCCCCCCCCGCAGCACCTGACCCATCACCGCTTGGCTCGGGGGCCATGGCTCTCTCCGCGCGGGCGCGCGCGGCACCGAAGCAGCGCTGGCGCCCCGCCCCGCAGGTCTCCCGCGCGGGAGCCCCTGGAGCCAAAACGGTTACGGCGAGGGCATCGGAAAAAAGGAACCCTCGCATAACATGAAAGCAGGGGCTGGGAGCTGGTGGAACACCAATCGAGGCTTGACCGTGGACATCACCGCCGCCCTCATCAGACAAGGGAGCCTCCAGGGTCCCTGACGCCTCCTGGGCACACTCCTCAACGAACGCCCCCATCGTGAGGCAATGCAGCGTCCTGGCGCCTGGGGGCCTGCTGGCTCGGGCACCGAACGAGCGACGATCAGAAACAGGTCTTGCGCGAGGTGGCGTAGCGACCTTACGCCGCGGCTTGCGTGGGCCGCCCGCGCGGCACGCCACATTGGAGACGAGGGCGCTCACGCGAGACCTCACGTGGGACCAAAGATTTTTTGGGGACCAAACACATATTGTTTTGGGACCCCAAGACATATCTTTGGTCGCCCCCAAAAAAATCACTGGCCCCAGCTGACGTTCTAATGCTGGCGCAGACGACCGTTTCTTGTTGGTGTCGCCAAGATGACCCTGCCGAGCGCCAGATGCAGCCTCGAGAACCTTACGGGCGGGGGGCCTCCGGGCACCCGAGGGCGGGCGGCGGTCGGGGCGATCCCGGGGCGGCGGACGGCGCCGCGACGTGCGCACGTGCGCGCGGGCGCAACCTCTCGGCGCCGGCGCTGCTCGCAGAGCGGTTGGCCCCAGATCGTGCCGAAGTCGGCCGAGAGGCCGACCGCTGCGCCCAGGAGGCGGTGGACATCGGCTGGGAACTTGGACGGAGCGCCCTTGCGAGTGGCGGCCGCGCCCGCGGCCGTCTCGGCCGCGAGCGCTTACCCGCTGCCCGCGCGGGCAACCGCGCAGACCGGGCCGCGCGACACGGTCCGAGCTGGCACTGTTGTGAGGCGTGCTGGGGTCGCTTCGCGTCGATCGTGAATTCACGGCCCGCGCCGCGGCGAGAGGAGTGGGCGGGGGAGCAGGCCCAGCTTCCACTGTCCAACCACTCTCTCGCAAGCCAGTGCGCCGAAAGGCGCGGAGACGTACCTAAGACAGGCAATGCCGGCTCACGCCGGCCCACCAGCCTGTCTCATAAGAAATGCGCTCTCCTATCACAGCAGCGCGTTCGGCGACCTGCCCAAACCATCCCTTCCTTGGGCGCCCAACCTTCTTGACACAAATAATGAATATCTCTGCGGCCGACGCGAACGTGCCAGGGATGGGAGCCCGCCAGATCCCGCCAGCTTCACTGTTAGGAATAAGGCCGATCGCCACCACTTCGGCCCGTTCACGAACCATTTCGGACGGATTGCAACCATTGGCCACGGACTGATCGCAACATGTAGGACTCCTGTTGACAAGGTACATGTAGAGCACTGCACCACAGCCAAACAAATATCAAAACCCCAAGCCAAACACCGAACAACGAACCCCAAGCACCAAACACCAAACACCAAACACTAAACACCAACCCCCAAACACCAAACCCGAAAACCAAACCCCAACCCCCAAACCCAAAATCCGAACCCCCAAACACCAAACACGTTGCGATGACGTTGATGGTGATGCCTCGTCATGGCGATGGCAATGGCAGCGATAGTAGTGGAGGCGGGGCAGAAGTGGAGGGCCAGCAAAGAATGCCTTTGGCGTGCTCATCGTTCCTCGTCACAGCCCGAACCAACCCTGAGCTTTCTGTGTTCCCGAGTTGTCTCAGGCTTTGGGCCGGCTTCTGCTGGTTTTTCCTTCGGCTTCCTTTGTCAGCCCTAGACGATCGCGCCCATCTTCTCCGTCCTCTGATCCACTAAGAAGTCTTGAGTTGAGCCCAAGAGAGGCCCAAGAAGGCTCCGACAGGGGCCCGAGCCGGTCCCATGGGGGGCCCCAAGAGGACGCCGAACGGAAACCTCAGGCGGGGCCCTTAGGTTCCGTTGGGGGCCCCATGGGCGCGCTCCCGGGGCCTTCGGATGATCTTCTACTTGGGTCCCACGTGGCTCATCCGAGCCCGCGCGTAGACGCGGGGCTCAGGGTTAAATGCCTTTATGCGGTTCATCCGAGCCTGTATATTCCCGAGCGTACTTGAACATGTCTGTTTCACGTACCTCGCATTGATTGCACGTCAGTCGAGCTCTTGTTTCTATGATTCCCCATGGCGGGCCGCATAATCAAAAAGAGGTCGCGACCTAGATCGGACAGGCAAAGGACATCTATGTATGTATGTATATATATACTAGAACCATCACGCGCGCTTCGCGCGCGCTCAAGTTCTAGCTAGGCTTGATATGCTAACTCATGTAATATCATGTTGGTCGCGTCTTGCGTCCAGGGACTCCCTTGGAGGCCCTGCGCAAGCCTCGGAATCGTATAAAGGGGAAGTGCGGAAACGCAGAAATCAAAACTTTCTCGTAGGTGTTCAACGAAATTGGGCCCCAAAAGGCCTCCTGTGTTCTTTTTTGGGAGGTGAGGGGGGTCTGAATTGTGGTCTAA
The DNA here is from genome assembly GCA_963575745.1 of Prorocentrum cordatum. NCBI lineage: Eukaryota > Dinophyceae > Prorocentrales > Prorocentraceae > Prorocentrum > Prorocentrum cordatum. The sequence continues at coordinate 14,304 of CAUYUJ010006655.1, forward strand.
CGTGCAAGAGTAGACCGGGGGCCAAACTTGGAATAAAAGGAACTGTGGGATTTCCATTTTTGTTCCAGTTCCTCGGCGCTGTTCGGCGCTGTTTTTTGTTTGTGCCTCGCGGGTTTTGTTAGCTGGGCCCCTCAGGGGTGTGGAATCTTCCGGACCCCCTGGCGCCTTCTGGAGGCCTCCTGGAGGCCTGGAGGGCCGTCGTAGGGTGTCTCGGGCTGCGAGGGAGCGTGTTGGGCCGCTCTTTACATTCTGGGGGCTCCTTGGGGTCGTCATGGGCCGGTCCTGGCCAGATGTCAGGGGATTTGTAGGACCCCCGAGTAGGAGTCCCACTTTGAAAAAAAAGGGGATTCTGGGAATTCCCTCTTTTTTCCCAACCCTCCTATGGTTGGGTCTTCGTTTTGAATAAAGCAGTGTGGTCGCCCCGTCCTCCTTCTTCTCCTGCTCCCCCCCCCTCCTCCCCTCCTCCTCTCCTGTCTCCTGTGTTCCCCTCTCCTCTTCTCTCGTGCCGTCGGGCTGCGATCTGCGCGACTGTCGTCACTTTCGTGGGCTCCTGGGAGGCCCAGCGGAGGTGGGTCCCACGCGGACCCCCTCGAGACCTCGCGGTGCCCTGGGGGCTGCGATCTGCGCAACTGTCGCCACTTTCGTGGGCTCCTGGGAGGCCCAGCGGAGGTGGGTCCCACGCGGACCTCCTCGAGAC
>CAUYUJ010006655.1:17500-52113 GCA_963575745.1 Prorocentrum cordatum
GGTGTTCAACGAGGAGTTTCTCCAGATCTTGCGAGTAGCATCTGAAAACGCCCGGCAGAGTCTCAGAGAAGTCTCGGAAAGCCTTGTCAGCATCTTATGATGTTTTTCCCGACCTAGGTTCCGCCCAGAAGGGTTATGACTCGGTGTGCTTAAAGGGCCGGGGCGGTTCCCCCAGTATCCGCCCCGCGGTTCCCCCATCTACGCCCATTTAGCTTAGCGTTGCTTATCTCATCTTAGCTTAGCTTATTTCATCTTAGCTTAGCTTCGGTTCATTTATTTCAGGCTTATCTTAGCTAGCTTACCTTCATCTTAGCTTCGTCGAACTTTAGCATAGCAGAACACAGCACAGCACAGCATAGCGTAGCATAGCGCAGCATCGCATATCATAGCCTGGGTGTAATCTCAGCTTCGCCTAGCTTCATCTTAGATTAACCTCGCTCAGCTTAGCATCGAGCAGCGATGCATTAACATATCATATCCTAGCATAACAAAGCCAAACATATCATAACGTAGCATAGCGCAGCATAGCATCGCATAGCACAGCATAGCAAAACAAATCATATCATAGCATAACACAGCTTAACATATCATAGCACATCATAGCTTAGCATAGCACAGCGCAGCATGACATATCATATTTTATCATCTCATAGCATAGCATACCCTAGCATAGCATAGCGCAGCATATCATCGCATAACATAGCATAGCATAGCGCATCATCGCATGGCATAGCATCGCATAGCATAGCAACTCCTGCTGCTTTCCTAGGAGTTCCAACTTCTAAGTCGGGTCGCACTGGGGTATATTTCTGAGTTTATGAGAGGCTTCTGCGCGTCTGAACCGGTGACTATATTTTGAAAAGCCTCCGGGGTGTTTCTGATGGGGCCCCTGCTGAGCTTCGAGGGGTCCACTGAGGAGCCTCTGAATCGCCTCTGTGAGGTTTCTGAAGAGACGGTGCTGAAGAGCTCTTGCCGCGCTTCTGCGAAGCCTCTGAGGGCCTCCTGCGATGCCTCCGAAGACCCTACGAACTTCTGAATAGACTCAGTATACTTGAGAAAACTTTGAGGAGCCGCTGATGAGCCTCAAGTGGTTGCGACGCATGACATGAAGAATCCTGTGGCATCGTGAAGGGCCCTGAAGATTCTGGTGGAATTCTGGAAATGTTGACGCGCATCGCGGTGGATTTCGGGCGATTTGCGGTCGTCACGACCGAATTGTCGCACTGGGGGCCCTAGAAACGGGCCCCGCTCATTCCAGAAGCGTTCTTGAGACCCTTCTCTCAACCAGAAAAAAGATCGCAGCTCCCCAGGAACATCGCAGCCACCTCGGCCCGATCGCAACTGGTTGCTGTCGGCCCGAATGCTCGACGATCGGCCCGACATGATTGCGATCGGCCCCGGTCTCTGTCGCTATCCCAGGGCGCAGAAGTGTGTCCCGGGACACCCAATAATGCGAAACAGCTGAAGATCCCGTTGATTCATGGCGGCCGCGGGGCGCTGGGCCGGAGGCTGAAGCAGCGGCGCAGGACACCGAGACTGCGCCGCGCTGCCGGCGCGGATTCGACGCAGCGCCCTCGCCAAGCAAGCAATCAAAAGCCGAGCATCCCGAGGAGCGCGCGGGCGCAGGAAGCTTAAGCATTGGCGCGCAAACGCGCGTGCAAGTCATGCGCCGGGGGGCGCGTGGGCGCTGGCGCCACTGCGCGACGCTGGGTTTGCACGCGCTGTGATCGCGCGCGAGGTCAGATCTCGGATGGCCACGACAAGACCCCCTCTGCGCCGCGGTCGCCCACTCGCTGCGCGGCCGCCCGCGGCGCCTGACACGCCGTTGCGAAGCTGGGGCTGTCGCGTCCGGGGCGAAGGTATAACTGCGCAGATCAACTGTTGAAGGCAACCGGGCGACGCCCCCCGCGGAGCAGCAGATGCCTCTGCAGCAGACGCGCGCCCAAAGGTTGGCGGCCGGCCCCCTTGAAATACGTTCGCGCCGGATTTACGCGACACATGGGGCGAAGGAATGCGCGAGATTGACCCCGCGCAACAACCGTAGAAACCGTTCAATCGCCTAGCATCTGAAACATTCAACCATGCGCGCTGCAAGCCGCACATGAGCTTCGACAGCATGACGGCGTCGAGAATGCTGATCTTTCTGGACATCGAAAGACGCGTGGGCCCATGGCCTCTTCAATGCCGCGAACCCCCACCTTTGTCCACGCTTGCAAGAGTACTCGGGCATGATCTGGCCACCCGCGTAAATCCCCACGCCCAAATGCGTCGTGCTGTCCTTTGTCGCAGCAATGCCCCCGTTTGGCACCCGCAGAACATAGTTCCTCTTAACTCCGATCAGCTGAAACTCTGACCGGCGAAGCGCCGCGCCGCGCAAGGCCGCCCGCGTGCGCAACGCGATCAAATTAGACGCACTTCGCGCACCCAGCCTCGAGATACCGCTGGGCCTCCGGCGAGAGTCTGGCGGGCGCATCGCAGACGACCGCCGCCGCGAGCATCGCGAACATCATGAAGGACCACGGCCATCCCTGTGACATCCAAAATTGTCGCCGTCGGCTGCCCGACTCTGCGCCGCCGCACCGTTCGAATATATTTCTTTGGCAGCACACGCCGGCGCAAGGCCACCGCGAGCGCTTCCACGTTGATAGAGTCGAACGACCTTTCCCAATCTAGAGCACGCGTGCCGATTTGCCCGCGCTTCCAAGCCAATTCCAGATCAATGAGCCGGCGGACCATGAAGATGGCGTCGCTGGTGCCCCGGCCACTGCGATAGCCGCGCTGCGCGCTCGCGAGCCGCCGCTCCGCCCCTGCCCGCGGCAATCTTGTCAGAAGTATGGGGGCGAAGAGTTCGTTGGTTATGCAAATGAAACTGGTTGGTCGGTAGCTGCCGCAGCAGAGCGCGACGGCCCCCTACGCGCATGGGGCAATCGCGCATGCGAGATGCCAGTCCTCGAGGACATCTCTTTCAGCCAACATTCGTTGCGCGCCCGCGCGAGCCGTGTGAGCCCCCCAGCTTGCGCGCAACTGCGTGCCAGCATCAGCTGTGCATTGGGCAACTCCGTCGCACCACACTCTTTAGCCTCTTGCAAGATGAATAATTCGACGTATGATGAAAATAAATCAAATGTCAAAATGAGGAGTCCACGAATACCTAAAAATAGATAACATTATTCTGAAATCCGAAGTAATTCAAAGCAGGTGATATCAAAAGCCGTCTACTATCTTCGGGGAAGAACCCAAGTGAGAGGGCGAGCGCCGCACTTACAAGCGATACCCTGAACAATGGAACAGTTGGCGCGGCGGCAGCGGCGGAGAGGACGGCAGCCCGAAGCAGCAGCCGCAAGATAGAGGCCCACGACGACGACGACTGAGGGAGGCGGGGCTGAAGGACAAATACCCCCCCGGAGGAACGGAGCAGGAGGAGGAGGAGGAGAAGGAGAAGGGGCCAAGGAGAAGGAGCAGGAGGAGGAGAAGGAGAAGGAAGAAGGAGAAGGAGGAAGCGGATGACTAGAAAAGTAAGAAGGTAGAGGAAGAGTGGGCACAAGGGGAAGACATGGTTCTCTCTGGCCCCAGCTCGGCCCCACGATCTGCACAAGCCTATGACAGCGAACCGCATGCTGCCGGCCTGCATGTGTACCAGAAGCAACAGGCACAGGCTGGGCACGCGGACTAAGCTCTGCTCTACCTCCTCCCAACCCCCCCCCTCATCCTCTCCCTCCTCCTCCTACTCATCTTCATCCTTATCATCCTTCTCCTCCTCATCCTTCTCCTCCCCCTCCTCCTCCTGCTCCTCCTCATCCTATCCTCCTCCAGTCCCCCCTCATAATATCCCCCCCTCTTCCTCATCTTCCTCCGCCTCCTCCCCCTCCTTCTCCTCCTACTCTGACTTCTCCTTCCCTCCTCTTTCTACTCCTTGTCCTTCTCCTCCTCATCTAGACTCTGGGGCCCGTCCGAAACCGCAAAACTAAAAGAAACTGCGCGGCTTCGGCCTGGGCGTCGGGCTGGGCGACGGGCTTCTGGAGCGGCGTCGGGCTGGGCGACGCGCTGGGCGCCCCTCTGGGCGACGGGCTAGGCGTCGGGCTGGGCGACGGGCTAGGCGTCGGGCGCGGCCCTCACGAAGTCCTCGACTTCTTGCGGGCGCGGGCCAGGCGATCCGCCAGCGAGATCTTCAGCTCAGGCGCGGCGCCCGCGACGGCGCCCTCGCGACGATCGAAAGACGATATAGATATTCAAAAAATGATGCGCGCCCCCGAGGCCACGATCTCGAATAATCTTCGCGCGCATTTTTTCCGTCGCAGCGCGGCTGGGGCAATCCACGCTCACGCCCGAGTGAATTTGGGGTCTTTCTCCTCTGCTTCCTCCTATTCCTCCTGCTCCTCCTCGTATCCCTCTTCTCCCTCCTCCCCCTGCTGGTTCTCCTGCCCCAAAGTCATTCTTGTACTTGTCGCCGTCGTCGCCCTCCCTGAGGTTGGACTCCAGCAGCTCGTGCTGCGTGTCCGGGCCCCTGGGCGGCGCAGCTGGGGCCTGCTCGAGGTCCCTGGTGCCAATGGACTGGCCGTCGCGCCACTGGTTCAGCAGCTGGCCGATTTCGGGCGTCTCCGCCCAGCCCGTCTTGCTCAACTCCACGCGGAGCTTGGCCACTGCCTTGGCGCGCGCCGCCACGTCCTCGAACTCCGTAGCCGGCCAATCCACCTCTGTGCAAGTGAAGACCGCGCCCAGCGCGACCGTGGCGAGCGCGCACTCGGCGGCCTTCCCAGCACGTGCGCTGGCCTCTGGAGGCAGCACGTGGAGCACGTGGCGGCAACACGTGGCCAGCCGCAGCTCGTGCTTCAGGGCCGCGCTGACCTGGCTCAGCGTTGAGTGCTGCATCTCGATGATCTGCTTGATGACTTTCTTGTTGCCAAGCAGCCCCACCGAAGGGGAAGTGGGCGCCTTCTGCTCGATGGTCTCGCACATCCTCGTGACGTCGCTCGTCATGAACTCCCTGAACACGGTCTCGACGCGCGAGCTCTCAGCGATCACCGAGCGCCCGCGCGACAGAACGTCGAGGAGGCCATCCAGCCGATCGAGGTGGAAGGGCGACTCGCGGATCTTCTCCATCATGCCAGCTGAAGCGGGGTCGTCCATCAGCCTCTGCAGGTGCCCCGTGCGGACCCCCGCGCCCCTCCAAGCAGTGACGTGGTCATCGGTGAGCAGCAAGTCCTTGAATGATTTGGCCTCCTCTCGCAGCAAAATCAACCGGTGAAGCTTGGCCGCGCATCCGATCGCATAGGCGATGGAGTCAAGGTAGTTGAGCTGAACTCGAAGCGCCTCGTCGCTGACCCGACCAGCCCATCGCGCTGCCCCCCTCGACTGACTTGCGGGGAAGCTCAATAGCCATCAGGAAATTAATGTCGTGCATCTTCAGGCACTCGCAGGAGAAGGCCTTCGGGGTCTCTCCGAAGATCTGCTTCGCTGCGTCGTAGATCTCGTTTACATAGGTCTCGCCACTCTTCCTGATCGCAGTCTTCAAGACGTCCATGCGAGGGCCATCCACGAGCGCAGGCGCCTTGAGCAACGCGCTCGGAGGCGTCAGCGAGGTCCAGGGAGCAAGATCCTGAGGGAAGGACGCGAAGCAGCCGACCATCAATGACTGCAAGTTCTGAAGTTCGAAAGCGCCCGTGTCTGGAGAAACTGCCAACAAGAGCTCGCCCCACTTCACGAGGGCGTTCGCGATGCCTGCCGCGTGCTCGCAAGCGCTGGCCTTATCAATGAAGACTGGGTTGTACAGCTGATGCGCCGACACGATCGACTCGGTCGTCATCGCCAGAATTTTGCGCATCTCCAGCGTATCATGTAGCCGACGCCGAAGATCAGCGGCAGACAACTCTTCCCTCACCACGGCCACCAGAATCTTCGCCCATCCTCCCGCAACTAAGCCCAACCACTTGCCAGTCCCCTCGACGAACATCGTGTCCTTCGCCTCTGGAATGTAGATCTGGATGCCTCCGCTAAGCGCAGCTTGGTAGTCCGCCTGGAGGTTCATCAGCGCGTCCGCGGCACGGTTGATCCAGGACAGGTCTGTCACTGCCAGGTCTGGCATGCAACGCTCCACGGCCTTGCTGAAGATCTCGGCCTTTGACATCAGCGGCGACAAACTCGCGAGCGTCGCCTTGGCCTTGGTCGCGATAAGCCGGCCCTGCGCAAGCACGTCCTTGCCGACGGGCCACATCGTGAGGGCCGAGCCCAATAAAGTGGACTTCGGCTTCCCTGGGAGAGACGCATCGATGACCGCCACGGCGTCGTTCAAGACAGCAGACATAGTCTCGATGTCGCTTTGCATCTAAGGGCGCAATGTCCATGCCGTGGGCCACGAAGGATGCCTCGAACTCGTAATCTGAGCTGAAGTCGTCAGGGTAAGCGGTGGACGCGTCGCCGTCGTCGGTGGAAGCGTCGCTGCCAATCGCCAAAACCTTCTCCGTGGACCTCGACCAGACCGCTGGACGCACCATCTTTGCAGGGGCCGCGCCGCTGCTGCCAGCCGCGCCGCTGCGCGAGGGCACGCGAGCCACTGGGCGAGGGCGCAAACAAATGGTGAGCGCAATGAATGCTGGCTGACGCGGGAGGAGCTGACGGCGGCACGCTGCCAACCAACAAAAAAACAACTTGAGCCGAAACGACTCCGGACAGGCAGTCCGGAGGGCGTTTGTGGAGCCTCGCCGAGGTTTTCCGATGGGCTCCTGGAAGTTTCTCCGGTACCTCGCAAGCTCCGTTGGGAGGGGGGCCCGTTGGGGGAAGGGCCTTTGGGCCTCCGGGATAGGGGCGGGGCCTCCTAGAGGGCTCGTGGGCGCCTTGTAAATGGGGCGCGGAGGTATCCCTTGTAAGCGCCTTCGCGAATGACGCGGGGTGGAATAGGCTCGCTTGTCGCGCGGATTTCTCTGGAGAGCTCTTGGAAACTTCTGGGCGGCTTATCTTATTGGGCACCAGCATCGGGAGACTCTACCGCAGCATGAAATATGAAGTAGGTCAGCGGCTAACAGGACATCAAGCCAACCTTTGGCCCAAACCAGCGAACGCAACAGCGGCAGCGACAGTCATGAGGTGGGCGAGGGGGGCGAAGGAAGGGAAGAGAGAGAAGGGGAGATAGGTAGGCACGAAATCCACACACCGTTATTAAACCTGCGTTCTCGCGCGAAGACAATGCACTCCCTTGCGATCCCAGTGGTGGATCCTCCTCCGTGTCCTTCTACTTCTCCATCCCCTCCCCATCCTTCCCTTTGTCCTCGTCGCCCCTCCGCCTCCTCCAATCTGGACGGCGCGACGTCGAAAGGCCGCTCCACGGCGAAAGGTTAGAAGTCACGTTCAGATACAAATCAATTCATGTAACGCATTTCCTAGGTTTGCAATTTGAATTAAAACACTTAAAACATACCATACATCACTTTCTCTGGCTTCCGAATTTCACCTGTATGTTAAGGTCAAACACATGGCTGATCTGTGGCGCCACCGCGACGGCCAAGCTGTGCACGCCGTCTGTCCCACGTGCTTTGTTATTCTTCAAGTTGCGCAGGGCGCCGCCCACCTCCTCTCCCCTGGCATCGCCGAGATCGGCCAGCAATTCACCCCCCAATAGCTCTTCGCCGGTCGCTGCTGCAGGTCTGACATGCCACTGGATTCGCTCCGAGAGCACGGCCATAGCGTCCGCCCACTAATCGCCGTCGACCACTGCACCGCTTTTGTTCTTCAGCTTGCCATTTCTCGGTTCCCGCGGCTTACGGCAAGCCCAGATGCTCTGCCGGCCCCCTGTCGCGAGCTGAATGTCCAGCCAGTTGGTCTTGTCTTTCTTGGCCATGTGTCGGGCCGTTTTGCGCAGCTCGCGCTCCAAAGCTGTGTTCCCAGGTTCTCTCGCAGCGCGCTTGCGGTCCAGTGCGACCAGCGTCTCTACGGATATCCACGGCTTGTTCGTTCCCCGGGCAGGTGCCGGAATCGTGGCGCCCGCGGCGCCCGTGGCCAGTGGCCACCCGCGCTCCCGGCGCGATGCCCTCGTCGTCGATAGCCGCGCTGTCGCAGAACGCCGCGGCGAACGTTCGTCGCGCATCCGGTTTCTCTAAGGCTGCCGCGCCTTGTCTGCGCGAGCGAATCAGTCAGCTGGCATCTCGCCCCAGCGCTTCCACCGCGGCTTGCACTAGAAGGTGGTCCGTTGCAAGAACTGCCCCGGGGGCGGATCTCAAAGCCCAGATGCGACTGAAGAGCTCCCAATCACACAGCAACATATCTAGCAGGTTAAAATATTGCTCCGTCACCGGGTCTTCTGGCGTGAACCGGGGCCCCATGACGTGGCCACGCTCTCCGGCCCCCCCCCCGGGCGGACGCGTTCGCCGCCGCCAGAGAATTGGCCAAGCAGAGCTCCACCAGCATCTCTGTTCGGAATGTTCACTTTACGGCTGGCCCGGGCGCCGAACACGCGCTTACCTATGATGCTCTCTTTGCCTGGACCGCCGCGCCCAAGTATCCTGAAATGAATCCCCATTAGTTCGCCGAACACTGTTGGCACGCCGCATCTAACGCAAAGAAGAATTGCAGCCTGTCGTCGACATCCCGGCCATATATAAGCGCACGCGATGCCCATCGTGCCCCCCCGGGGCCGCAACTTCACGCCGCAAATCCTGTCACGCACGCGTTTGTACGCACGCGCCGATGGACGTCACCGCGGCGACACAATCACCCCCGCCCACTTCTTATCCGGGCCGTGGCTGCCAGAGAAAGACAATCATGTTACCGTTATCCCATTTCTGACTGGTCTCCACCTTTCTAGATTCTTAAATTCATGGCGCGTCTATGTTGGACAACTGCATGATGCGAATTATTTCGGTCGTCTTCAGATCAGTTATTTAGGCCTTTGACGTTCCAAATCCCACTCGTCAAAGATTCCTGGGCCTCGCCGGCCACGTCCCCGAAGTCCCGCTGACAGGCTTCTGCTGCTGCGGGGTGGACCTGCGTCCACGCCCCCCTTGGCCCCACCAGAGGCCCTTGCCAGAACCTTTGCTGTTCCTGCTGCGGCTCTTCGCAGGCCCCTGTTTCGCAGTCGCCGTTATGGCCTTCACCTCCTGCGAATTCTGCAGATCCTACCAGTCCGCCCAATCCTGGATCAGCCACTCGACCTCGAAGGAATTCCCCACCGCCGTCGCCTTTACCACTTCCTTCCCCGCCACCTTCATGAGACCCCTCTCGCGGTCGACGGCGACGCATTCCTTCGCAAACGTGCTCTCCAGGACCTGGCCCCTTGAAGCTCCGTGGGCAGTCCATGCATAATGTTACGCGGTTGTCGATTGGCGCCTCGATGTCGCACCACATCCGCTTCGCGCCCCGTCCTTGGTCTCGTTCGCCTTCGTCGCTCTATCCCGGGGAATCGTCGGGCCGCGGGAGGCCCCATCAGGATCGGAAAACTTTGAGAACACCGTGCCCTTGAACGTCTCCCGCCCTGTCGTTCTTATACGCCTCGAGCGGTTTCGCGGCCGCATCTAACCCACTCGGAAGCCGATGTGAGAGACCACCCCCCGACCCCCCCGACAACCACCACCGATGTTGTGTTCGTGCTGCTGTGGATGCTGCTCGTGACGCTCATCTTCGGAATCGCCCCCTTGCTCATGTTCTCCACCTCCTCCCCTGCGAAACACTTTCCTGCAGCAAGCATGTTCTGCGCAGTGTATTTGGTGACCATATTCTGATGCACCCCCTTCACCTTCGCGCCCGTCTCCCTTGCGATATCTAAGGCCTGCTGCGCATTCTTACTCGCATCCTCCACCCCGCAACCGACTACATTCATGTCCTTCGTCATTACCTAACAGCGAAGACTGATAGATTTCTAGTAGGGTCAAAAGAGAGCATCATGACTCCCCAGGGGGGTCCGGGCAGGATCCGGGGGGACGCCGGTGAACTCGTTTTAACAAACCAGTAACGCACTTCGTGTTCTTCGTGTTCCCAGAACACCATTCCCGGGCCACATTTTGAATGCCCGGAGCCAACTGTAGGCCACTTCGTGTTCTTCGTGTTCCCAGAACACCACTCCCGGGGCACATTTTGAATGCCCGGAGCCTACTGTAGGCCACTTCGTGTTCTTCGTGTTCCCAGAACACCATTCCCGGAGCACATTTTGACTGCCCAGAGCCAACTGTAGGCCACTTCGTGGTCTTCGAGTTCCCAGAACACAATTCCTGGGCATGATTTTGAATGCCCGGAGCCAAACGTAGGCCACTTCGTGTTCTTCGAGTTCCCAAAACTCCATTCCCAGGCCACATGTTGAATGCTGAGGCTGAGGCCGATGCTGAAGCTGAGGCAGGCTGCGGCTGAGGCAGGCTGAAGCTGAAGCCGAGGCTGAAGGCAGACTGAGGCTGAGGCTGAAGCATGCTGAGGCTGAGGCTGAGGCAGGCTGAGGCTGAGGCTGAGGCTGAGGCAGGCTGATGCTGAGGCAGGCTGAGGCTGAGGCTGCGGCTGAGGCTGAGGCTGATGCAGGCTGAGGCTGAGGCAGGCTGAGGCTGAGGCCGAGGCTGAAGGCAGACTGAGGCTGAGGCTGAGGCAGGCTGAGGCTGAGGCTGAGGCAGGCTGAGGCTGAGGCTGAGACTGAGGCACGCTGATGCTGAGGCAGGCTGAGGCTAAGGCTGGGGCTGAGGCTGATGCAGGCTGAGGCTGAGGCAGGCTGAGGCTGAGGCCGAGGCTGCAGGCAGACTGAGGCTAAGGCTGAAGCAGGCTGAGGCTGAGACTGAGGCTGAGGCTGAGGCTGAGGCTGAGGCTGAGGCTGAGGGAGGCTCAGGCTGAGGCAGGCTGAGGCTGAGGCTGAGGCTGAGGCTGAGGCAGGCTGAGGCTGAGGCCGAGGCTGAAGGCAGACTGAGGCTGAGGCTGAAGCAGGCTGAGGCTGAGGCTGAGGCAGGCTGAGGCTGAGGCTGAGGCAGGCTGATGCTGAGGCAGGCTGAGGCTGAGGCTGAGGCTGATGCAGGCTGAGGCTGAGGCAGGCTGAGGCTGAGGCCGAGGCTGAAGGCAGACTGAGGCTGAGGCTGAGGCAGGCTGAGGCTGAGGCTGAGGCAGGCTGAGGCTGAGGCTGAGGCAGGCTGATGCTGAGGCAGGCTGAGGCTGAGGCTGATGCAGGCTGAGGCTGAGGCAGGCTGAGGCTGAGGCCGAGGCTGAGGCAGACTGCTGGCTGAAGGGCTGAGGCTGAGGAGGCTGAGGCTGAGGCTGAGGCTGAGGCTGAGGCTGAGGCTGGCTGAGGCTGAGGCTGAGGCTGAGGCTGAGGCTGAGGCAGGCTGAGGCTGAGGCTGAGGCTGAGGCTGAGGCTGAAGCAGGCTGAGGCTGAGGCTGAGGCAGGCTGAGGCTGAGGCTGAGCAGGCTGATGCTGAGGCAGGCTGAGGCTGAGGCTGAGGCTGAGGGCTGAGGCTGAGGCAGGCTGAGGCTGAGGCCGAGGCTGAAGGCAGACTGAGGCTGAGGCTGAGGCAGGCTGAGGCTGAGGCAGAGGCAGGCTGAGGCTGAGGCTGAGGCAGGCTGATGCTGAGGCAGGCTGAGGCTGAGGCTGAGGCTGATGCAGGCTGAGGCTGAGGCAGGCTGAGGCTGAGGCCGAGGCTGACGGCAGACTGAGGCTGAGGCTGAAGCAGGCTGAGGCTGAGGCAGAGGCAGGCTGAGGCTGAGGCTGAGGCAGGCTGATGCTGAGGCAGGCTGAGGCTGAGGCTGAGGCTGATGCAGGCTGAGGCTGAGGCAGGCTGAGGCTGAGGCCGAGGCTGAAGGCAGACTGATACTGAGGCTGAAGCAGGCTGAGGCTGAAGCTGAAGCAGGCTGAGGCCGAGGCAGGCTGAGGCTGAGGCTGAAGCAAGCTGAGGCTGAGGCTGTGACTGCGACTGCCGTTGCCACTGCGACTGTCATCGCGAATGCGGCTACGACTGCGAGAACAGCAGAATTCTACAACAGGATTCTCATCTGAATCTTGAGGGGAATGCTTCTCGATATGCGATTACACATCGCTGTTAGGTTGCTTTGCCGGGATAATTTTTTACCTAACAGCGAAGACTGATAGGTTTCTAGTAGGGATAAAAAAAAAACATCATGACGCCCCAGGGGGGTCTGGGCGCGATCCTGGGCAGGGTGCCGGGGACTGCTTTTTAACCAACAGTTACACACTTCGTGGTCTTCGAGGTCCCAGAACTCTACTCCCGGGCCACATTCTGAATGCCCAAAGCCAACTGTAGGCCACTTCGTGGTCTTCGAGTTCCCAGAGCTCCATTCCCGGGCCTCATTTTGAATGCCCGGAGCCAACTGTAGGCCACTCCGTGCTCTTCGAGTTCCCAGAACTCCACTCCCGGGCCACATTTTGAATGCCTGGAGCCAACTGTAGGCCACTTCGTGGTCTTCGAGCTCCCAGAATTCCATTCCTGGGCATGATTTTGAATGCCCGGAGCCAACTGTAAGCCACTTCGTGTTCGAGCTCCCAGAACTCCATTGCCGGGATACATTCTGAATGCTGAGGCAGGCTGATGCTGAGGCTGAGGCAGGCTGAGGCTGAGGCAGGCTGAGGCTGAGGCCGAGGCTGAAGGCAGACTGAGGCTGAGGCTGAAGCAGGCTGAGGCTGAGGCTGAGGCAGGCTGAGGCTGAGGCTGAGGCAGCTGAGGCTGAGGCCAGGCTGAGGCTGAGGCAGAGCCGAGGCTGAAGGCAGACTGAGGCTGAGGCTGAAGCAGGCTGAGGCTGAGGCAGGCTGAGGCTGAGGCTGAGGCTGAGGCTGAGGCTGAGGCTGAGGCACTGATGCTGAGGCAGGCTGAGGCTGAGGCTGAGGCTGATGCAGGCTGAGGCTGAGGCAGGCTGAGGCTGAGGCTGAAGGCTGAGGCTGAGGCTGAGGCTGAGGCTGAGGCAGGCAGGCTGATGCTGAGGCAGGCTGAGGCTGAGGCTGAGGCTGATGCAGGCTGAGGCTGAGGCAGGCTGAGGCTGAGGCCGAGGCTGAAGGCAGACTGAGGCTGAGGCTGAAGCAGGCTGAGGCTGAGGCTGAGGCAGGCTGAGGCTGAGGCTGAGGCAGGCTGATGCTGAGGCAGGCTGAGGCTGAGGCTGAGGCTGATGCAGGCTGAGGCTGAGGCAGGCTGAGGCTGAGGCCGAGGCTGAAGGCAGACTGAGGCTGAGGCTGAAGCAGGCTGAGGCTGAGGCTGAGGCAGGCTGAGGCTGAGGCTGAGGCAGGCTGATGCTGAGGCAGGCTGAGGCTGAGGCTGAGGCTGATGCAGGCTGAGGCTGAGGCAGGCTGAGGCTGAGGCCGAGGCCGACGGCAGACTGAGGCTGCTGAAGCAGGCTGAGGCTGAGGCAGAGGCAGGCTGAGGCTGAGGCTGAGGCAGGCTGAGGCTGAGGCAGGCTGAGGCTGAGGCTGAGGCTGAGGCTGGCTGAGGCTGAGGCAGGCTGAGGCTGAGGCCGAGGCTGAAGGCAGACTGAGGCTGAGGCTGAAGCAGGCTGAGGCTGAGGCTGAGGCAGGCTGAGGCTGAGGCTGAGGCTGAGGCAGGCTGATGCTGAGGCAGGCTGAGGCTGAGGCTGAGGCTGATGCAGGCTGAGGCTGAGGCAGGCTGAGGCTGAGGCCGAGGCTGAAGGCAGACTGAGGCTGAGGCTGAAGCAGGCTGAGGCTGAGGCTGAGGCAGGCTGAGGCTGAGGCTGAGGCAGGCTGATGCTGAGGCAGGCTGAGGCTGAGGCTGAGGCTGATGCAGGCTGAGGCTGAGGCTGAGGCAGGCTGAGGCTGAGGCCGAGGCTGAGGAGGCTGAAGCAGGCTGAGGCTGAGGCAGGCTGAGGCTGAGGCAGGCTGAGGCTGAGGCTGAGGCAGGCTGAGGCTGAGGCTGTGACTGCGACTGCCGTGGCCACTGCGACTGCCATCGCGAATCCGACTACGACTGCGAGAACAACAGAATTCTACAACAGGATTCTCATCTGAATCTTAAGGGGAATGCTTCCAGATATGCTCCTACACATCGCTGTTAGGTTGCTTCGCCGGGATATTTTCAACCATCGTGCCCTCCACTTTCGCCATAAAACGTCTGGTGAGAAAAAAATGGCAACGCCCGGATCTGATGGTTGTCTCGACTGACCTGCCCCAACGCGGGGCTACCTATTCTCGCTCACCGCTTGCCCTCCGCCGAGGCTCCGCCGAGGCACCGCCGGCAGAAACATCCTTATACCCACTGCCGCCGGCCTTCGGCACCCCCCTTATGCAGATCCTTCTGCCGAGAGCGAGATCTCAACGTCCTCTCTCCCTCGTGGTCGAAGCACCCTCCAAGACGAAGCCAGGACGAGGATACAGCAAGGTGAGGATGATCCGAGAAAACCTGAGAGCCAGCGGCTCTGGACATCTCAGAGCGTTCCGCAACGTCCTGAAAGCGTTCTGGAACGCCCTGGAGCGGATTTTATTCTCGTCCTAGCATCGTCCGATTCTCTTTTAATAGGGGAACGAGACCTTCAGACACATAACTTTCGGAGGCCCTCTCTCATCTCTTGGATCTGCGCTGGACCCCCCTCCCTGGCGCGCGGAGCGCGCCAAGGGCGGCGCCAGAGGCGCCGCCACGGGGGCAATCCATCCACGCGGACCTCCGAAAGTTTCTGTGTATGCAGTTGCTTCTTCTTCTTCTTCGATCTGTGCCAGGCGCCCAACTCGATCAAGGGGGTTGGCGACCTGTCGACGGCTTCGGAAGGAAGCGGCGAAAGGCTCGCTGGGACCCCGTGCCCCGGCTCCATCGTCGGGGCCGGGCGCCACGGCGCGGCCAGGCGGCATCGGCGCCTCGGGGCCCCTCGCGCTCGTCCGCCTCCTCCTCCTCCTCCTCCTCCTCTTCCACCCCCTCCTCCTCCTACTCCTCCTTCTCCTCCTCCATCCTCCTCCTCCTCCTCCTCCTCCTCCTCCATCCTCCTCCTCCTCCTCCTCCTCCTCCTTCTCCTCCTCCTCATCATCATCCACCTTCTCCTCCTCCTCCTGTTCCTCCTCCTCCTCCTCCTCCTCCACCTCCTCCTCCTCGCGCAGCATTGGCGCTTCGTCGCACATGTCTTCTAAGGAACTGGGCTGGTGTGCCGCTCTGGCGGCCATGTTGCCGCCGTCCTCGCCTCGTCGCCGCCTCGTCGCCGCCCATCGTCAGGGCCGGTGTGCGGCTCCAGCGGCTATGTTGCCGCCGTCGCCGCCCAGTCGGCGCCTCGTCGCCGCCCATCGTCTGGGCCGGTGTGCCGCTCTGGCGGCCATGTTGCCGCCGTCGCGGCCCTGTCGCCGACCTGTCGCCGCCTCGTCGCCGCCCGTCGACTGGGCTGGTGTGCCTCTCTTGCGGCTATGTGGCCGCCTCATTGCCGCCTAGATTGCACAACATTGATTGCACCACATAACCACACAGATTGCACCACGTCGATTGCCCCATGTCGATTGCACCACATACCTTGTACCGACTATATTGCCCCGCGTATATATATATATATATATATATATTATCACACAGACTGCACTACGTCCATTGCACCGCGTATCTTGCGCGCCAGATGACTTGCACCACATATATTGCACAACACAATTTGCACAGCGTAACCTAGAATGCACTACGTAGACTGCAACACATAGTTGCTCCGCCAAATTGCACAACAGAGATTGCACAGCATAGATTGCACCACGTATGGTGGAGGCATTGGATAAGGAAACATTGGAAAAATCATCCAGGTTCTGGAAGCCGGTGGAAATCGAATCGTAGCATTCCCTGGACACCACTGCCGCCCTGAGCAGGTAAGGACTCCTCAAGGGTCTGCAGCCTCCTGTGCACATTCTTCGACCAACGCCGCCGCCGTAGATGGCAATGTGTCGATTGCCTCACGTCGATTGCACCACATGGATTGCACATAATGGGTTGTACCACGCGGATTGCACAACATATATTGCACCACATAAGTCGCTCCACATAGATTGTGCACCATTACTAGAAACGGACTCTCTGGGGTCCACGGTCGCTAACGTTTGAAATATCATGATTGGTATGATTGTCTTCCTTCTTTCCTCTTCTCCCATCCACCCCTCCCCCTCGCTGCTGCTGTTCCACCTCCTCCTTCCTTTATTCCCCCGCCTCCTCCTTCGCCTCCTCTCGCTGGTGCTGCTACTGCCCTTCTTCCACAGCGGCAGCCTGTGCAGAGCTCCTCCTCACCCTTTTCCTCATCCTCCTCCTCATCCTCCACTCCCGCCCCTCTTCCCACCCGTCCTCACATGCATCCTCCATACAGCGAGGGCATTGGATAGAGAACCCTTGGAGAAATAATCCAGGGGATGGAAGCCGGTGGAACTTTAACCGGATAGGCTTGCTATGGATATCACTGCGCCCTCGTCAGATAGGAATCCTCCAGGGTCTGAAGCCTCTTGCGCAAATTCCTTCACGAACGCCCCCCCGACCAGATTCCCTCCCCCTCTTTCTGTGCTCATCCGTTCCCTCCTCCTTCTCCTTCTCCGCCTTCTCGCCTCTGGGGTCCCATCCTCCTCCCCCTCCTCCATCCACTCCTCTTCGTTTCCCCGCTCCTCCCCTTTCTCATTCTCCCCTTCCCCTGTCGAATCCCTCTTCCCGCTAGTGCTCTTCCTGTAGAGTCTCGGGGTGGATCTGGCCGTGACCACGAGAACGCCGCAGGAGGGAAACGCGGCCAAAAGAGGGCAAAGGCCTCTGTCCCGCATTCTCGATCGAGGACCAGGGGTCGAGTCCTGGGAGCGCCAATTAACGCACGCAAGGGGGGGGGGGGTCGGCGTGCCAAGCAGGCAGAGGGCCTGCTTCGTCGTCCTCCCGCCCTCCGCGGAACGTGTGCTGGAAGCGCCCGAGCCCCTTCCTCCCTGACTTCCCAAGACAAAGGGCCACCGAGGAACGGCTAAAGACCTCGGCCCCCACAGAAGCTCGATCATCCAGGGGCTCCGACCCGCACCTCTCCAGGATCGACATCCGGAGCTCTCCCGCGACCCATCCTGCCTGGCCTTTCGGACGGCCTCTGGCTGTGGCGACGAGCTCCCCGAGAGGAGCTAACCGAAGAACGTCCACAGCAACAAAAAAACGATCCTCCCTTCGGCCGCACGCGAGCGTGACCCGTGAAGAGGAGTGACCTTGGGCGCACGGCCTCCCGATCGCTACATGCGATGCGGCAGCAGCGGCCTGTTCGCTGGGGTTCGGCCCCCCGCGACCCCCGAAAGCCGCGCTCCAACCCCGAGACACGACGCTGCGAAACAAACGCGACATCGCGAACACACGTGCGACTGGAGCCCTAGACCCCATATAAGACGAAGCCAAGACGAGGATCAATTCGTGTGAGGTGAGGATGGATCGAGAATCTCTGAGATCTGGGCGGCCCTGGAGGATGCCTCAGGCGCCGCGGCCTTCTCGGAGCGTTCCGGGGCGCACTGAGAGCGTTCCAGAACGCTCCAGAGCGGGCTTATCCTCGTCCCAGCCCCACCCGACCCAGCCTGCCTGCGGCAATTTTCGAGCCGGATCGATCTGTGACCCCCCACGGGGCCCGAGCTGGTGCGAAAACGCCCAGCGTGGCAAGACTGCACCGCCTGGATATCTCAGCGAGAGGCCACCCTGGCGACGTCTTGGTGTTGCGGTTTGAGGCAACCCGCGCCACGAAACCCTGGTTCCATGGACCCGCATCTGGTATTATGACTTTTGACGCCCACTGGTACACCCGCTTTGACATGCTTCTGTGTGAAATCGATGTGCTGCGCCGCTGCTCACAAACGGTGCCTTGCCGACGGTACGGAACGCCATTCAGATCGCCAGCATGCCGTGATGACGCACAGGCTCCCCAGACATGCGACGCCTTGCTGTTGCTCTTGGAGGGGGGCCCCAGATGTCCCGGCCCTTTCCCAGGAGGGCCAGCTGCTCGTCCGGAGAGTCTGCTGACGGTCCCTGGGGTCCGGCAAGGGCCCCTCGAGGCCGAAGACGGCCACGCATCTTCCGCCCAGAGATGACGAGGGTATGTGCAGATTGGGCTTCGAGGAGGGAGCACCTGCACCCTCTTTTCCACTCCTGTGGCAAGCCAAAATGCTGCAGCGTCAACACGCACATGCATAGCAGGTAACACGCACATGCACGACAGATATAGACATACCAAGGCCTCCCCGGGCCCTGAGATCAGCACTGACTAAAAACAAAAAATTGTGCGTCATTGAGGCTGCACAACAGTCTGGCAACAAAGCTCTCCCGCTCACGTCGCCCTGGGCGGCACCCGGCTCCTCGAGGCCGGAGGAGTCGAGGAGGGGGTGACAGCGGCCGGCGGCGGCTGCTCGGCCTCCCCGTCCTCCATGCCCTCGTCGACCGTCGCAAGGAGGAAGTCACGGGGCGCCTTGAACTCGCGGATCATCATCTTGATGAACTTCAGGCGCTGATCTTCGTAGTCCGCCAGCTCCTGGTTCCCCCACTCGCACAGGTTCTCGATTGCCCGGACGAACTCCTGGTCCTCGGGTAGCTTCGTAGAAATGACGCTCCACGCGTCCGAATCTGACTGACCTGGCACGCCCTCGTACGAGTGCTGTATCGGCACGCGTAGGCTCTCCATGACGGACTCCATGCCCTCGAGCACCTCCGGGTCCCTGCCGTCCAGCACCGCGAGGTAGGCAATGTCCAGGCTCTGCATGTACAGCAATGCCGTATCCTCGATGATGGCCGCCGTCCTGATAGCGATGTTTCCCGTCCCCTTGCTCCACGTCAACGTCACACGATTGCGGTGCTGGCGGCTGTCTGGATCCCCCAGGATCTGCATGTTGGTCACGACCTTGCACGTCGTCCCCGAGTGGCGGACTGGCTCCGCCTGGATGCTGTCGAACAGGCTCCGGACGCCGTCCTCCGTCAGGCAGCTCTCGAACTTGACCATGGCCGGGCGTCGGTGGCGTCGGCTGGCGGCCGGGCCGCTCCCTCTTGCTACTAGCCGAAAGAAGCTGACGACGGACACGCTCTTGGGCTGCGGCTGCCATGACTGCTGGCTCGTCTGCTAACTGATATTTCCCGCTCGTCATCGTGGCTCTCAACATGTCAGCTGGCTCGGCTTTGTCTTTTGTCAGTATATCTGCTAGCTGAAGAGCAGAGGGCACCCACCGACAGCTCACACCTAGCCGTTTCACGCTCTCCTTAGTGATGACTAGGTCAACCGCCACCCGCTTGTCCGAGCATGACCCCGCACTCCCACAGCCAACGATGTGATCGTACAACGACTTACAGTCCGTGACCGCGATGGGAGCCAACTTCGGAAGAAACTCAGATCGACGACGCAAACAAAACTCCCCATCGCTGCCCTCGAGGAGCAGGCACGAGATCCACCCGAGGTGACCTAGGCCGTCCATCTGGGCCTGGGTCTCCGCGGCGAGAGTCGACGATGTTACTCGACGAAGACGGTAGCTTTTCCAGACCAGCGGGCTCCAGGGACTCAGCTCGTTTCGGATCATGGTCTCGTCGGTCGCGGCGATGACGCAACCTGCCTGGGTCCCGGATTTCGAGGCGTTCTGGTTCGAGGCGTCAGCGTGCATGATAACCCTGAGACGTTCGATCGGAATCGGTTTGATCTTCCAGGACAGGTTCGAAAACTGTTTAGCCCTCCTCACGATCGTGTTCCCGTGTCTCACCTCCCCCACCGTTGGCCTGGGCATACGCTGCTGGCTCATCGAAACCTGGACTGCTAAATCTGGCCTAGATTCTCGAGCTAACCAGTTGCCGCTACCGAGCATCGCGCGGAAATTCGCGATTTCCTTCTCGGTCGCCGGGGTCTCCGGGGGCGCTCGGGGTCTCACACCAACTGGCTTCGTCGACTCGGCGAACTCCTTCTGAGACACGGTTATCTCCATCGTCGCGGGATTCTGGACAAGATAGGACCCACAGAACTTCCCCTCGTTGACCTTCCACTTGGGGAAAGGGAACCTCGCACGCAGAAATCTGATGAAGGTGTTGTACTTTTTCCCTTTTCCTCCAGTCAAGATGTCATCGACGTGCGTCGATATCAGTCCCTGCAGGCGCCGGCCCTCGAACAGGAAAAACAGGCGCGGGTCGAGCTTGGACTGACGCCAGCCCTCGCACCCGTCACTCGGCTTCCAGTCCAGGACGGTGTCCCTGAATTTTCCCCACCACTGAGCCGGGGCGTCGTTGAAGCCGTAGATCGGCCTGATGACCTTCAGCAGCTGGTCGGGGTGCAAGCCGGGAAGGCCTCCGCGCGGCTGCTTGAGGTACAGGTCCCCGTTCTCGCGCTTGATGGGGTCCGCCTCGAGGAAGGCCCCCTCGACGTCCCCGATCTGGACCTGGAAGCCGCGCGAAGCCAACAGCTGGTAGGCCACGACCTTCCCGTTCTGAGAGAGAGTCGGGGAGGAGGTCTTGTTCTCGCGCACGAGCTGCATCAGGTCGGGATCCATGTATCCCTGACTGCACAGGCGCGCCTTGACCACCTCCGTCTCAGAATCGTCGATCTTGCTCGTCAAGATCATCTGGCTGCCGACGATGCGCTCTGGACTGTTCCGTCGGATCTCATCCGACTCGACCCGAGACGCAGGCGCCAGCGCCTGCTTCTTGTTGAACAGGTTGTCTACTTCCTTGCTGATGCCGGCGTTGATCTTCGCGAGACCCTCCTGTCTGGTCCACTTCGGGTCCTTCCTGTTGAGCTCGCGCCTCC
The DNA here is from genome assembly GCA_963575745.1 of Prorocentrum cordatum. Lineage (NCBI taxonomy): Eukaryota > Dinophyceae > Prorocentrales > Prorocentraceae > Prorocentrum > Prorocentrum cordatum. Next base: position 38,120 of record CAUYUJ010006655.1, read on the forward strand.
CGCCTGCCAACATCGCGTCCTCCAGCTCCTCATCGTCCTCGGAGTTGACGTACAGCACGCGCAGCATCTCCTCGTCCTCCACGGTGTCGGTCACCATGCTCGCCAGCAGCGCGCTGTAGACGTCCTCCGACAACCTGGGTATCTTCGCCTGAGGAGTTGGCAGCGGCTCCTCAAGTTCGACCTTGGGCGCCTTGAGAGGCCGCACCTCGGCCGGGTGGGCCGCCCTCTTGCCCGCCAGACGGCGGTAAACCTTCACGTCGGCATCCATCTCGTCAGACGGTGGTGCAGCAGGGGCCTCAGCAGGTTGCGCCGCCTCAGCGCTCCCCTCGCGGTCATCGGGGCTCGGCTGCACCTGCGGCTCCTCCGTCTCTGTCGCAGCCAGAGGCTGCACCTCCGACGGTTCCTTTGCCGCCGAGCTCGGAGCCGCGCCAGCATGCGCTGCGCCGGGAGGTCGCTCGTCCGCGGTGATGTCCATGAAGCCGCGCTGCGGACCCTGACCGTCCATGGACTCCTTCGCCAAAGCTCGGAGCTCAGGCTGGACGACCTCGGCGGCCAGCCTCTCCTCCTCGGTGGCGTGCCGGAGCTGCTCCGGCGACGCCTTGATCACCACGCCTGGCATGGCGACCCAGAAGTTGCCGCGTGCGGGGCCCAGGATCACGGCAGACCCGCGCCAGCGGGCGTGAGCCTTCTTCCCAGGAATGCCCCGACCTCGGCGCCACACTGCCACGCGATCGCCCGGCTTGAACGACTGCACGACTCTGGGGCGGCTGTCCAGCGCCACCCTGGCCGCGCGGTTGTCCATGTACTCCAAGACGGCGATCCTCGCAGCTTGCCGGCACTTCTCCATCTCGGCGAACGGCTCGTCATGCAAAGCAGCGCTGTTGACAACGATGTTCGGCTCCTCCTGCATCAGGTCCGCTGGGGCCTCCGGGTTCCTCCCCAGGGCGATCTGGTACGGAGAGAAGCCGTGGACACGCAGGAGGGAGTTTTTCGCCATCACCACCGCCCGCACACAAGTCAGGTATTCGGCCTCGTCCTTCGGGTTCGTCTGGCCCAGCACCTTGTTCAGAATGTCTTCGAACCAGGTGCCCTGGCGCTCGGCGTGACCAACCTGCTCGTGAGCCTCCCCTGCCGCGTCGCTGACCTCCGCGCCCTGTTTCTCGAACGCGTCGACGATCTCCTGGCCCAGGTTGGTCTTTCCAGCGTCGCACTTGAGAAGCGCAGGAGGCCCATATGGCAGGCTCCAGCCGTTCTCGAAGAGCTCCTTCAGCACCTTGCCGGTCTCTTGCACGAAGAAGGGTAACATCTGCTGAAGACCGCTGCTAGGGCACACGACGTTCAGGGCCTTCACCTTCATCCCTTCCTTCCAGCCTGGCAACTCGCGACCTTCGCGTCCAGCTCAACCAGCCTCAATGGCGCCATCTTTGACGGCACCTTCACTGGCCGCACGGCCTTGGGAAGCCGCCGTCCTTCGCAGATCGCGCAGGAGAACGTCCGCGCCAGGGCCAACACCATCTCACTTGCCTTGGCGTGCTTCAGGATCCTGACCATGTCCTCATTGCTCGGATGGCCGAGGTTGGCGTGCAGCCTCCTGAGGGACGCCTCGAGCGAGAGCTTCCGCCGCTTGATGACCTCGTCGTCGTCGGTCGTCGTCAGAACGTCGGCCACCTGGAAGACGCGGTCCACCTCCAGCTGACTTGCCATGGCGCCTGCTATCTTCCTGCAGAGATCCTCCGGGTACCTCGCCGAGAACGCGCTCCTCTTGGTGCCCTTGGAGCTGTCCCAGCACCACTGATGCTCATGATCTCGAGGGCAGCGCAGCTCCTTCAGCGCCCACTCGAGCATGTCCGCGCTGGTCGCGAAGCACCACTCCTTGGACATCAGCTTCTTTGTCACCGGATCTCTCAGACCCACTTGGCACCCACTGACCGACGCGCGGTGCACTCCCGCCACCCGACACAGGCTCAGGACCGAAGCGCAGTCCCAGGATCTCGCCGTCGGCGGTGCCTCGAGCGCGAAGTAGCGACCTCCTCGGATCTGCCTCCGAGCCACCACCACACAGAACCTCAAGTACCCGACCGCCTCCCTGACTGCCTGGCGATACCTTTCCGGGTCCCGTCGCGCTTCCTCCACAGTCAGGTTCTGCAAAATCGAGAGGGGGCCGCAGGGGGGACTCATGCCCACGAACTCCGGCTCCTCGACGTCGACCAAGTGCAGAATCTTGTGGCGGTCATCCGCTCGACGGGCATCCCAGCCGTTCTGTAGGTCGAGAGCGCCAAGGCTCTGGAACCCCATGGACTCTAGGACGGGGGTCACTCGCGGCATCGAGAAGATCTCCAGGCACTTCGGTCGGTGACCCAGCCGGGCCTGCGCCTCGAGAACACCCCTGACCGGCGTCCGCTTGGCCCGCCGGCTCATGATATCGGTAACGCCCTCTGACCACAGGACGTCGGTGTCGTCCCAGTCGCCGTCAGCCTCAGGGCCCCGGCTCGGCCCTAGCGAAAACCCGACGACGCCGCTGCGACGAACTCCTCGAGCTCCTGCTGCTCCTCCGCCGTCATCCCGTCGCCCTGCTCTGCCGTCATCATCGCGTCGACCTCTGCCGTCTGGATCCTCCTGCCGCCCTCGTTCGTCATCTCGCACAGGTTCAGCTGGTAATGGCCGCTGGCCGCAACCCGGAGCGGCACCGCGACGTTGATCCGGGCGAACCGAATCTCGTCCCGCTCCATGTCCAGCTGCGCGCCGAGGGCCTTGAGCATGGGCTTGCTCACCAGCAGCGGGGTCCCGCCTGGGACGACGCACAGGCGAAGCACCAAGAGGCGTCCGCCCACTCGGCACTGCATCTCCACGGTGTAGATTGACTCCAGTGTCTCCTGGTTGCCGAATCGGAAGGTCGTCGCTCTCGTCTGCTTGATCGTCTTCACTGCAAGTCCAGCTTTCTCCATCTCCACCTTGTGCTCCTTGAAAGTCTCCTCGCCGATGACTCCCTTGCCGCACCCGGTGTCGACCACGCCCGACCCCGGCTCGTGTGCTGACGCCGTCAGCACTTCTGGCAAGACCTCGTCCTTGGGCACCGCGATCAGCCTGCGGTACGCCTCGATCACATCATCCATGTCGTCCCTCGCCGCCGTGTACGCCTCGTACAGGTCGTCTATGTCCTGATCCTCGTCCTCCTCGTCGACCGCCGGCTCGCAGTCGCACTCGTCGTCGTAGCTGCGGTTGCCGCCGTGCAGGGGCCGCTGGAACTCGTTCTCGCACACGTCGCACTCGAAGGTCTCTTCCTCGTCGACGTCCTCGGTCCCGCCGTCGCTGGCTACGAAGACGCCCTCGTCCGAGTCACTCTCGAGGACCGTGACCACGTCGCCGCGCTTCTCGCCGTCCTTACCCTTGTGTTTGTGGTCCCGTGGTGGCGGCCTGCGTTGACGTCGTGGTTTCTTGCAGTCCCTGCTGAAGTGACCGACCTCGTCACAGTTGTAGCATCGCACTCGTTTCGCCATCGCCTGCGTGTCCGGCCTCTTCGGGCCGAAGCCCCGAGCCAGCTGTTCTTTCGTTATCTTGTTGCGCTGGTCGCGCCAGGACACCAGAATCTCGATGGCCTCACTCTCGTCCAGGATGTCCCCGTCCTCAGTATCCTCACTCATGTCGAAACCCGCCAGCAATGCCGTGATGTCTGCGACGTCGTCGCTCTCGTTGGCCTCCTCTACCGCCACGTTCGCTCCGAACGCTTTCGACTGCTGGCCGAAATCCGCTAAGCCCTTAGGGTAGGTCGTCCTGAGCGCCATCGCCACGTCCTTCTCCTTGTAAGATCGGCCCGACGCCGCCAGGACGACTGCGAGGTTCTGCGGCGCCATGTGCACTCCCAGCAGCAGCAGGTACCCGCGCGCCATGTCTGGCAGCACCACGCCTTCAGTCTCGCCCTTGGCGAACGCCGCCTGAGCGCGTCCGCAGTAGGCCGCCATCGACTCCCCTCTGGCAAGGCGAATCGTGAACACCTCCTTCAGCGCCTCGCCGAGCCTGTCGTGGGCTGCCACGTCGGGGAAGCGTGAATCGAGTGTGTCGAATATGTGTTGCTCGCCGCCCTCTTGCTCCAGATCGTCCATGTCAATAATCTCCAGTGCTCGGGCGGCGACGTCGTCGAGCAGCGTGAAAAGCATCGGCCCTAGGGCCGACGCAGGCGTCCCCTTCGCCTTCTGCACGATGAGGTACGCCCGCGCCCATTTCTTCCAGGATCGGTAGTCCCGAAAGGCGTCGACTCCACTCCCGGCGAACCTCCTGATCGCGCCGCCGGAGCCCCCGTTGTCCGTGTTCATCACCTTCTAGTTGCGTCCCGCCGGCACTCACCCGAGTGCCTCCCGGTGCGACAGCACCTGCTATCGCGCGGCACGCTCCGCTACCAATGCAGATTGGGCTTCGAGGAGGGAGCACCTGCACCCTCTTTTCCACTCCTGTGGCAAGCCAAAATGCTGCAGCGTCAACACGCACATGCATAGCAGGTAACACGCACATGCACGACAGATATAGACATACCAAGGCCTCCCCGGGCCCTGAGATCAGCAGTATGTCTGGGCATTCGAAGGGGCCCAGGGACACGCAAAGAAATACACACAAATCCAGAGAGTCCCAATATTTTCAATATTTTCTGTATGTTTTTCTTCCCCCCCGTTTCCGATCTTTTCCTGTGAATCGACGATTGTTTGTGTCTGTGTGTTTCCTTCCTCCTGAGTCTTACGGGTAGCTGAGCCGACACCATTTCCCCCCGAAGGCCGCGCACCAAATGCTACTCTGGCGAAGAGTCACTCTTCCGGGTAGCTGACGTGCAGGGGAACGTTAGGGGGGGGGGGGCGGCTCAGAGGGGGGAACCATCGACCTCGCATCGGCGATAGATCGGCTGTAGGGCACAGATAGCGAATCCACACGGTCCTGGGCGGGGTGTGGTTCTCGAGCCCCTATCGGCGATGAAAGGGCAATTCGGGATCGACGTATCGGCTCATGAGCATATCCCCGCAGCGTTGCCCCCTATCATCTTCCAATTTTCGGGTCACAGCTCTGCTCTCAGGCGGCCGTTCCCTCAGCGAGGCGCGGCGGCTGGAGAGCACCCCGAGGCTGGGGAACCGACGAGAGCCGAAGGAGACTCCACAAAACCTCGAGCCTCGAACCCGAGAACCTCGAAACCCGGTACGGGATCGATGCGTTGCCCCTGAGGACGGCTGGAGAGCACCCCGAGGCTGGAGAACCGACGAGAGCCGACGAAGATGCCATAAAACCTCGAGCTTCGAGCCCGAGAACCTCGAACTCGATTGGGGGTCGATGCGCTGCCCCAGCAGTGGAGGACCGCCCCGCTCCCAGGACGGCTCGGCGGCCGCGGCCGCGGCGGTCTCCTCCTCCTTCTCCTCCTCCTCCTCCTCCTCTTCGTCCTCGTCCTCGTCCACGTCTTCCTCCTCCTCCTCCTCCTCTTCCTCCTCCTCCTCCTCCTCCTCCTCCTCCTCCCTCCTCCTCCTCCTCCTCCTCCTCCTCCTCCTCCTCCTCCTCCTCCTCCTCCTCCTCCTCCTCCTCCTCCTCCTCCTCCTCCTCCTCCTCCGCCTCCTCCTCCTCCCTCCCTCCTCCTCCTCCTCCTCTCCTCCTCCTCCTCCTCCTCCCTCCTCCTCCCCCTCCTCCCCCTCCTCCCCCATCTCCCCCCTCCTCGTCCTCCGCCTCGACGGGAGGTCGGTGCGTCGCCCATGATTTTGATCACGTCGACCCGCAGAGGTCTCGACTCCTTTCCCGGGGGACCAGCTGGTCATCCTGAGTCCTCCTGTGACGGCCCCGAGGCCCGGTGAGGGCTCCCACAGGCCGAACATCGCGAACAACCTTCCGTCGTGATTCTTGTCACGACTCGAGGGGGGGTCGGGAGGGAGGGAGGGAGGGAGGGAGGCAGGCCCCGCCGGCCAAGAGGTCGGCGCTGCGAAGTCCGCCCGCGCCCCCGACGGGGGCCCTGGCGCCCACATCGCGCGGGCCCCGCGCGCGCGCTCCGCGCGCCGCGCCGCCGTCGCCCCAGCGGGCGGCGGGCGGAGCGAGCCTCGAACCTGGAGCCCTCGATCCTCGTCGAGCCCTCGATCTTCGATCCCTCGATCCGTCGAACCGCTCCCTCGACCCGCGGACCCTCAGATCCCTGACTCCGCGAATCGTGAGGCACCTGGCCGGCCCCCCTGAGATCCAGGCATTTTTTTGCACGCTGGGCGTTTTCGCTGGGTTTCGGGCCCTGGGGCTGTCACATATTGATCCAGTTCTGGGGCCGAGGGTTCTGGTCGTGATTGTTCGCGATGTCGCACGTCGGATCGTAAGGGCTGAAGGCATCAAAGCACAAAGGCAAGATTTGTCCGCAATTGGGGGGCCACTGGGGGCTGGTCTCGAGGCCTGGGGCCCTCAGACCAACGACCTGCGACGAAAAACCGGCCCCGGGGATGGGGCCGAGAACTCGAGAGCTCCGGGTGTCCACGTCGCCAGAACAATGAGGACGACTCTGCGGACAAGGGGCCGAAGAGGGACCCGGCGACTACACACCATGCCGAGAAGCTCCCAGGAGGTCACAAGAGGTTCCCAAGAGGCCCCAAGAGGCCACAAGAGGTCCCTAGGAAGCCCGAAGAGGCCCCCGAGAGGCTCCCAAGAAACCCCCAAGAGGCTCCCAAGAGGCTCCCCAAATTCATCCCCAGAGGCCCCCGAGAGCCGTCCGAAGAGACCCCAAGAAGCATCCCTTAGGACACTGGCACACGTCAGCGTCGTCGTCGCCGCCGCCGCCGCCGTTGTCGTCGTCGTCGTCGTCGTCGTCGTCGTCGTCGTCGTCGTCGTCGTCGTCGTCGTCGTCGTCGTCGTCGTCGTCTCCCTGCAGGGTCGGCGACACCGGCCGTAAGGCCTTCGCAATAGAGCGGAGGAGGCAACTCTGCGGGCACTGCGGCCCTGGGGGTCAGCAGAGTCCATCACAACGCTGCACCCCTACCAAGCCGCCTGCTCAGACCGCGGTCGTCGCACCTTACGCCCGGCAGGACCTGCCCCAGCGAGGGTGGGGGGGGGAGGAAGGGAGGAAAGAGGAGAGAGGATGGAGGAAGACTTGGAGGAGGACGAGAAAGAAGTAAGACAGGGAGAAGGACGAGAAGGAGGAGTAAGAAGAGGAGGAGGAGGAGAAGGAGGAGGACGAGGAGGAGAAGGGGGAGGAGGAGGAGGGGAGGAGAGGAGGAGGAGGAGGAGGGAGGAGGAGGAGGACGAGGAGGAAGAGGAGGAATGAGGATAATAAAGAGGAGGAGAAAGAAAAGGGGGAGCAAGAGGAGGAGGAAGAGGAAGTGAAGAAGGAGGAGGAGAAGGAGGAGGGGACGAAGGAGAAGGAGAGTAGGTCGAGGAGAAAGTAAGGATGATGAGGAGAGGAGAGAAGGAGGAGAGGAAGAGGAGGAGGAGGAGGAGGAGGAGGGACGAGGAGGAGGAGGAGGAAGAGGAGGAGGATGAGGAGGAGATGAGAAGAGAAGGAGGAGGGGGAGGAGAAGGAGGAAGAAGGAGGAGGAGGAGGAGGAGGAGGAGGAAGAGTAGGAGGAGTGGGGGAGGAGAAGAAGAGAGGGGGGGGGGGGGGTGGGGTGGGAGGAGGAGGAGGAGGAGGAGGAGGAGGAGGAGGAGGAGGAGAAGGAGGAGGAGGGGAGGGCGGAGGAGAGGAGGAGGAGAAGGGGAAGTAGGAGGGGATGGAGAGGAAGAAGGAGAGAGAGAGAGGAGGAGGAGGATGAGAAAACAAGAGGAGGAGGAGTGAGGAGGAGGAGGAGGAGGAGGAGGAGGAGGAGAAGGAGAAGGAGGCGGAAGAGGGAGGAGAGAGGAGAAGGAGGAGGGAGGAGGACGGGGAAGTAGGGAGGATGAGGAGAAGAAGGAGAGAGGAGAGAAGAGAGAGGAGGAGGAGGAGGAGGAGGAGAGGAGGAGGGAGGAGGAGAAGGAGAGGAGGAGGAGGAGGAGGAGAAGGAGGGAGAAGGAGGACGACGAGGGAGGGAAGGAGGAGGAGGAGGGTAGGATGGTGATGATGATAATGATCCATGAGGAGGAGGAGGAGGAGGAGGAGGAGGAGGAAGAGGAGGAGGAGGAGGAGGAGGGGGGAGGCTCGCTCCCCACAACGCTCCATCTGCCTCTGCCTTGGAGGCCCCTTCCGGAGGACGACGGGCGCCCCTTTCTCTTACAGGTCGCCGCGGAAGCGCAGCGTCGTCCTGGCGGCGGCCGCGGCCGGCGCGGCACGCTCACCAGCGGCCAGCGCGAGACGGACAGCGGCCAGCCCCGCGAGCCGCAGAGGGTCAGGGCTGATACCTTCGGGGTGCGTCGAAGGGGGGGGGCCTCCTGGAAAGGGGTCGGATGAGGAGGAGGAGGAGGAGGAGGAGGAGGAGGATGAGGAGGAGGAGGAGGAGGAGAAGGAGGACATGGAGGAGGACGAGAAGAGGAGGACCCAAACCCCCGACTTCATGATTTGTTCACAACGTCGACCCCACAGATATCGACCCCTTCCCCGACACCGGCTTTTCATCCTGAGTCCTGATTTCACGGTCCCGAAGACCGACAAGGGCCTCTGGAGGCCAGAAATGGCGAAAAGCCGCCCGCTGTGATTGTTTCATGACTCGAGGGGGTCTGGTGACGGAGGACGACCGAGAAGAAGCAGTGGAGCAATGCCGAAGAGGCGCAAACAAGTCGTGAGCGCCCGACGGGAGACAAGGACGCGTGCAGGAGGAGGAGGAGGAGGAGGAGGAGGAGGAGGGCGGCAGGCCCAGAGCAGCGGAGGACGGACTACGACGACAACGACGTCAGGTCGCGTCGGCGGACCGTCGACGACGACGCCGAGGGTGCCGCCGCCCTGGCGGCGCTGCCAGGCCGCACGGGGGGCTCAGCGTCTCGCCCGGGCCTCCGGCGATGCGCGCTTCTTTCGCGTTGCAGCGCGGCAGAGGCAACCCGCACGCGCGCTCGAGCCAGCCAGGCAACGGCATCGCGAATCGCCCGGCAGCAACGGTGGAAGCTCAGGGGCGGGAAGCGGCCGCGGGCGGAAGGGAGGAAGGAGAACGCTCGCGCGCCGGGGCACGCAGCCCTCCGGCGATGCACGCGTCTGCTTCTTCATGGCGGCCCTCGGTGTCCCGCGTTCCGGCTCCCCGGGGGCTCGCCTTCGGGCCGAGGGGCCGTCGGCACGCGGTTCCTGGGCGCAAGCCTGCCCCAGGGCCGGCGGCTCTTGGCCCGCGGATTGAAAACAGATCACATGGGAGGACGCCCGGGCATGTCCCGAGGGGCGTGCGCGGGCGGTGGGGGGGGCAGAGGGCGTCGTGAGAGAAGGACATGCTATAGTGGGGTGGGGAAGGGGAGGAGGAGGAGAAGGATCAGTAGGAGGAGGAGGAGGAGGAGGAGGAGGAGGAGGAGGAAGCGCAGGAGGAAGAGGATGAGGAGGAGGAGACGAAGGAGCAGGCCTGGGTTGGGCGCCATTGGGGGGGTGGGGGAGAGGGGCCCCACGGGAGGGGAAGGGGAGGAGGGGGGAAGGAGAGGGGGAGAGAGGGCGGGGATGAGGAGGAGGAGGAGGAGGAGGAGGAGGAGGAGGAGGCGGAGGCGGAGGAGGAGGAGGAGGCGGACGTCATTATACGAGCAGTCTGAATGCCTCCCGAGGCCACGGGACTGGCGCCAGGGGCAGGGAGCGCTAGCTCCCTCGTGGTCCTCGCTGTCCTCGGGCGCTCCTCGCTGTCCTCGGGTGCAGGTGAGGAGGAGCTTCGGGAGGATCGACCACAACGATACTTCAGACGAACAGGCGTTCAAACGACAAATACACACAACACGAAACCCAACGTTTAATCGAGCGTGTCAAAGGAAACCGAAACGACAAACGGAACGAGGCGTTTGAAACTAAAGCGAACAACGGAACAACGCAGCAAGGAACAACGGAACGAAAATCACGACAAAGGCCCACACCAAGCTAAACAGCGCTGTGGTCGGTCCTTGGCTTCGGTTCGCCTCGCTTCGTCTCCCGTACGGGCTCGCTTCAATGCAGCTGTCACCGATGCCCCCAGGTTGGGGAGGCCAGGTCCAGCCTGTGTGCACGCGGGGGCGACCTCTCGGGGCACTGTTAGCCCACGGAGGGGGTTCAGTCGGCCGCATCTTCCCTGCCCTCGCTTGGGGATGGACGCTGTACCATTCGACCCCTCTCTCGGGAGCCTTCGCCGCGGGGAGGTGGGACCCGCGGCGCCGTCCGCCGAGCACTCTCATCCACGCGCGGCGGCTCGGAGGAAGACAGGGCAACAAACAATGGCACGACAATAAACTTTCGAAGGTCCGCGCGGATTCGGCGCTGGCCCTCCCTCCCTGGCGCGCGGAACGCGCCAAGGGGCGAGCGTGCCAGGGGCGGCGCCGGAGGCACCGCCAGAGGGCTCCGGCGCTGAGGTTGGAGCAGTGCTAACACGTGTTGGAGCAATGCTCCCATGCCTTCTTTGCATGCAGGTGATCAGTAGTCACTTTGGCTCCAAAAGTCTCGCAAGCGACGAAACGTCAGCCCGATGCTGCTAAGAGACTTGCATCATAATGCTCTCGTCGTCTGGCTTGATCGTCGTAACAAAAGGCTCCCAAGACCACCCCCAAAACTTCGTGGGGGTTCTTGGGCACCTCTTGTGGGCCTCGCGCAGCCTCTTGGGCAGTCTTGGGAGCGTCTGATCCCGACCTTCCCGACTGCCTCTTCCATCCTGGGGGTCGCCGTCCAGGGTCGGCGGTACTGGCCGCAAGGCTTAGCAGCACTGGCATGTGATTGCCTTCATCGTCTGGGGCTTGGCTGTCTTCGCTGGATCGGGGACCTCCCAGAGTTCATGCTTGTGCCGCTCGTGAAACCCCTCGGCGGCGACGCCTGGGGGGGAAGTGGGCGAGGGCGGGCCTTCCCAGAAGGCCCAGGAGTCCTCAAACCTTCTGGGCAGTTTTCTCTGAGCCTTCCCCGAAGGCGCAGAAAAATGTCTGAGAAAGCGTGCTGGGGGCTTCTGAGAGGTCCCGCCCGCCTTCTGAGCAGGCCTTCTGATTCTCACTTCCCCCCCCCCCCTCTCGCTCGCCGCCGACCCACGGGGCGGAGACCTGGCGCAGCGTCGGCGGGTTGCGGACGACGCGACTGCGCCCGAAAGAGGGCGGCTCGGCTGCGCGGGAGCGCCCCCGCGCAGGGAAGGCGAGGGGAGGCGAGGGGGGGGGGGGACGCAGGCCTGTGATGGGCGCCCCCAGGTGGCGGGGAACACGTGCGACTCGAAGTGTGATGAAGGAGGAGAAGGAGAAGGAGAAGAAGAGGGAGAATAATGAGGAGGAGGAAGAGAAGGAGAAGGAGGAGGAGGAGGAGGAGGAAGAGGAGGAGGAGAGGAGGAGGAGGAGGAGAAGGATGGATGATGATAAAGGAGGAGAAGAGGGGATGAGAGGAGGGGTGTAGGGGTAGGGGGAGGAGGTAGTGATGGAGGAGGGGGGGAAGGAGGAAACAGGAGGAGGAGGAGGAGGACGAGGAGGGACGAGGAGGACGAGGAGGAGGAGAAGGAGGAGGAGGAGGAGGAAGAGGGATGAGGACGAGGCGGAGAGGAGGAGGAGAAGGAGGAGGAGGAAGAGGAGGAGGAGGGGGAGGGGAAGACGAGAAGGAGGAGAAAAAGAGGAGGCTGAGGGGAAGATGGAGATGAGACGGAGGAGGACGAGGAGTAAGTTAGACGGAGGACGAGAATAAGAGAGGAGGAGGATGGAGGAGGAGGAGGAGGAGAGGAGAGGAGGAGGCGGAGGAGGAGGAGGAGGAGGAGGAAGAAGGAGGAGGGAGGAGGAGGAGGGAGAGGGGGGAAGGGGAGGGGAGGGACAGTGAGGAGGAGCGGAGGAGGAGGAGGAGGAGGATGAGGCGGAGGAGGAGGAGGAGGAGGAGGAGGAGGAGGAGGAGGAGGAGCAGGGGGAGCAGGATGAGGAGGGGGAGGAGGAGGAGGAGGAGGAGGAGGAGGAGGAGGAGGAGGAGAAGGGGGAGAAGAAGGAGGAGGAAGAGAAGGGGGAGGACGAGGAGGAGAATAAGAGGGAGGAGCAGGAGGAGGAGAAGGAGGAGGAGGAGGAGGAGGAGGAGGACGAAGCGGAGGAGGAGGAGGAGGAGGGGGAGGAGGCTAGACTCGACCCAAAAGGGTCTTGCACAAGAATTCGACCCTCGGGACCACCTAAGCCTCCCAGACTCAGCCCCAGCCTGGCACGACCGCGCCAGGGGCAACGCTTGGGAGGTCGATGGGGGTCCTCGGGGCCCGAAACACCACGGGCCATACGGGCCTGGGCCTCTGCCCTGGCCCCCAGGGCTCTGGACCCCAACCGCTGGGCCTCGGCCAGCTGAAGCCCGAAAGAAGACGAGACTTCCAGGACGCTGGGCCTCTTAGGGCCAGCCGTCGGGGCACCCGTTTGGGCCACCACTGGAGGCTCGGGGGGGAAATGCCCAGACCAAAAATTGATCTCGGACTCAACGGGCGACCGCAAGCTCCCAAGAAGCCTATTCCCTTTGGGGTGCTTCAAGTGCTTCAACGCGGAATTTTTATTCTTGGCACTGGGGATCGGGCCTCCTGAACACTTATCCTGGAGGCCTCGTCCCCGCTTATCATATACATACCCTCGGCACGTAGTACAAAAGAGGAGGCTGCCGCTGGACTGCTGGGCCGCTCGTGCCTTTTCATCAACGAAAATGGGCGCCGCGAGCAAAGCGTGCCCGCCGACACGCCAAGGATGCCATCCAGCGGGCACGACGTCGGGCTCCGACGGCGTGCGCCCCACAGTCGCATGGGAGCTGGCCGCGGCCTCACCGTCGGCACCCTCCACCTCATCCTCGAACTCAGCTGGCCACTGCGGCCACTCACCAAGGTCGACCAGCCTCAGTGCCACCACGCCCATGGAGTCGAGCATGTTGGTGCGCGACAGCTGCACCTCGTGTGCGGCAGCGAACCGCGCCGCCTGGCGAGCCAGCGCCTGGCAGCCCTCGGCCACGTGGATGTCGTCGAGGTTCGCCCTGGCCGCCGCCGCGCCCTGCTTGGCTCGCCTGTCGGCGCGAGCATTGCCATCCAGCTCGAACTGCGAGACGAGGCCGTCTGCGACGGCCTTGGGGCCCAAGTGGGCCTTGATCTTGACGGCCGTCACGTCCTGCAGCTGCCTGGCCAGCCCACAGGTGCGCCCGCTGGCAACTGGCGGCGGCCGCCGCCGGCGGGTTGGCCGCACAGCGCACCGTGGCCATGCAGTCAATGTAGAGCCTGTAGCTGCCCCCTGCCACCTGCGACGTGAGGACCTTCACGGCGTAGTCCTCGCCGTCCCTGGCCAGCTGCTCGGGGGCTTCCGCGATCGGAGCCGGTCCCCCACGCCTCCGCCACCAGCCTGTAGGCCTCATCAAAGACCACCACGGACCAGCCCGCGGTGCGCAGGCGCGGGCAGGCCTGGTCGAGGCCCGAGCCGTCCACGAAGACGCGGTGCCCGTGGAGGTGCGGTCCCAGAGTGTACCAGCTCGTCGAACTCTCGAAGTGGTCCGCTGCTGGCCGATCAGGCCTGTCCATCAATTCCGATACGTCAGGGAAGAGGCCCCTGGCGAACAGGTCGGTGAAAGGATAGCCCAGGCTCTCAACTCGACCAGCGGCTCCGCGCAGCGGCCCCTCCAAGTAGTCACGCCTCCAGGCATCGTGCGCCCTGCATCGAGAGCGCCTGTGGAAGAGCGAGCCGTCCTTGAACCCGCAGAGCTGGCAGTTGGACGGCGCCGCGCGCGAGCTGCCAGCCGCTGCGACCCTGGCCTGGCACCAGTAGGTGTTCTGGATGAGGCTGCGCAGCGCCCGCTGGTGGTGCTGGTCCCAAACCTCCGACCGATGACTGGCAAGATCGAGGATCGGTTGCCAGAAAGGCGGGATGCTCCAGCCCCACATGCTGGGGCCCCGCCTGGCCACCTCCTCCAGCCCAATGGCGACACGGCAATGCTGCGCCACCGGGCTGCCAGATAAGGCAGGAGAATGCCTCCTGACGTCGTAGGCGGCTCC
>CAUYUJ010006656.1:0-52105 GCA_963575745.1 Prorocentrum cordatum
CTACGACGATGACGACCCTGTTGAGGAGCCCCAAGCACGACAACCACGATGACGGTGGCTTCTGGAATCCAGGAGCGGCCAGGGCTTCCCTCGAAGATCGCTAGACGACGACGATGACGACGCCCTTGAGGAACCTACGACGACGACGATGATGGTCGCTCGTGGAGCTCCAGGAGCGGCCGGGGCTTCCCTCGAGAGCGCCACACACGACGACGACGATAACGATTCCCTTGAAGAGCCCCAAGCATGACGACGACGATGACGGAGGCTCGTGGACGTCCAGGAGCGGCCGGGGCCTCCCTCGAAGGGCGCCACACCCGACGACGACGATGACGAGGGAACCAGGAGCGGCCGGGACTCCCTCGAAGGGGACCACACAAGACGGCGATGACGACGCCCTTGAGGGGCTCCAAGCACGACGACGACGATGACGGTGGCTCCTGGAGCTCCAGGAGCGGCCGGGGCCTCCCTCGAACGGCGCCACACACGACGACGACGATGACGACGCCCTTGAAGAGCTCCAAGCACAACCACGATGACGGTGGCTCCTGGAGCTGGAGGAGGGCCGGGGCCTTCCTCGAAGGGCACCACACACGACGACGACGATGACAACGCCCTTGAGGGGCCTCAAGCACGACGACGACGATGACGGTGGCTCCTGGAGCTCTAGGAGCACCCGGGGCCTTCCTCGAAGGGCGCCACACACGACGACGACGATCACGACGCTCTTGAGGGGCCCCAAGCACGACGACGACGATGACAGTGGCTCCTGGAGCTCCAGGAGCGGCCAGGGCCTCCCTCGAAGAGCGCCACACACGACGACGACGATGACGACGCTTTTGAGGAGCCCCAAGCACGACGACCACGATGAATGTGGCTCCTGGAGCTCCAGGAGCGGCCGGGGCCACCCTCGAAGGGCGCCACACACGACGACGACGATGACGACGCCCTTGAGGAGCCCCAAGCACGACGACGACGATGACGGTGGCTCCTGGAGCACCAACGGCCAGCCTCCGTCGAAGAGCGCCACACACGACGACGACGATGACGACGCCCTTGAGGCCCCAAGCACGCGAACGATGATGATGGCTTTTGGAGCTCCAGGAGCGGCCGGAGCCTCCGTCGAAGGGCGCCACACACGCAACGACGATGACGACGCCCTGTTGAGGGGCTCCAAGCACGACGACGACGAGGGAGCTCGAAACAGACGCGCTTGCGAGAGCCCGCGGCCGAAACAGCACCCAAGGGAGCTCGAAACAACACCCTTGAGAGAGTCTGCGGCCAAAGGAGCACCAAGGGAGCTCGAAACAGACGCGCTTGAGAGAGCCCCCGGCCGCAGCAGCACCCAAGGGAGCTCGAAACAGACGGCTTGAGAGAGCCCGCGGCCGAAGCAGCACCCAAGGGAGCTCGAAAGAATACGCTCTTGGGTGAGAGCCCGGCGGCGGAGAAACGGGCCGAAACAGACTGCTTGAGAGAGCCCGCGGGCCGAAGCACACCCAAGGGAGCTACGAACAGACGCGCTTTTAGAGGAGCCCGCGGGCCTGGGGGGAAGCAGCACCCAAGGGAGCTCGAAACAGACACCCTTGAGAGAGTCTGCGGCCAAAGGAGCACCCAAGGGAGCTCGAAACAGACACGCTTGAGAGCGCCCGCGGCCGAACAGCACCCAAGGGAGCTCGAAACAGACACCCTTGAGAGAGTCTGCGGCCAAAGGAGCACCCAAGAAAGCTCGAAACAGACACGCTTGAGAGCGCCCGCGGCCGAAACAGCACCCAAGGGAGCTCGAAACAGACACCCTTGAGAGAGTCCGCGGCCAAAGCAGCACCCAAGGCAGCTCGAAAGAGACGAGAGCCCGCGGCCGAAGCAGCACCAAAAAGCACGAAACAGACGCGCTTGAGAGAGCACGCGGCCGAAGCAGCACCCAAGGGAGCTCGAAACAGACACCCTTGATAGAGTCCGCGGCCACAAGAGCATCCAAGGGAGCTCGAAACATACGCGCTTGAGAAAGCCCAAGCAGCATCCAGGGGAGCTCGAAACAGACACGCTTGAGAGAGCCCGCGGCCGAAACAGCACCCAAGGGACCTCGAAACAGACACCCTTGAGAGAGTCTGCGGCCGAAGGAGCACCCAAGAGAGCTCGAAACAGACGCGCTTGAGAAAGCCCCCGGCCGCAGCAGCACCCAAGCGAGCTCGAAACAGACGCGCTTGAGAGAGCCCGCGGCCGAATCAGCACCAGGGGAGCTCGAAACAGACGCGCTTGTGAGAGCCCGCGGCCGAAACAGCACTCAAGGGAGCTCGACACAGACACCCTTGAGAGAGTCCGCGGCCAAAGGAGCAGCCAAGGGAGCTCGAGACAGACGCGCTTGAGAGAGCCCGCGGCCGAAGCAGCACCCAAGGGAGCTCGAAACATACGGCTTGAGAGAGCCCGCGGCCGAAGCAGCACCCAGGGGAGCTCGAAACAGACACGCTTGAGAGAGCCCGCGGCCGAAAAAGCACCCAAGGGAGCTCGAAACAGACACCCTTGAGAGAGCCCGTGGCCAAAGGAGCACCCAAGAGAGCTCGAAACGAGACGCAACGTTGAGAGAGCCCGCGGCCGAAGGCAGCACGCAGGGAGCCCGAAACAGACGTCTGGAGAGAGCCCGCGGCCGAAGCAGCACCCAATGGGCTCAAACGACACGCTTGAGAGAGCCCGCGCCGAAGCAGCACCCAAGGGAGCTCAAACCGACACCCTTGAGAGAGTCTTGCGGCCAAGGAGCACCGCCAGGGACACAAGCCACGCGCCCAGGAGATAACGCAGACCGGCGCCACAGTGCCCACCGAGCCCCGAAGCTCGGAGTTTCGCCCAAGTTCGGGAGGCCCGAGGCCGGAATCAGAGCCCGAGGCGGCACCCGCGCCGGCCCGGTGGAATTTAATCGCGGTAAATAATCGGTAATTTTCCTTGGTTTGCTCTCCCGAGAGGTCTGCGCACGGCGCTTGATGATGATATTTTGTTCACTACCCTGGGAACGATCCTCTGGGGGCTCCTTCACGCCAAGAGCTCTGGAGGGGAGCTCTGGGGGAGAGCTCTGGGGGAGAGCTCTGGAGGGAGAGCTCTGGGGGAGAGCTCCGGGGAGAGCTCTGGGGGAGAGCTCTGGGGAGAGCTCTGGGGGAGAGCTCTGGGGGAGAGCTCTGGGGGAGAGCTCTGGGGAGAGAGAGCTCTGGGGGAGAGCTCTGGGAGAGAGCTCTGGGGAGAGCTCTGGGGGAGAGCTCTGGGGGAGAGCTCTGGGGGAGAGCTCTGGGGGAGAGCTCTGGGGGAGAGCTCTGGGGGAGAGCTCTGGGGGAGAGCTCTGGGGGAGAGCTCTGGGAGGGAGCTCTGGGGGAGAGCTCTGGGGGAGAGCTCTGGGGGAGAGCTCTGGGGGAGAGCTCTGGGGGAGAGCTCTGGGGGAGAGCTCTGGGGGGAAGCCCTGGAGGGGAGCTCTGGGGGAGTGCTCTGGGGGGGAGCTCGGGGGAGAGCTCTGGGGGAGAGATCTGGGGGAGAGCTCTGGGGGAGAGCTCCGGGGGAGAAGGTGAGCGGTATCCGCGAGCATCCGGCCGAGGGCTAGGGGTTATCATTGTGCAAGCGAAGCACCGCCTCGGGCCGGCAGGCCTAAGGTCGCGGTGAGCTCGACTTGCAGCTCGCTCTCACTAGCAGATCCTTACAGGCGTGGCGGTGCGCGCCCCCAGGTCCGCGCCTGCAGTTTAGGGTTTAGGGGTTTAGGGTTTAGGGTTTAGGGTTTAGGGTTTAGGGTTTAGGGTTTAGGGTTTAGGGTTTAGGGTTTCTGCGCAGAACCATCCTATCCCCCCCTCCTCAGGAGGTAGGGGGGGATGGATGGATGCGTTCTGTCCCACCCCATCCACCCAGAGTCATTGCTTTTTGGGTTTAGGGATCTACCTCCCACGCTCCCCCCTATCAAGGGGGGAAGGAGTGCTGGCGTCAGCCTGAGTGAGTGATGTGCGTCCCAGAAACACGCGTGAACCCTAACAAGCGGGTCGGGTCGGGTCGAGCGCACTCGAGGGTTCGCCCGACCTCAACGAAACAGACGGTTTCAGAGAGCCCGCGGCGGAAGCAGCACCCAAGAAGCTCGAAACAGTCACGCTTGAGAGAGCCCGCGGCCGAAACAGCACCCTAGGGAGCTCGAAACAGACACCCTTGAGAGAGTCCGCGGCCAAAGGAGCACCCAAGGGAGCTCGAAACAGACGCGCTTGAGAGAGCACGCGGCCGAAGCAGCACCCAAAGGAGCTCGAAACAGACGGCTTGAGAGAGCCCGCGGCCGAAGCAGCACCCAAGGGAGCTCAAAACAGACACGCTTGAGAGCCCGCGGCCGAAAAAGCACCCGAGGGAGCTCGAAACAGACACCCTTGAGAGAGTCCGCGGCCAAAGCAGCACCCAAGGCAGCTCGAAAGAGACGCGCTTGAGAGAGCCCGCGGCCGAAGCAGCACCAAAAACCTCCAAAGACGCGCTTGAGAGAGCACGCGGCCGAAGCAGCACCCAGGAGCTCGAAACAGACGCGCTTGAGAGAGCCTGCGGCCGAAGCAGCACCCGGGGGAGCTCGAAACAGACGCGCTTGTGAGAGCCCGCGGCCGAAACAGCACCCAAGGGAGCTCGAAACAGACACCCTTGAGAGAGTCCGCGGCCAAAGGAGCACCCAAGGCAGCTCGAAACAGACGCGCTTGAGAGAGCCCCTGGCCGCAGCAGCACCCAAGCGAGCTCGAAACAGACGCGCTTGAGAGAGCCCCGGGCGAAGCAGCACCCAGGGAAACTCGAAACAGACGCGCTTGTGAGAGCCCACGGCCGAAACAGCACTCAAGGGAGCTCGAAACAGACACTTGAGAGAGTCCGCGGCCAAAGGAGCACCCAAGGGAGCTCGAAACAGACGCGCTTGAGAGAGCCCGCGGCCGAAGCAGCACCCAAGAGCTCGACACAGACGGCTGAGGAGCCCGCGCCGAAGCAGCACCCAGGGGAGCTCAAAAAAACACGGCTTGAGAGAGCCCGCGGCCGAAACAGCACCCAAGGGAGCTCGAAACAGACACCCTTGAGAGAGTCCGCGGCCAAGGAGCACCCAAGAGAGCTCGAAACAGACGCGCTTGAGAGAGCCCGCGGCCGAAGCAGCACCAAAAACCTCCAGCACCCGTTGAGAGAGCACGCGGCCGAAGCAGCACCCAGGGTAGCTCGAAACAGACGCGCTCGAGAGAGCCCGCGGCCGAAACAGCACCCAAGGGAGCTCGAAACAGACACCCTTGAGAGAGTCCGCGGCCAAAGGAGCATCCAAGGGAGCTCGAAACAGACCCGCTTCAGAGAGCCCGCGGCCGAAGCAGCACCCAGGGGAGCTCGAAACAGACGCGCTTGTGAGAGCCCGCGGCCGAAACAGCACCCAAGGGAGCTCGAAACAGACACCCTTGAGAGAGTCCGCGGCCAAAGGAGCACCCAAGGCAGCTCGAAACAGACGCGCTTGAGAGAGCCCCCGGCCGCAGCAGCACCCAAGCGAGCTCGAAACAGACGCGCTTGAGAGAGCCCACGGCCGAAACAGCACTCAAGGGAGCTCGAAACAGACACCCTTGAGAGAGTCCGCAGCCAAAGGAGCACCCAAGGGAGCTCGAAACAGACGCGCTTGAGAGAGCCCGCGGCCGAAGAAACACCCAAGGGAGCTCGAAACAGACGGCTTGAGAGAGCCCGCGGCCGAAGCAGCACCCAAGGGAGCTCGAAACAGACACGCTTCAGAGAGCCCGCGGCCGAAACAGCACCCAAGGGAGCTCGAAACAGACACCCTTGAGAGAGCCCGCGGCCAAAGGAGCACCCCAGAGAGCTCGAAACAGACGCGCTTGAGAGAGCCCGCGGCCGAAGCAGCACCCAAGGGAGCTCGAAACAGACGGCTTGAGAGAGCCCGCGGCCGAAGCAGCACCCAAGGGAGCTCGAAACAGACACGCTTGAGAGAGCCCGCGGCCGAAACAGCACCCAGAGGAGCTCGAAACAGACACCCTTGAGAGAGTCCGCGGCCAAAGGAGCGCCCAAGGGACACAAACCAAGCCCACAGGAGAACGCAGACCGGCGCCACAGTCGCCCACCGAGCCAGCCCGAGCTCGGAGTTTAGCCCAAGTTCGGAGCCCGAGCCGGAATCAGAGCCCGAGCCGGCACCGCGCCGGAGCCCGGGGGAATGTGAATCCGGTATATCGGTAATTTTCCTTGGTTTAGCTCTCCCAGAGAGGTCTGCGCACGCTCTTGAGGATATGTTTTGTTCACTACCCTGGGAAAGATCCTCTGGGGGCTCCTTCACGCCAAGAGCTCTGGAGGGGAGCTCTGGGGGAGAGCTCTGGGGGAGAGCTCTGGAGGGAGAGCTCTGGGGGAGAGCTCTGGGGGAGAGCTCTGGGGAGAGAGCTCTGGGGGAGAGCTCTGGGGGAGAGCTCTGGGGGAGAGCTCTGGGGGAAAGCTCTGGGGGGAAGCTCTGGGGGAGAGCTCTGGGGGAGAGCTCTGGGGAGAGCTCTGGGGGAGAGCTCTGGGGGAGAGCTCTGGGGGAGAGCTCTGGGGGAAAGCTCTGGGGGAGAGCTCTGGGGGAAAGCTCTGGGGGGAGAGCCCTGGGGGAGAGCTCTGGGGGAGAGCTCTGGGGGAGAGCTCTGGGGGAGAGCTCTGGAGGGAAGCTCTGGGGGAGAGCTCTGGGGGAGAAGCCCTGGGGGAGCTCTGGGGGAGAGCCCTGGGGGAGAGCTCTGGGGAGAGCTCTGGGGGAAAGCTCTGGGGGGGAGCTCTGGGGGAGAGCTCTGGGGGAGAAGTTGAGCGGTATCCGCGAGCATCCGGCCGAGGGTTAGGGGTTATCATTGTGCAAGCGAAGCACCGCCTCGGGCCGGCAGGCCTATGGTCGCGGTGAGCTCGACTTGCAGCTCGCTCTCACTAGCAGATCCTTACAGGCGTGGCGGTGCGCGCCCCCAGGTCCGCGCCTGCAGTTTAGGGTTTAGGGTTTAGGGTTTAGGGTTTAGGGTTTAGGGTTTAGGGTTTAGGGCTTCTGCGCAGAACCATCCTATCCCCCCCTCCTCAGGAGGTAGGGGGGGATGGATGGATGCGTTCTGTCCCACCCCATCCACCCAGAGTCATTGCTTTTAGGGTTTAGGGATCTACCTCCCACGCTCCCCCCTATCAAGGGGGAAGGAGTGCTGGCGTCAGCCTGAGTGAGTGATGTGCGTCCCAGAAACAGATATGTCAGCATTAGCGCGATTCGAGAGTCGTCCTTCGCGAAAGTACGCGCGCGACCGCGACCCTTGCGGGTGCAGAGTCGCCCGCGTAGCCTTCCCCAGGGGCCGCCGCGTGGAGGCTGGACGTGGCCCCCTGGGTTTCCGCGCGGCAGTGGGCGCCGCGCCGCGCGTGGGGTCCGACGGGCTTTCTCGCTCGCGGACTCGGCGCGGCGCGGCGGCTACTCCCGCGCGGAAGCCCCCCTCGACTGCGAGCTTCCGCGTTCCTGGTGCAAGTCCGCGGAAGAGGGCACAACTGCGCCTTGCCGAGAGTTCGCGGGGGCGCCGTTGTTCGTGGGGTCGGCGGACGTGCGGCTCTGTTCGTGGGGTCGGCGGACGTCGGCTCTGCGACGCGCGTGAGCGCTGCGGGAGCGAGAGTGCGCGCGCGGTGGCGAGAGAAGCAGCACCAAAGAAAGCTCGAAAAAGACGCGCTTGAGAGAGCCCGCGGCCAAAGCAGCACCGAAAAGAGCTCGAAACAGACCGCTTTAGAGAGCCCGCGGCCAAAGCAGCACCTAAGGCAGCTCGAAACAAACGCGCTTGAGAGAGCCCGCGGCCGAAGCAGCACCAAAAAGCTCGAAACAGACGCGCTTGAGAGAGCACGCGGCCGAAGCAGCACCCAGGGGAGCTCGAAACAGATGCGCTTGAGAGAGCACGCGGCCGAAGCAGCACCCAGGGGAGCTCGAAACAGACGCGCTTGTGAGAGCCCGCGGCCAAAGGAGCATCCAAGGGAGCTCGAAACAGACGCGCTTGAGAGAGCCCGCGGCCGAAGCAGCACCCAGAGGGAGCTCGAAACAGACGCGCTTGTGAGAGCCCGCGGCCGAAACAGCACCCAAGGGAGCTCGAAACAACACCCTTGAGAGAGTCTGCGGCCAAAGGAGCACCAAGGGAGCTCGAAACAGACGCGCTTGAGAGAGCCCCCGGCCGCAGCAGCACCCAAGGGAGCTCGAAACAGACGCGCTTGAGAGAGCACGCGGCCGAAGCAGCACCCAGGGGAGCTCGAAAGAGACGCGCTTGTGAGAGCCCGCGGCGGAAACAGCACTCAAGGGAGCTCGAAACAGACACCCTTGAGAGAGTCCGCGGCCAAAGGAGCACCCAGGGAGCTCGAAACAGACGCGCTTGAGAGAGCCCGCGGCCGAAGCAGCACCCAAGGGAGCTCGAAACAGACGGCTTGAGAGAGCCCGCGGCCGAAGCAGCACCCAAGGGAGCTCGAAACAGACACGCTTGAGAGAGCCCGCGGCCGAAACAGTATCCAAGGGAGCTCGAAACAGACACCCTTGAGAGAGTCCGCGGGCAAAGGAGCACCCAAGGGAGCTCGAAACAAACGCGCTTGAGAGAGCCCGCGGCCGAAGCAGCACCCAAGGGAGCTCGAAACAGACACCCTTGAGAGAGTCTGCGGCCAAAGGAGCACCCAAGGGAGCTCGAAACAGACACGCTTGAGAGCGCCCGCGGCCGAAACAGCACCCAAGGGAGCTCGAAACAGACACCCTTGAGAGAGTCCGCGGCCAAAGCAGCACCCAAGGCAGCTCGAAAGAGACGCGCTTGAGAGAGCCCGCGGCCGAAGCAGCACCAAAAAGCTCGAAACAGACGCGCTTGAGAGAGCACGCGGCCGAAGCAGCACCCAAGGAAGCTCGAAACAGACGCGCTTGAGAGAGTCCGCGGCCACAAGAGCATCCAAGGGAGCTGCATTCGCCCGCGGCTTTGTGTTTTGCTTTGAGGTCGCCCCCGCTGAAGCGATTGCAATCATCGACGCAGACGCTGTCGACGCGAGCTTCGGAAGGCGGGGGGGGGAGCGCGAGGGGGTGGGTCTGGCACCCCCTCGCTACGATGCGCGCGCATGGCTGCGGCAGCACGTCCATGGCAGACCCCCTGGAATGCCTTGGGGGAGCTCCCTGGGAGCGCTGGGGGAGCGCCTCGACCTTTCCCCAGGATGGAAGCACGTGGGAGCGTCTGGGAGCGCGACAGGACACGCAGAGTGCACCGCGAGCGCGAGCCGTGAATTGCCCGTTGGGCTTGACCGTTGGCGTCGCCCCCGCTGAAGCGATTGCATTGTCGACGCAGCCGCCTTCGGCGCGAATTTCGCATGGCTGGAAGGGGGAGCGCGAGGGGGTGGGTCTGGCACCCCCTCGCTACGATGCGCGTGCATGGCTGCTGCAGCACCTCCATGGCAGACTTCTTGGAATGCCTTGGGAGAGCTCTCTGGGAGCGCTGAGAGAGCGCTTCGAGGTTTCCCCAGGATGGAAGCACGCGGGAGCGTCTGGGAGCGTGCGAACGCAGAGTGCACCGCGAGTGCGGGCCGTGGGCTGTCCATTGGGCAGGACCGTTGGCGTCGCCCCCGCTGAAGCGATTGCATTGTCGACGCAGCCACCTTCGGCGCGAATGTCGCATGGCTGGAGAGGGAGCGCGAGGGGGTGGGTCTGGCACCCCCTCGCTACGATGCGCGCGCATGGCTGCGGCAGCACCTGCATTGCGGGGGAGCGCCGGGAAGCGCCGCCAGGGAGCGCTGCCGAGTGCTTGCGAATGCATGAAATCGCTTGGGGGCGCCATGGGACCGCTTGGACTGCTGAAACGCGCTTGGGAACGCTGGGGAGCGCTTGGGACCACCTGTGGGAGCTGGGAGCGTGCCGGGAGCGCCTGGCAGCGCGCCGGAGCGCCTGGGAGTGCTTCGGAGCGCCCCGGAGCTCTCGGAGGCGCCAGGGAGCGCTTCGGAGCGAGCAGGGAGCGCCTGAGCAGGCTGGGAGCGACTGGGAGCGTGCAGGGAGCGCTTGGGAGTACCTGGGAGCGCTTGGGAGCGCCAGGGAGCGCCTGGGAGCGCCGGGGAGCGTGCCGGGAGCGCCTGAGAGCGCCTGAAGGCGCCATGCGCGTGGGAGCGCTTGGGAGCGTGCCGAAAGCGCCGGGGAGCGCTTGGGAGCGCTTGGGAACGCTTGGGAGCGCTGGGGAGCGCTTGGGAACGCTTGGGAGCGCCGGGGAGCGCCTGGGAGCGCCTGGGAACGCTTGGGAGCGCTGGGGAGCGCCTGGGAACGCTTGGGAGCGCCTGGGAGCGCCTGGGAGCGCCTGGGAACGCTTGGAAGCGCTTGGAAGCGCTTGGGAGCGCCTGGGAGCGCCTGAGAGCGCCTGGGAGCGCTTGGGAGCGCCTGGGACGTGCGCCAGCCGAAAGGACGCCGCATACTGTATTTTCATATGGTTTGCGGCCCCACGGACGGCCGAAAGGGCGCCGCATGCTGTATTTTCATAGGTTTCGAGCCCCAGGGGATGGGACCAATCGTAGCGAAGCCTTTGGCTGGGCCTAGGGTTAAGGGTTCTATTCATCTCTCAGAACTCACGAGGCATCCCCGCGGGGGAGCGCATCCTCCTCAGCGCTACGCGCTTCGTCGGTGCGGCGTGCGCGCATGGGCGGACTCGCTGATCGCTCGGCCAGGCGCCACGGGCTTCTGACGATGCACCGCCCGTGGCTTGCAGTTTAGGGTTTAGGGTTTAGGGTTTAGGGTTTAGGGTTTAGGGTGTCCTCTGTCAGCGCTTGCTGATCATCAACCGTGTAAGACCACCCCCACCCATGAAATGGAGTGGGGGTGGGGTAATCGTGTTGTGGTGACATCATGTTGAGCGGAATCATGTTTCGGCTACGGGGCCAGCTACCCTTTTCACATTCCCACCCCGCGCCCGTTAGGGCGGCGAACCACCCACGGCTTTCTCTATTAGGGTTTAGGGTTCATTTGGTACCCGAGATTTTCTTTCTCTTAGGGCTCTACGATTCCAATCAGTTTGGCGGTCTTTCTCCTGTGTGCGACATACAGTGCTTTGTGTATCACACTATGGGGTTCGAAGTCGCGCGAGCTCCGTCCTTCGCGAAACGCAGCGACGCGACCCGACGAGTCGGGTCGAGGTTGCGTCGCTACGCTTCCCCAGGGGCCGCCGCGTGGAGGCGGACGGAGATGGCCCCCTAGGTTTCCGCGCAGCTCTGGCCGACCCCTCGCGCGCGTTGCTGCAAAGCTTCGGGGCCCACAGCGACAGCGCGAAGGGTCGGCTAAAGCCGCGCGGAAGCCCCCTTCCGCCGAGCTTCCAGAGCAGATGGAGGCTCGGCGGCGCAGGCCGTCGTTGCGTCGTCGTCGGCGGCGGCTGCCAGCAGCTGCGGCGGGGTTTCGCGGGCGCCGCCCACCGCGACGCTTTCCCGCGGTGCCTGTGCGGGCCGCCAGTGCTTTCGGGCCGATCCCCGAGCGCGCGCCCGCCTGCGCGCCCCCCGTGTGCGCTGCTCAGAGCTGCGCGGGCACGAAGTGTTTCTGCTTGAGGAAGCCCACGAACTTCCAGTCTCTGTCGTGCTGCACACGGGAGAGAGCCACGTATCCCGCCGCCTCGACGCCAGGCGTGTCCATCCAGAGTGTCATGTGGCTGAGAGTATCGCCCTGCACCTTCATGAGGGTGGTGGCGTAGGCAAGTCGCAGCGGGTAGTAAACGTTGCGCCATTCCTGGTTGGTGTATGGCGCGACCTTGACCATGTGTCCAGTGGTCGTTTTGACCAGGACGCCCGTGTGGTCCATCATGATGACGTGGCCTTCGATGCCGTTGACGAAATCGATCTCGGGGCGAATGTTGGCGGTGAAGCCCACGCGCATGCCCTCGAAGATGGGCAAGCGCATGTTGGCCCAGCTCACCTGCTTGGTTCCGTAGAAGTTGCGCGGGTTGAACTCAGGGTCGGCGTCGATGGTGCCCAGCGGCTCCTGCTCCCAATAGAAGTGCCGCAAGGCTGCCTGGTTCACCCACGCCGCCTTGGCCCTGGAGATCGTGACAAACGTCGTGGTGGGGTGCTCCTCGAAGACCTGGCCGATCTCATACTCCGTGGGCTCCTCGCGCTCCCACCAGCCCACATCCCGATGGATGGGCGAAGGCGCGCGATGGTCCTGGATGATCTCCACGAGCTGCGGCCTGCTCGGCGTGGCCGTACGGAGGAGCTCAAGCTTCTTCTTGAGAATGGGGCACTTGCAGCGGCGCATGATCTTGAGTTCCCTCACGTCGACGTCGGCCCAGCGCCAGTGCTCGAGGACGCGCGGGCTGTCCATCCAGCGGAGCTGTCGGAAGTCGCCGACGAAGACGAGCGCAGGGCGCCGCGCGGCCGCGTCCCAGAGGCGCAGGAGGCGCTCGAAGATCCACATCTCGACCATGCTGATCTCCTCGATGACAACGAGGTCGAAGTCCTGCATGCGCTGGAGCGTCTGCTGCTCCGGGAGGTAGACGTTGAAGGCCCTGTGGATGCTGTCGACGTCGAGGTCGGGCATGTCCTCGCGATAGCGCGCCACCTGTCGGCGCGTGGGGCAGGCGAGGAGGACGCGGGCGCCCTGGGCGATGGCGTCCTGCATGACGACCTTGATGAGGAAGGACTTGCCGCTCCCCGCGGGTCCCAGAACGGCGATGGGGCGCGGGTCCTCGTCGTCGGGCGGCCCGTGGTTGTGATCCTCGTAGTCGTCGGGCCAGGCGAGCTCCACCGCCCTGTGCCAGCGCCTCGTGATGAGATCGGCGACGGGTATCTGCTCGGGCTCGAGGGTGGTAATGCGGCCATCGAAGGCGTAGTGGTGTCGCGGCGGCTCGGGGTCTTCCCCGACCACGAGGCGGCCCTCCAGGTAGTCGTCGACGAGGGTGATGTGCGCCTTGATCATCGCCACGTTGGAGTCGATGGTCGGGTCGCGGTGGGCCTCCAGCTCCATGTCGGAGCGCAACCATGCCTCGCTCCGCCAGAGGTCCGGGCGGTGGAGGAGGCAGTGGGCGAACAGCCTGTACCCGGTCGGCACGAGCTCCGCGGCATCCTGCCAGAGCTCATGCACGTTGCGGAAGGGGACGTGGAGGAGCATCCACTGGCCGTAGTACTCGTCGCTGAAGCGGGAGTTGGAGCGCGCCGCCACCAGGACCTCGCCGCGCATGGGCACGCGTGCGGCCCAGGTCTCCAGGTCGACGTGGGCCACGGAGGGGTCGTTCGCCTTCTGGAGGTTGGCGTAGCGCAGGCGGAGCGCGCGGTGTACGCCGCCCCTGCTGTTGGAGCGCCGCACGTACTCCAGGAGGCTCATGTCGTCGGGTCGCCAGGCGCTGTGCGTGTAGCGCTCGACGATCGCGGGCATCTCCTTGCCCTTCCACGGCACGGGCACGGGGAAGTTCTTGACGGTGCCGTGCGTGAGGACCTGGGAGTACTCCGCTGCTGCGAGCTGGAGCCACATCTCGGGCTCGAGCGGGTGGAACTCCGTGAGGATGCGGCGGCTGATGGCGTAGTCAGAGGCCTCGTCGTTGAGCCACTCGGAGGAGAACTGGTCGGAGAACTTGGCGGTGTAGGAGGAGACGTAGCGCAGGAGCATGCCGCGGCCATCGGAGGTCTGCACGTCCATGTGGGACTTCATGCCCGAGATGACGGCCGGCATGTAGGCGCGGAGCTTGTGGTGCAGGTCCCTGGCGGTGTGGTGGAGCCTCAGCGTCTTCCCCCGCTCGTCCCAGATGGATTCCTCTTTGCGCTCAGGCCACGGATGGGAGCCGTGCGTGGAGGTCTGGGAGCCCATGACGATGTGGTAGAGCTGCTCCTGCTCCTCGTCGTCGGGGATGGTGGCGGAGACCTTGCTCGGGAGATCGATCGTGGCGACCTTCTCCAGCCAGACGAGGCAGTGGACGTGGGGGCGGCCGCTGCCGTGGTAGGCGTGCCGTGCGTTGGGCCCGCCGCGCTTGCGCTTGCCGTCCTGGAACTCGATGCGCGCGAACTGCGTGATCACGCGCTGCGTCGGCTTGCCCTCGGCGTCCTTGCCAGCAAGCACGTGGTGCGTCCACGCTGCGCTCGCCTCGCTCCGCGCCTTCCCCTGGGTGCCAGTCAGCAGCCCAACGATGGCCTGGGTGAGCACGTGCGACAGGTGGTAGGTCTCTGCGGCCGGCAGCCAAGTGCGCGATCGCAGCGTCCGCCGCATCTCGTCCTCGACCCAGACGTGGAACGGCGTGGACCACTCCAGCGGCGACAGGGTCACGAACAGGGTCGGGAAGCCCAGCTGGCGCTGCAGGTCGATGAGGGCGAAGTGGTAGGTGCGCCAGTACTCGGGGCTGAAGGACATGCCAGCCAGCGCCAGGCGCATGGGCACCTTGGCAGCGTGCTTCTTGCCCCCCAGCGCCGTCCAGAGCCAGAGGTCGTAGACGAACTGGGCGAGCTCGGTGTCGGTGCTGTAGCCGATCACGGGCGAGAAGACCTTGGCCGTGTAGCTGCGCTTGAGCGACTGGCGCTTCTTGCCGTCGGCCTCCGCGTCGTCACTGTCGGCGGAGTCGTCGGTGTCATGAAAGTGCGCAGCCCGTCGCGCGGCCCGCGTGCGCACCACCCTCCGCTCGTCCATCAGGCGCACGTAGGTCTCGCACATGGACACCCTCGGGTACAGGTGGGGCCAGAGGGCCGTCTCGATGCCGAGCTGCTCCACGAGGCGCATCGCGAGGCGGCGCTTCTTCTGGGAGAGGTCGTTGCGGTTCCTGCGGAGGAACCTGTTGTGCAAGCGCATGATGGCGAAGTACGCGCTCTTCTGAGGGTGGGCCATGTAGTATTCCGTGAGCGTGGCCCAGCTGGAGAAGTCCTCCTCGGCGGGGTCGTCGTGTTCCTCGAGGTACTCGAGGGCGTCCATGGCCCTGCGCTGGTGGCGCTCGGGGAGCTCGCTCACGGCCGTCAGGACGTCGGTGGCCTTCCAGCGGAAGCCGATCATGTCGGTGTGGACCCTGTATCCGTGTGCGGCCCGCGCATGCGGCCCTATGGACACCTCCATCGGCCTCAACGCCTCGAGTGCGTCCACGCTGAGGTGGCGCAGCGGCTCGGGGATGTCATCGATCTGGACGGCGGGGTAGCCCACTCGCTTCTCTGGCGGGCTGGCGCAGTACTTGCACTTGTTAATCCAGGCGCTGCGCTGGCCGGCCTTGCGGCCCTTCTTGCGCTCCGCGTCGGGGAGGCGCATCATCGCCGCCGCCACGTCCGCGGGCGCGAAGGACCTCTTCTCCAGGCGCTTGCAAATCTTGCACATGCCCCAGGAGGCGAGCTCCGCCCACCTGGTGAAGGCCACGGCCTGCGGCTCCGCCCAGTCCTCGACGTCGTCGTCCAGGGCGGTCTTGAACTTGTTGCGCCGGAACTTCCTGTCGTCCCTAACCCAGGTGGGGTAGGCCCTGCGCGTCTGCTTCTTCTGCCGCGGCACCACGCTCACGCGATGCTTGAGCGCCTCCTGCCACTCGCTCTGGAGGTCGGTCGCGGGCACTGGGTTGTCCTTCTTCCGTTGGCGATGGAGCGCGCGCTCGGCGTTGGCCTTGTACTTGTCGCGCTTCTCCTGGCCGAGCACCGCGGCGATGAAGTCGAGGGCGCCGTCGACGAGCTCGGGGCGGTCGTACTGCATGAGGCTCTTGAGCGCGCTGGTGATGTCCTGGCCCTTGCGGACGGCGTCCCGCGCCCGCAGAGTGTCGCTGTCGCAGAATATGCAACGCAGTTGGCCTCGCGCTGGTTGTGCGTGGGCTCTTTCGCCTGGACGCCCATCAGTGGCGTACACACAGAGCGGCCCTCCATCTCGGCCAGGGCACAGGTTGTTGCCACGTCGCCGATTCTTCGGCTTCGGCTGCTCCTCCTGCTCGCCCAGAATCTTGCTGGCCGGGCGCTTCTGCACCGCCCTGGGCGGGACTGGTTCCTCGGCAGCATCCCCATCGCCATCGCCTCCCGCGTCAGGTAGCTGGGTGTCTCGCGTGTCCTCCAAGTCGAAGAGCGGCAGATCGTCCTCGCCCAGACGGTGGTCGTCGTCGGGGTCGTAGCCCTCGGGTTCGAAGAGCTCGTCCTCGCCCCACGGCTGCAGCATCCCCTCGGAGATAAGCTGGTCGGCCCACTCCTCCTGTGCCTTCCGTCTCTCCTCTGCGGTGAGGTCGTCGGACCCTGCGGCCTCCTCGGCCTCCGAGTGCGCCACGGGCGTGTCCGTGCCTTGCGCTGCTTCACCAGCGTCGGGCGTGGCAGTGCCCTGGTCCCTCAGCGCGTCCTCCCAGAAGCGCTTGGTGGAGGAGTCGTCGGAGTCGTCGTCCACATCGTCGTCGATGAGGCCGACTACGTTGCCCAGCTCGTCGACGTCATCGCCCTGCGACCCGTCGGACTCGTCTTCGCTGCCACCAGACGCCCCTGCTTCCAGGTCGTAGAACTGCGCCCGAGGCTTTGGCGGCGGTCGGGCAGCCATGGGCATGTAGTAGGAGCAGGCGAGGATCCAGTGGGGCGACGAGTGGCCGTCGGGACCAGTAATCATTTGGAACGCAACTCTGTACAGCAGCGGCGCACCAACGTCGCCGAACTCGATGACAGGGATGGGCGCGCCAGCGCCGACGGTCGGCGCAGCATGCACAACACGACCGTTCACGGACTTGGCGTAAATCTCCAGCGCTTCCGCGTCGACGACGTCGTCGGCCGCCGCGTAGTTCTGCTGCCGCAGGTAGCCCACTGGGTCGTCGAGCTCGATGCGCCCCTGGAGGACCCTGGCGTAGAAGGGGAGCTCGTCTTCGCCAGGGTACCCTGCGTCCCCCGCCAACCGCAGGCGCGCGGCCATCTGGTGCAGGCCGTCGTCCTCCATGGCGCCAATGATCCTGTCCACGAGCGCCTTGGCCTTCTCGCGCTCGCTCGCCTCCCTGTCGGGGTCATCGTGGATGAAGCCGTTGGCGTCCCTCTGACGCATCCACGCCCGCGTGTCGCGGGCGGCGAGCGCGCAGTAGGAGAGGCACCTCCCGTCTGGCGGCACGGGCACGTTCAGGTGTGGCTGCCGAGGCGGGGCAACGGCGGCGGCTGCATCGGCCTCGTCCATAGCTGCCGCGGGACGCTTCCGCGCGGTGCCAGATGCCGCCGCGCGCCTCTTCTGCGCCCCTCTGCCCTTGCCCGCGGGGTGGCCTTGGTCGATCATGTACCTCTCGTAGTCGGCCTTCTTGTACCTCCCGTCAGGATCCCAGCCGTCTGGGACTGCCCGGTAAGTCGCCGTGCCTTCCTGGCCTTCGATCATGAGGTACCTGATAGTGGAGCTGAACAGCGTGACGTCCTTCACGGTCATTGCCCACGTCTTCGCGTAAGGCAGATGAACTTTCTCGGCAGGCCACCTGTGCCTCGGGCGCAGCTCGTTCCACTCGGCGTCGCTCATGATCTGGAAGGGGTCCTCGCCGAGCGTCACGCTGCCCCAGATCCGGCCCTTCTCGCCCACGAGCCGCTTCCCGATGTAGCGCTGATGCCGAATCTCCAGCGTCTTCGCGCCCTCCAGCATCAGGTCGAACCTCAGAGGAGGGCCGTTTGCGACACCGAGGTTTGCCCTCGGGGTCACCCACTATCGCCACGGCTGAACACTCAGAAAACTGGTGCTGGTGTGACCCTGGGAAAGGCCCAGGGACCGCTTTACAACCCCCAGTATCTCTTACCGCCCTATTCCGCGAACCATTTCCTGTTGAGCACGAGGATCGGGTCCCCCACGTTCGCCGAAGGTTCCACAATCACGTGAGACGCAGAAGACGGAGTCGAGATCGACGTCGATGTCGGCGTCGTCGTCGTAGTCCGAAAGGTCCTCAAGAATGGCGCTGCCGTAGAACTCGGTGGAGGCAGGAGCAGACTGGGCGTCGAGGTCACCGTGGCGGCCGCTGTAGTGGTCACAGCCACGACGGGGTCGTCCATGTAGTTGTCGTTCTCGTAGATGTAGTTGCTCTGCCCGTTGTCCGTGTCGCTGTGCTCCACTTCGACGAGAAGGCGTGCGCGCCCGCGCTGGCTGCCGGTCGGCGATGCCATGTTGCGGGTGGCTCTCATCTCCAGGCGGAAGGAGAAGAACACCGTGCTCGCGACGCAGTAGAGGCCGAGGCCGATGGCGATGGCGCGGCCGAGCTTGCTCGAGTGCGCGGCCATTGTCGCGATGTAAAAGGCTGAGAGTTTAGAAGCACTCCTGGGCTCGCGAAAAGGGACAGGGGTGTCCGCGGGGATGCAGGTCGAGACACTTGACTCAGCCGACGGCTACGGAAGGGAGAGGGCACAGGTTCGGAGGTGACGCAGGGTTCGACTGGCCCAGAGCGGGCCATTGAATATCCGCAAGCGAGGACACTTGACGCATGAGGGTCTAAGGGGTGGGAGGGGTTGATACATCCAGGCCTGGAGGGTTGCGCTCGGGCGGCCCCATGGGTAAGAGAAGGCAGTGTGCCCCTGTGCCGCGCAGCTCTGGCCGACCCCTCGCGCGCGTTGCTGCAAAGCCTCGGGGCCCCCAGCGACAGCGCGAAGGCTCGGCGAAAGCCGTGCGGAAGCCCCCCCCGCCGGCGAGCTTCCAGACCAAATGGAGGCTCGGCAGCGCAGATTAGTCGCGCGAACTCCGTCCTTCGCGAAACGCAGCGACGCGACCCGACGCGTCGGGTCGAAGTCGCGTCGCTACGCTTCCCCGGGGGCCGCCGCGTGGAGGCGGACGGAGATGGCCCCCTAGGTTTCCGCGCAGCTCTGGCCGACCCCTCCCGCGCGTTGCTGCAAAGCCTCGGGGCCTCCAGCGACAGCGCGAAGGGTCGGCTCAAGCCGCGCGGAAGCCCCCCCCGCTGCCGAACTTCCAGATCAGATGGAGGCTCGACAGCGCAGGTCGTCGTTGCGTCGTCGTTGGCGCCGGCTGCCAGCAGCTGCGGCGGTGTTTTTGTGGGCGCCGCCCACAGCTGTACCGCGGTGCCGCCGGACTTTGCCGTCGCTCAGCTGCTCAGGTAGCTATCGTCCTCCTCGAGGGCGCCGAAATCCACTAATGCTCATTGCTCCCGAGGCAGACGCAACCTGAACCCAGCAGCGGCGCAGGCGCCGCGCCGAACTGGCTCGGCCAGGAAGGCGCGCCCGCGGCGCCTGGGCCCAGGGAAAGCGCTGCCCAGGCACATGAATCAGTAGTTTTCGTGGCCCAATCCTCAGCAGCACGCCGCGGGCGCCCCCAGGAGTTCCAGGACGAGCGACTCCGCGGGCCGTGGCAGGCGCGCCGCTGCAAGCCGCGCCGTGGCGCGCCACGTGGAGGCCCGAGCTGCGTCCTGCTGCCGGTAGCGGGCCATCTCTTGGTGAGGATTGGGACCCGCCCAGTGACGCCAGTGCGCTGGGTCCGCGGCCCTGGGGTCCGTGCGGACGCTGCCGCCGATGTGGCACGATGGCAGGCCCGTGGTGAAGGACCACCACATGCCTGGCGCGCCAGCGCCGTCCTGCAGCGGGCGGAACGCAACCCGAACCAACGCACTCTGGCGAGATGAACCCAGGCCCGCAAGGCCCTCCTCGAATGTCCGGACAACGCCGGCTCAAAGAATCTGAAACACCATCGGCGGCGACACTCCGGCATGCGTTTTTCATCGGGTTGCGTTCGATTCCCCCATGAAGCCTCGCCGGGCCAGCGGTTCGCCTCGTCCGCGTAATGGACCCACGGGAGCTCCTCGAGGTAGATCCACCAGGAGGAGCCCCAGCGCCAGATCCACGCGCCCTCCTCTGCACTCCAGTGCCAGTGCCCGTCGGGCTCGCCACCGCCGCCGCGCCACAGCCAGATGCCAACGGCGACGGCGACAACGCAGGGCCACATGGCACGCGAGCGGGCGCGGAGTAAGCTGTGAGCGACGATCTCAGCAAAAATGCTTGAACCAGAAAGCTCCGGAATGATGCTCCCAGGCGCTCCCAGGCGCTGGGTTCCTGTGGGGTTCTTGGGGGCGCCTAGGAAGCGATAGAACCTTTGGGGGAGCCTGAGGGCTCCTGGGGAGCTCCTGGGGAGCTCCTGGGGAGTCCTGGAGGGCTCCGAGCCAGCTCCTGGGGAGCTGGGGTGCTCCTGAAGGTTGCCCGCAGGCACCTCCTGTGAGCTTCCCAAGCACTCCCAGGCGCCCAAAAGCGCTCCAGAAGCGCTCCCAGGCGCTCCCAGGCGCTCCCAGGCGATCCCAGGCGCTCCCAGGCGCTCCCAAGCGTCCCCAAGCGCTCCCATGCGCTCCAGAAGCGTCCCCAGGCGCTCCCAAGCGTTCCAGCAGCGCTCCAATGCGCTCCCAGGCGCTTCCCAGGCGCGCTGAAGGCTCCTGGAGAGCTCTGGAGAGCTCCTGGGGGCTGGGGTGCTCCTGGTAGGCTTCTTTTCGCAAGCACCTCCACTGAGCCTTCCAAGGTGCTCCCCCGCCTGTAAGAGCTTCCTAGACCACCCGCGTTGTCCTATTCCCTTGGGTTTCGGGCTCCAAGCGGCCCAGAGATGAGTTTGCGACCCCCGCCCCTTGCTGTTGTTGCTGTTGCCTCGGACGGGCCGGTGCTGCGCAAACGGGTTTGCGCGGGAGCTACCCGTCGCGCGGGGTCGACCCGCAAAAACTGCCACGACAGAGCGCGCGCACGCAAAACACCTTCGGCGACACACGCGCTCCGTACTTAGGCGCGCCGGCGGTCTGCTCCCAGGCGATCCCAGGCGCTCCCAAGCGTTTCCACGCGCTCGCAAGCGCTCCCAGGCGCTCCCAGGCGCTCCCAGGCGCTCCCAGGCGCTCCCAGGCGCTCCAGAAGCACTCCGAGGCGCTCCCAGGCGCTCCCAGGCGCTCCCAGGCGATCCCAGGCGCTCCCAGGCGCTCCCAGGCGTCCCCAAGTGCTCCCATGCGCTCCAGAAGCGTCCCCAGGCGCTCCCAAGCGTTCCAGCAGCGCTCCAAGGCGCTCCCAGGCCCTCCCATGCGCGCTGAAGGCTCCTGGGGAGCTCTGGAGAGCTCCTGGGGAGCTCCTGGGGGCTGGGGTGCTCCTGGTCGGCTTCTTCTCGCAAGCACCTCCACTGAGCCTTCCCAAGTGCTCCCCAGCCTGTAAGAGCTTCCTAGACCACCCGCGTTGTCCTATTCCCTTGGGTTTCGGGCTCCAAGCGGCCCAGAGATGAGTTTGCGACCCCCGCCCCTTGCTGTTGTCGCTGTTGCCTCGGACGGGCCGGTGCTGCGCAAACGGGTTTGCGCGGGAGCTACCCATCGCGCGGGGTCGACCCGCAAAAACTGTCACGACAGAGCGCGCGCACGCAAAACACCTTCGGCGACACACGCGCTCCGTACTTAGGCGCGCTGGCGGTCTGCTCCCAGGCGATCCCAGGCGCTCCCAAGCGCTTCCACGCGTTCGCAAGAGCTCCCAGGCGCTCCCAGGCGTTCCCAGGCGCTCCCAGGCGCTCCCAGGCGCTCCCAGGCGCTCCAGAAGCACTCCGAGGCGCTCCCAGGCGCTCCCAGGCGCTCCCAGGCAATCCCAGGCGCTCCCAGGCGCTCCCAGGCGTCCCCAAGCGCTCCCATGCGCTCCAGAAGCGTCCCCAGGCGCTCCCAAGCGTTCCAGCAGCGCTCCAAGGCGCTCCCAGGCGCTCCCCAGGCGCGCTGAAGGCTCCTGGAGAGCTCTGGAGAGCTCCTGGGGAGCTCCTGGGGGCTGGGGTGCTCCTGGTAGGCTTCTTCTCGCAAGCACCTCCACTGAGCCTTCCCGGGTGCTCCCCAGCCTGTAAGAGCTTCCTAGACCACCCGCGTTGTCCTATTCCCTTGGGCTTCGGGCTCCAAGCGGCCCAGAGATGAGTTTGCGACCCCCGCCCCTTGCTGTTGTTGCTGTTGCCTCGGACGGGCCGGTGCTGTGCAAACAGGTTTGCGCGGGAGCTACCCGTCGCGCGGGAACAACCCGCAAAAACTGCCACGACAGAGCGCGCGCACGCAAAACACCTTCGGCGACACACGCGCTCCGTACTTAGGCGCGCCGGCGGTCTGCTCCCAGGCGATCCCAAGCGCTACCAAGCGCTTCCACGCGTTCGCAAGCGCTCC
The DNA here is from genome assembly GCA_963575745.1 of Prorocentrum cordatum. Classification (NCBI taxonomy): domain Eukaryota; class Dinophyceae; order Prorocentrales; family Prorocentraceae; genus Prorocentrum; species Prorocentrum cordatum. Next base: position 21,969 of record CAUYUJ010006656.1, read on the forward strand.
CAGGCGCTCCCAGGCGCTCCCAGGCGCTCCCAAGCGCTCCCGCAGGGACCTCCCGAGTGCCTTCCCCGGCGCTCCCGCAGGCACCTCGCGAGTGCTTTCCCGGGCGCTCCCGCAGGGCGTCCCTGGCGCGCCCAGGGGCGCCCTGGGCCTTGGGCGGCTGCCAAATCACCGTGACGTGCGCCTGGGGTGCCCTGGAAGGGCCCTGGGAGGGCCCTGGCCGGCTGCCAAATCACCGTGGCGTGCGCCTGGAGTGCCCTGGGAGAGCCCTGGGAAGGCACTGGGGGGGCCCTGGGAGGGCCCTGGGAGGGCCCTGTGCTGTGGGCGGCTGCCAAATCACCGTGACGTGCGCTTGGGGTGCCCTGGGAGGGCCCTGTGAGGGCCCTGGGCGGCTGCCAAATCACCGTGACGTGCGCCTGGGGTGCCCTGGGAGGGCCCTGGGAGGGCCCTGGGAGGGCTCTTGGGAGGGCTCTGGGAGGGTCCTGTGCTCTGGGCGGCTGCCAAATCACCGTGACGTGCGCCTGGAGTGCCCTGGGAGGGCCCTGGGAGGGCCCTGGGGGGGCTCTGTGCTCTGGGCGGCTGCCAAATCACCGTGACGTGCGCCTGGGGTGCCCTGGGAGGGCCCTGGGAAGGCTCTGGGCGGCTGCCAAATCACCGTGACGTGCGCCTGGGAGGGCCCTGGGAGGGCCCTGTGTTCTGGGCGGCTGCCAAATCACCGTGACGTGCGCCTGGGGTGCTCTGGGAGGGCCCTGGGATGGCCCTGGGCGGCTGCCAAATCACCGAGACGTGCGCCTGGGGTGCCCTGGGAGGGCCCTGGGAGGGCTCTGGGAGGGCCCTGGGAGGGCCCTGGGGGGGCCCTGGGAAGGCCCTGTGCTCTGGGCGGCTGCCAAATCACCGTGACGTGCGCTTGGGGTGCCCTGGGAGAGCCCTGTGAGGGCCCTGGGCGGCTGCCAAATCACCGTGACGTGCGCTTGGGAGGGCCCTGGGAGGGCCCTGGGAAGGCCCTGGGCGGGCCCTGTGCTCTGGGCAGCTGCCAAATCACCGTGACGTGCGCTTGGGGTGCCCTGGAGGGCCCTGGGAGGGCCCTGAGCGGCTGCCAAATCACCGTGACGTGCGCCTGGGGTGCCCTGGGAGGGCCCTGGGAGAGCCCTGGGAGGGCCCTGGGAAGGCCCTGTGCTCTGGGCGGCTGCCAAATCACCTAGCGTGCGCCTGGGGTGCCCTGGGAGGGCCCTGGGAGGGCCCTGGGCGGCTGCCAAATCACCGTGACGTGCGCGTGGGAGGGCCCTGGGAAGGCCCTGAGAGGGCCCTGGGAGGGCACTGTGCTCTGGGCGGCTGCCAAATCACCGTGACGTGCCCTGGGAGGGCCCTGGGAAGGCTCTGGGCGGCTGCCAAATCACCGTGACGTGCGCCTGGGGTGCCCTGGGAGAGCCCTGGGAGGGCCATGGGAGGGCCCTGGGAAGGCGCTGTGCTCTGGCGGCTGCCAAATCACCGTGACGTGCGCCTGGGGTGCCCTGGGAGGGCCCTGGGAAGGCTCTGGGCGGCTGCCAAATCACCGTGACGTGCGCCTGGGGTGCCCTGGGAGGGGGGGCCCTGGGAGGGCACTGGGAGGGCCCTGTGCTCTGGGCGGCTGCGAAATCACCGTGACGTGCGCCTGGGGTGCCCTGGGAGAACCCTGGGAAGGCCCTGGGCCCTGGGCGGCTGCCAAATCACCGTGGCGTGCGCCTGGGGTGCCCTGGGAGGGCCTTGGGAGGGCACTGGGATGGCCCTGTGCTCTGGGCGGCTGCTAAATCACCGTGACGTGCGCCTGGGGTGCCCTGGGAGAGCCCTGGGAGGGCCCTGGGCGGCTGCCAAATCACCGTGACGTGCGCTTGGGAGGACCCTGGGAGGACCCTGGGAGGGCACTGGGAGGGCCCTGGGAGGGCCCTGGGCGGGCCCTGTGCTCTGGGCGGCTGCCAAATCACCGTGACGTGCGCCTGGGGTGCCCTGGGAAGGCCCTGGAGGGCCCTGGGCGGCTGCCAAATCACTGTGACGTGCGCCTGGGGTGCCCTGGGAGAGAGCCTGGAAGGGCCCTGGGAGGGCGCTGTGCTCTGGGCGGCTGCCAAATCACCGTGACGTGCGCCTGGGGTGCCCTGGGAGGGCCCTGTGAGTGCCCTGGGCGGCTGCCAAATCACCGTGACGTGCGCCTGGGGTGCCTTGGGAGGGCCCTGGGAGAGCCTGGGGAGGGCACTGGGAGGGCCCTGTGCTCTGGGCGGCTGCCAAATCACCGTGACGTGCGCTCGGGGTGCCCTGGGAGAGCCCTGGGAAGGCCCTGGGCCCTGGGCGGCTGCCAAATCACCGTGACGTGCGCCTGGGGTGCCCTGGGAGGGCCCTGGGAGGGCCCTGGGATGGCCCTGTGCCCTGGGCGGCTGCCAAATCACCGTGACGTGCGCCTGGGGTGCCCTGGGAAGGCACCGGGAGGGCCCTGGCCTTGGGCTCTGGGCAGCTGCCAAATCACCGTGACGTGCGCTTGGGGTGCCCTGGGAGGGCCCTGGGAGGGCCCTGGGCCTTGGGCGGCTGCCAAATCACCGAGACGTGCGCCTGGGGTGCCCTGGGAGGGCCCTGGGAGGGCTCTGGGCCCTGGGCGGCTGCCAATTCACCGTGACGTGCGCCTGGGCTGCCCTGAGAAAACCTTGCGAGGGCCCGAGTCGCCAGGAAACGTCTTTTGCAAGCCAGCTGATCGGAATCCACTCTGGAAAACTCTAGGATTCGAGGTCGAAAAAAAAATTGCCAGTCGCAATCCGTGTCTTTTAGCGATTTTATGCTGACGCTCCATGGAGGAGCAGGGCGCACGTCACGGTGAATTCGGTTGATGTTTTGGGGTTATAAGTCTCTTTGACGATCGCCCAGGCGGGCACAGGATAATCGCTTGCGCGTAAGCCGCATCATTGATAATGAGATAAGGCCCTCGCGGGCCCTGCCTGACGGCAACCGAGACTCACTGGGCTGACCTGTTATTCACGTACGGCCGTGAGGTAGTCTGACTGCGAGGTGCCAGTTAGGGCGCTTGCCGCCTAAATGGGTGGGTGGATACGGGCCAAGCGGCCCTGGGGGTTTAGGGTTTAGGGTTTAGGGTTTAGGGTTTAGGGTTTAGGGTTTAGGGTTTAGGGTTTAGGGTTTAGGGTTTAGGGTTTAGGGTTTAGGGTTTCTGCGCAGAACCATCCTATCCCCCCCTCCTCAGGAGGTAGGGGGGGATGGATGGATGCGTTCTGTCCCACCCCATCCACCCAGAGTCATTGCTTTTAGGGTTTAGGGATCTACCTCCCACGCTCCCCCCTATCAAGGGGGGAAGGAGTGCTGGCGTCAGCCTGAGTGAGTGATGTGCGTCCCAGAAACAGATATGTCAGCATTAGCGCGATTCGAGAGTCGTCCTTCGCGAAAGTTACGCGCGCGACCGCGACCCTTGCGGGTGCAGAGTCGCCCGCGTAGCCTTCCCCAGGGGCCGCCGCGTGGAGGCTGGACGTGGCCCCCTGGGTTTCCGCGCGGCAGTGGGCGCCGCGCCGCGCGTGGGGTCCGACGGGCTTTCTCGCTCGCGGACTCGGCGCGGCGCGGCGGCTACTCCCGCGCGGAAGCCCCCCTCGACTGCGAGCTTCCGCGTTCCTGGTGCAAGTCCGCGGAAGAGGGCACAACTGCGCCTTGCCGAGAGTTCGCGGGGGCGCCGTTGTTCGTGGGGTCGGCGGACGTCGGCTCTGCGACGCGCGTGAGCGCTGCGGGAGCGAGAGTGCGCGTGCGGTGGCGAGAGAAGCAGCACCAAAGGAAGCTCGAAAAAGACGCGCTTGAGAGAGCCCGCGGCCAAAGCAGCACCGAAAAGAGCTCGAAACAGACCGCTTTAGAGAGCCCGCGGCCAAAGCAGCACCTAAGGCAGCTCGAAACAGACGCGCTTGAGAGAGCCCGCGGCCGAAGCAGCACCAAAAAGCTCGAAACAGACGCGCTTGAGAGAGCACGCGGCCGAAGCAGCACCCAGGGGAGCTCGAAACAGATGCGCTTGAGAGAGCACGCGGCCGAAGCAGCACCCAGGGGAGCTCGAAACAGACGCGCTTGTGAGAGCCCGCGGCCAAAGGAGCATCCAAGGAGCTCGAAACAGACGCGCTTGAGAGAGCCCGCGGCCGAAGCAGCACCCAGAGGGAGCTCGAAACAGACGCGCTTGTGAGAGCCCGCGGCCGAAACAGCACCCAAGGGAGCTCGAAACAACACCCTTGAGAGAGTCTGCGGCCAAAGGAGCACCAAGGGAGCTCGAAACAGACGCGCTTGAGAGAGCCCCCGGCCGCAGCAGCACCCAAGGGAGCTCGAAACAGACGCGCTTGAGAGAGCACGCGGCCGAAGCAGCACCCAGGGGAGCTCGAAAGAGACGCGCTTGCGAGAGCCCGCGGCGGAAACAGCACTCAAGGGAGCTCGAAACAGACACCCTTGAGAGAGTCCGCGGCCAAAGGAGCACCCAAGGGAGCTCGAAACAGACGCGCTTGAGAGAGCCCGCGGCCGAAGCAGCACCCAAGGGAGCTCGAAACAGACGGCTTGAGAGAGCCCGCGGCCGAAGCAGCACCCAAGGGAGCTCGAAACAGACACGCTTGAGAGAGCCCGCGGCCGAAACAGTATCCAAGGGAGCTCGAAACAGACACCCTTGAGAGAGTCCGCGGGCAAAGGAGCACCCAAGGGAGCTCGAAACAAACGCGCTTGAGAGAGCCCGCGGCCGAAGCAGCACCCAAGGGAGCTCGAAACAGACACCCTTGAGAGAGTCTGCGGCCAAAGGAGCACCCAAGGGAGCTCGAAACAGACACGCTTGAGAGCGCCCGCGGGCCGAAACAGCACCCAAGGGAGCTCGAAACAGCACCTTGAGAGAGTCCGCGGCCAAAGCAGCACCCAAGGCAGCTCGAAAGAGACGCTTGAGAGAGCCCGCGGCCGAAGCAGCACCAAAAAGCTCGAAACAGACGCGCTTGAGAGAGCACGCGGCCGAAGCAGCACCCAAGGGAGCTCGAAACAGACACCCTTGAGAGAGTCCGCGGCCACAAGAGCATCCAAGGGAGCTCGAAACATACGCGCTTGAGAAAGCCCGCGGCCGAAGCAGCATCCAGGGGAGCTCGAAACAGACACGCTTGAGAGAGCCCGCGGCCGAAACAGCACCCAAGGGAGCTCGAAACAGACACCCTTGAGAGAGTCTGCGGCCAAAGGAGCACCCAAGGGAGCTCGAAACAGACGCGCTTGAGAAAGCCCCCGGCCGCAGCAGCACCCAAGCGAGCTCGAAACAGACGCGCTTGAGAGAGCCCGCGGCCGAAGCAGCACCAGGGGAGCTCGAAACAGACGCGCTGGTGAGAGCCCGCGGCCGAAACAGCACTCAAGGGAGCTCGAAACAGACACCCTTGAGAGAGTCTGCGGCCAAAGGAGCAGCCAAGGGAGCTCGAGACAGACGTGCTTGAGAGAGCCCGCGGCCGAAGCAGCACCCAAGGGAGCTCGAAACAGACGGCTTGAGAGAGCCCGCGGCCGAAGCAGCACCCAAGGGAGCTCGAAACAGACACGCTTGAGAGAGCCCGCGGCCGAAACAGCATTCAAGGGAGCTCGAAACAGACACCCTTGAGAGAGTCTGCGGCCAAAGGAGCACCCAAGGGACACAAACCAAGCCCACAGGAGAACGCAGACCGGCGCCACAGTCGCCCACCGAGCCAGCCCGAGCTCGGAGTTTCGCCCAAGTTCGGAGCCCGAGCCGGAATCAGAGCCCGAGCCGGCACCGCGCCGGAGCCCGGGGGAATGTGAATCCGGTATATCGGTAATTTTCCTTGGTTTAGCTCTCCCAGAGAGGTCTGCGCACGCTCTTGAGGATATGTTTTGTTCACTACCCTGGGAACGATCCTCTGGGGGCTCCTTCACGCCAAGAGCTCTGGAGGGGAGCTCTGGGGGAGAGCTCTGGGGGAGAGCTCTGGAGGGAGAGCTCTGGGGGAGAGCTCCGGGGGAGAGCTCTGGGGGAGAGCTCTGGGGGAGAGCTCTGGGGGAGAGCTCTGGGGGAGAGCTCTGGGGGAGAGCTCTGGGGGAGAGCTCTGGGGGAGAGCTCTGGGGGAGAGCTCTGGGGGAGAGCTCTGGGGGAGAGCTCTGGGAGGGAGCTCTGGGGGAGAGCTCTGGGGGAGAGCTCTGGGGGAGAGCTCTGGGGGAGAGCTCTGGGGGAGAGCTCTGGGGGAGAGCTCTGGAGGGGGAGCTCTGGGGGAGAGCTCTGGGGGAGAGCTCTGGGGGAGAGCTCTGGGGAGAAGCCCTGGGGGAGCTTTGGGGGAGAGCCCTGGGGGAGAGCTCTGGGGAGAGCTCTGGGGGAAAGCTCTGGGGGGGAGCTCTGGGGGGGAGCTCTGGGGGAGAAGTTGAGCGGTATCCGCGAGCATCCGGCCGAGGGTTAGGGGTTATCATTGTGCAAGCGAAGCACCGCCTCGGGCCGGCAGGCCTATGGTCGCGGTGAGCTCGACTTGCAGCTTGCTCTCACTAGCAGATCCTTACAGGCGTGGCGGTGCGCGCCCCCAGGTCCGCGCCTGCAGTTTAGGGTTTAGGGCTTCTGCGCAGAACCATCCTATCCCCCCCTCCTCAGGAGGTAGGGGGGGATGGATGGATGCGTTCTGTCCCACCCCATCCTCCCAGAGTCATTGCTTTTAGGGTTTAGGGATCTACCTCCCACGCTCCCCCCTATCAAGGGGGGAAGGAGTGCTGGCGTCAGCCTGAGTGAGTGATGTGCGTACCAGAAACAGATATGTCAGCATTAGCGCGATTCGAGAGTCGTCCTTCGCGAAAGTTACGCGCGCGACCGCGACCCTTGCGGGTGCAGAGTCGCCCGCGTAGCCTTCCCCAGGGGCCGCCGCGTGGAAACTGGACGTGGCCCCCTGGGTTTCCGCGCGGCAGTGGGCGCCGCGCCGCGCGCGGGGTCCGACGGGCTTTCTCGCTCGCGGACTCGGCGCGGCGCGGCGGCTACTCCCGCTCGGAAGCCCCCCTCGACTGCGAGCTTCCGCGTTCCTGGTGCAAGTCCGCGGAAGAGGGCACAACTGCGCCTTGCCGAGAGTTCGCGGGGGCGCCGTTGTTCGTGGGGTCGGCGGACGTCGGCTCTGCGACGCGCGTGAGCGCTGCGGGAGCGAGAGTGCGCGTGCGGTGGCGAGAGAAGCAGCACCAAAGAAGCTCGAAAAAGACGCGCTTGTGAGAGCCCGCGGCCAAAGCAGCACCGAAAAGAGCTCGAAACAGACTGCTTTAGAGAGCCCGCGGCCAAAGCAGCACCTAAGGCAGCTCGAAACAGACGCGCTTCAGAGAGCCCGCGGCCGAAGCAGCACCGAAAAGCTCGAAACAGACGCGCTTGAGAGAGCACGCGGCCGAAGCAGCACCCAGGGGAGCTCGAAACAGATGCGCTTGAGAGAGCACGCGGCCGAAGCAGCACCCAGGGGAGCTCGAAGCAGACGCGCTTGTGAGAGCCCGCGGCCAAAGGAGCATCCAAGGGAGCTCGACACAGACGCGCTTGAGAGAGCCCGCGGCCGAAGCAGCACCCAGAGGGAGCTCGAAACAGACGCGCTTGTGAGAGCCCGCGGCCGAAACAGCACCCAAGGGAGCTCGAAACAACACCACCCAAGGAGCTCGAAACAACACCCTTGAGAGAGTCTGCGGCCAAAGGAGCACCAAGGGAGCTCGAAACAGACGCGCTTGAGAGAGCCCCCGGCCGCAGCAGCACCCAAGGGAGCTCGAAACAGACGCGCTTGAGAGAGCACGCTGCCGAAGCAGCACCCAGGGGAGCTCGAAAGAGACGCGCTTGTGAGAGCCCGCGGCGGAAACAGCACTCAAGGGAGCTCGAAACACACACCCTTGAGAGAGTACGCGGCCAAAGGAGCACCCAAGGGAGCTCGAAACAGACGCGAGCATCCAAGGGAGCTCGAAACATACGCGCTTGAGAAAGCCCGCGGCCGAAGCAGCATCCAGGGGAGCTCGAAACAGACTCGCTTGAGAGAGCCCGCGGCCGAAACAGCACCCAAGGGAGCTCGAAACAGACACCCTTGAGAGAGTCTGCGGCCAAAGGAGCACCCAAGGGAGCTCGAAACAGACACGCTTGAGAGCGCCCGCGGCCGAAACAGCACCCAAGGGAGCTCGAAACAGACACCCTTGAGAGAGTCTGCGGCCAAAGGAGCACCCAAGGGAGCTCGAAACAGACACGCTTGAGAGCGCCCGCGGCAGAAACAGCACCCAAGGGAGCTCGAAACAGACACCCTTGAGAGAGTCCGCGGCCAAAGCAGCACCCAAGGCAGCTCGAAAGAGACGCGCTTGAGAGAGCCCGCGGCCGAAGCAGCACCAAAAAGCTCGAAACAGACGCGCTTGAGAGAGCACGCGGCCGAAGCAGCACCCAAGGGAGCTCGAAACAGACACCCTTGAGAGAGTCCGCGGCCACAAGAGCATCCAAGGGAGCTCGAAACATACGCGCTTGATAAAGCCCGCGGCCGAAGCAGCATCCAGAGGAGCTCGAAACAGACACGCTTGAGAGAGCCCGCGGCCGAAACAGCACCCAAGGGAGCTCGAAACAGACACCCTTGAGAGAGTCTGCGGCCAAAGGAGCACCCAAGGGAGCTCGAAACAGACGCGCTTGAGAAAGCCCCCGGCCGCAGCAGCACCCAAGCGAGCTCGAAACAGACGCGCTTGGGAGAGCCCGCGGCCGAAGCAGCACCAGGGGAGCTCGAAACAGACGCGCCGGTGAGAGCCCGCGGCCGAAACAGCACTCAAGGGAGCTCGAAACAGACACCCTTGAGAGAGTCCGCGGCCAAAGGAGCAGCCAAGGAGCTCGAGACAGACGCGCTTGAGAGAGCCCGCGTCCGAAGCAGCACCCAAGGGAGCTCGAAACATACGGCTTGAGAGAGCCCGCGGCCGAAGCAGCACCCAGGGGAGCTCGAAACAGACACGCTTGAGATAGGTGTAGGATCCCGCGTGCCGTTAAACAGCCCCCCCAAATGGCGCTCGAAACAGACACCCTTTAGAGAGCCTCCGAGTCCAAAGGAGCATCCCAAGAGAGCTCGTAAACATGACGCGCTTTTGTGGAAGAAAAGCCCGCGGCACGAAAGCAGCACCCAAGGGAGGCTCGAAACGACAGCTCTTGAGAGAGCCCTCGGCCGAAGCGCACCAGGGCGACTCGAAACAGAGACTCGCTGGTGAGAGACCGCGGCCTGAAACATCACTCAAAGGGAGCTCTGAACAGACACCCTTGAGAGTCCGCGGCCTAAAGGAGCCATGCCGCAAGGGAGGCTCGCGACGACGCAGCGTGAGGAGAGCCTCGCGGCCGAAGCAGCACCCAAGGAGCTCGAAACATAACTGCTGCCAGAGACCCGCGGCCGAAGCAGCACCCAGGGGAGCTCGAAACAGACGCGCTTGTGAGAGCCCGCGGCCGAAACAGCACACAAGGGAGCTCGAAACAGACACCCTTGAGAGAGTCCGCGGCCAAAGAAGCAGCCAAGGGAGCTCGAGACAGACGCGCTTGAGAGAGCCCGCGGCCGAAGCAGCACCCAAGGGAGCTCGAAACAAACGGCTTGAGAGAGCCCGCGGCCGAAGCAGCACCCAGGGGAGCTCGAAACAGACACGCTTGAGAGAGCCCGCGGCCGAAACAGCATTCAAGGGAGCTCGAAACAGATACCCTTGAGAGAGTCTGCGGCCAAAGGAGCACCCAAGGGACACAAACCAAGCCCACAGGAGAACGCAGACCGGCGCCACAGTCGCCCACCGAGCCAGCCCGAGCTCGGAGTTTCGCCCAAGTTCGGAGCCCGAGCCGGAATCAGAGCCCGAGCCGGCACCGCGCTGGAGCCCGGGGGAATGTGAATCCGGTATATCGGTAATTTTTCCTTGGTTTAGCTCTCCCAGAGAGGTCTGCGCACGCTCTTGAGGATATGTTTTGTTCACTACCCTGGGAACGATCCTCTGGGGGCTCCTTCACGCCAAGAGCTCTGGAGGGGAGCTCTGGGGGAGAGCTCTGGGGGAGAGCTCTGGAGGGAGAGCTCTGAAGGAGAGCTCCGGGGGAGAGCTCTGGGGGAGAGCTCTGGGGGAGAGCTCTGGGGGAGAGCTCTGGGGGAGAGCTCTGGGGGAGTGCTCTGGGGGAGAGCTCTGGGGGAGAGCTCTGGGGGAGAGCTCTGGGGGAGAGCTCTGGGGGAGAGCTCTGGGAGAAAGCTCTGGGGGAGAGCTCTGGGGGAGAGCTCTGGGAGAGAGCTCTGGGGGAGAGCTCGTGGGGAGAGCTCTGGGGGAGAGCTCTGGGGGAGAGCTCCGGGGGAGAGCTCTGGGGGAGAGCTCTGGGGGAGAGCTCTGGGGGAGAGCTCTGGGGGAGAGCTCTGGGGGAGAGCGCTGGGGGAGAGCTCTGGGGGGAAGCCCTGGAGGGGAGCTCTGGGGGAGAGCTCTGGGGGAGAGCTCTGGGGAGAGCTCTGGGGGAGAGATCTGGGGGAGAGCTCTGGGGGAGAGCTCCGGGGGAGAAGGTGAGCGGTATCCGCGAGCATCCGGCCGAGGGTTAGGGGTTATCATTGTGCAAGCGAAGCACCGCCTCGGGCCGGCAGGCCTAAGGTCGCGGTGAGGCTCGACTGCCAGCTCGCTCTCACTAGCAGATATCCTTACGGCGTGGCCGATGCGCGCCCCCAGGTCCGTGCGCTGCAGTTTAGGGTTTAGGGTTTAAGGGTTTAGGGTTTAAGGGTTTAGGGTTTAGGGTTTAGGGTTTAGGGTTTAGGGTTTAGGGTTTAGGGTTTAGGGTTTAGGGTGTCCTCTGTCAGCGCTTGCTGATCATCAATCGTGTAAGATCACCCCCACCCATAAAATGGAGAGGGGGTGGGGTAATCGTGTTGAGGTGATATCATGTTGAGCAGAATCCTGTTTCGGCTACGGGGCCAGCTCTCCTTTTCACATTCCCACCCCGCGCCCGTTAGGGCGGCGAACCACCCACGGCTTTCTCTATTAGGGTTTAGGGTTCATTCGGTAATCGGGGCTCTCTTTCTCTTAGGGCTCCACGATTCCAATCGTTTTGGCGATCTTGTTCATGGGTTCGACATACAGTGCTTTGTGTATCACACGTACACAGATACCCTCCTAGGTTTTAAGATATGCGCAATCCTGGGTTTAGGGTTGACGCTTTACGTCGGGGGAAAGGGTTTGGGGTGAAACGCCGCGCGGGCGATTGATTGTGCGCTTGTGGCGCCGGCTCCGCTCGCTTCGCTCGCTCCGCCGATACCGCTCCTCTGGAACTACGAAATCCAGCTGGCGCGCCCAGGAGCGCCCTGGGCACTGGGCGGCAGCTGATCCACCGTGAAGGGCGCCTGGGGTGCCTTGGAGAACTTGGGGAGGGCCCTGGAAGGCCCTCAGGGGGGCTTCTGACAGGCTCCTGGTGGGCTCCTGGGGAACTCCTGGGTGGTTCCTGGGCGATCGGCAATTCACAATGAGGTTGGTCTGGGGTGCCCTGGGAGCCCCCCAGGGAGGCCCGAGTCGCCAGGAGACGTCTTTGGGCCACCAGGGGGGCGCAGGGCTCATGGGCGGGAGCTAATTCACCGTGGCGAGCCCACCAAACGCTTCCCGCGGGGTCCCGAATCGCCAGGAAACGTCTTGGGAGCCCTCCTGGGATGCCCGAGTCGCCAGGAAACGATTTTTCGCCCCCAGGAGCGCCCTGGGCCCCTGGGCGGCTGCCAATTCACCGTGATGTGCGCCTGGGGTGCCCTGGGAGGGCCCTGGGGAGGGTTCAGGTGCGCCCTGGGCCCTGGGCGGCTGCCAATTCACCGTGATGTGCGCTTGGGGTGCCCTGTGAGGGCCCTGTGAGGGCCCTGTGAGGGCCCTGGTGAAGGTTCAGGGCCCTGGGCAGCTGTCGCCAGGAGACACCTTTTCACCCCTATGAGCGCCCTGGGTCCCTGGGCGATCGGCAATTCCCCGTGAGGTTGGTCCGGGGGCCCTGGGAGCCCCCCAGGGAAGCCCGAGTCGCCAGGAGACGTCTTTTCGCGCCCAGGACGGCCCTGGGTCCCTGGGCGATCGGCAATTCACCGTGAGGTTGGTCTGGGGGGCCCTGAGAGTTCCCCAGGGCTCTGGGAGGACCCCAGGGGGGCCCGAGTCGCCAGGAAGCGACTTTTCGCCCCTAGGGGGCCCTGGGCCCTTGGTCGATCGGCAATTCACCGTGACCTGGGATGCCCTGGGAGCCCCCTCCCCCAGAGAGGCCCGAGTCGCGAGAAGAGGTCTTTTCGCCCCTAGGAGGGGTTTGGGTTCCTGGGCGACTGGGAGCCCCCCTGGGAAGCCCGAGTCGCCAGGAAACGATTGTTCGCCCCCAGGAGCGCCCTGGGCCCCTGGGCGATCGGCAATTCACCGTGAGGTTGGTCCGGGAAGCCCTGGGAGGGAGGCCCGAGACGCCAGGAGACGTCTTTTCGGGCCCTAGGAGGGCCCTAAGCCCTTGGGCGATCGGCAATTCACCGTGAGGTTGGTCTGGGGGGCGCTGGGAGCCCCCCAGGGCCTTGGGAGCCCCCCAGGGAGGCCCGAGTCGCCAGGAAACGTTTTTTCATCCCTAGGAGGGCCCTGGGCTCCTGGGCGGTCGGCAATTCACCGTGAGGTTGGTCTGGGGTGCCCTGGGAGACCTACCCAGGGAGGCCCGAGTCGCCAGTAGACGTCTTTTCGCCCCTTGGGAGGCCCTGGGCCCTTGGGCGATCGGCAATTCACCGTGAGGTTGGTCTCGGGGGCCCTGGGAGCCTCCCAGGGAGGCCCGAGTCGCCAGGATACGTCTTTTTGCCCCTAGGAGGGCCCTGGGTTCCTGGGCGATCGGCGATTCACCGTGAGGTTGGTCTGGGGGAGCCCTGGTAGCCCCCCAGGGAGGCCCGAGTCGCCAGGATACGTTTTTTTTCGTCCCTAGGGAGGCCCTGGGCCCTTGGGCGATCTGCAATTCACCGTGAGGTTGGTCTGGGGGGCCCTGGGATCCCCCCGGAGGGCCCGAGTCGCCAGGAGACGTATTTTCGCATCAGGGGGGGCCTGGGCCCTTGGGCGATCGGCAATTCACCGTGAGGTTGGTCTCGGGGGCCTTGGGAGCCCCCTCCCCAGGGAAGCCCGAATCGCCAGGGAACGTCTTTTCCAGCCAGGCGATCGGGCCCATCCACTCGGGAAAACTCTAGGATTCGAGGTAGAAAAAAAAATTGCCAGTGGCAAATCATGCTTTTTTTAGCGATTTTATGTTGACGATCCAGGAGGGGCCAGACCAACCTCACGGTGAATTCGGTTTGATGTTTTGGGATTATCAGTCCTCTTTGACGATTCGCTGGAACTCACAGGATACATCGCTTTGCGAGCCACTCTATCATTGATAATAGGATTTAAAGGCCCTCACGGGCCATGCCTGACGGCAACCGAGACTCACCTGGGCCGACCTGTGATTCACGCACGTCCAGGAGGTAGTCTCTGCTGCGATGTGCCAGTTAGGGCGCTTTTGCCGCCTAAATTTTTTGGGGTGTGGGTGGATACTGGCCAATCGGCCCTGGGCAAGTTTAGGTTTAGGGTTTAGGTTTTAGGGTTTAGGGGGTTTAGGGGGTTTAGGGGGTTTAGAGGGTTTAGGGTTTAGGGTTTAGGGTTTAGGGTTTAGGGTTTAGGGTTTAGGGTTTAGGGTTTAGGGTTTAGGGTTTAGGGTTTAGGGTTTATGGTTTAGGGCCTGCATGGGCGCATGCGCGCGCTGGCTGCGATCCCCCCCACATCAAGGTTGTTGGGGGGGATCGCTGCCCAAGCCGCGCGCGCTATGAACTTGCACTCCCGCCCCAGACCACCCACAGTAAAGCCCTTTAGGGTTTAGGGGTTCTCCCCCCAACCCCCCTATCAAGGGGGGCTTTCGTGTTGTGCGCGAATGCGAACATTCCGCGGGGAGCACGACAACGCGGTTTTGGCATTGCGTTCTTGGTACGCGCGCAAAGCGCTTTGCGCAGGCGCAAGAGCCAGCGTCGTCGCATGGCCAACAATCTTTGCCGTGGGTTTAGCTGCGTTCGGCTGGCTCCCAGTTGGCGCATGGCTTTGCCGAAGGACGGATTCTTCTCCTGCGGGTGTGCATTGCAATCAGAAGGCGCAGGAGAGGCCTCAAGGCCAGGCGTAGCCGCATGAGGTTTTGAGTTACGGCGTTGGCCTGTCGCAGACGCAGCATTGCCCCTGGTTCCAGTAGGCCCTTGGCTTTTGCCGTTGGCCTGGCTGCCCCTGCAGCCGCCGTCGTAGACGGCTGCTGCTGGCGCAGCAGATCCACAGGGGTCCGCATTTGCCTTCGGCGTTGGAAAGCAGCACTGCGAGGGCGCTGGCGCGGCAATCCCATGGGCCCCCGTGGGCCTCGAGCGAGTAGCCGCGCCGTCGGGCTCCTCGCTGACGCCGACGCGCACGGCAGTTGCATCCGCCCGCGGCTTTGGGTTTTGCCTTGAGGTCGCCCCCGCTGAAGCGATTGCAAGCATCGACGCAGACGCTGTCGACGCGAGCTTCGGAAGGCGGGAGGAGGAGCGCGAGGGGGTGGGTCTGGCACCCCCTCGCTACGATGCGCGCGCATGGCTGCGGCAGCACGTCCATGGCAGACCCCTTGGAATGCCTTGGGGGAGCTCTCTGGGAGCGCTGGGGGGGCGCCTCGACCTTTCCCCAGGATGGAAGCACGTGGGAGCGTCTGGGAGCGCGACAGGACACGCAGAGCGCACCGCGAGCGCGAGCCGTGAATTGCCCGCTGGGCAAGACCGTTGGCGTCGCCCCTGCTGAAGAGCGATTGCATTGTCGACGCAGCCGCCTTCGGCGCGAATTTCGCATGGCTGGAAGAGGGAGCGCGAGGCGGTGGGGGTGGCACCCCCTCGCTACGATGCGCGTGCATGGCTGCTGCAGCACCTCCATGGCAGACCTCATGGAATGCCTTGGGAGAGCTCTCTGGGAGCGCTGAGTGAGCGCCTCGAGGTTTCCCCAGGATGGAAGCACGTGGGAGCGTCTGGGAGCGTGACAGGACACGCAGAGTGCACCGCGAGTGCGGGCCGTGGGTTGTCCATGGGGCAGGACCGTTGGCGTCGCCCCCGCTGAAGCGATTGCATTGTCGACGCAGCCGCCTTCGGCGCGAATGTCGCCTGGCTGGAGAGGGAGCGCGAGGGGGTGGGTCTGGCACCCCCTCGCTACGATGCGCGCGCATGGCTGCGGCAGCACTTGCATTGCGGGGAAGCGCCGGGAAGCGCCGCCAGGGAGCGCTGCCGAGTGCTTGCGAATGCATGACAACGCTAGGGAGCGCCAGGGGAGCGTTTGGGACCACCTGTGGGAGCTTGGGAGTCCTGGGGAGCGCATGGGAACGCCTGGGAGCGCTTGGGAGCGTGCTGGGAGCGTGCCGGGAGCGCCTGGGAGCGCGCCGGAGCGCTTGGGAGTGCTTCGGAGCGCCCCGGAGCGCTCGGAGGCGCCAGGGAGCGCGTGGGAGCGCGCAGGGAGCGCGTGGGAGCGCGCAGGGAGCGCCTGAGCAGGCTGGGAGCGCGTGGGAGCGTGCAGGGAGCGGTTGGGAGTACCTGGGAGCGCGTGGGAGCGCCAGGGAGCGCTTGGGAGCGCCTGGGAGCGTGCCGGGAGCGCCTGAGAGCGCCTGGGAGCGCCGTGCGCCTGGGAGCGCTTGGGAGCCCTTGGGAGCGTGCCGAAAGCGCCGGGGAGCGCTTGGGAGCGCCTGGGAACGCGTGGGAGCGCTGGGGAGCGCCTGAGAACGCTTGGGAGCGCCTGGGAGCGCCTGGGAGCGCTTGGGGCGCCTGGGAGCGCCTGGGAGCACTTGGGAACGCTTGGGAGCGCCTGGGCGCGCCTGGGAGCGCTTGCGAGCACTTGGAGCGTGCGCCAGCCGAAAGGACGCCGCATGCTGGCCGTTGGGCTTGACCGTTTGCGTCGCCCCCGCTGAAGCGATTGCATTGTCGACGCAGCCGCCTTCGGCGCGAATTTCGCATGGCTGGAAGGGGGAGCGCGAGGGGGTGGGTCTGGCACCCCCTCGCTACGATGCGCGTGCATGGCTGCTGCAGCACCTCCATGGCAGATCTTGGAATGCCTTGGGAGAGCTCTCTGGGAGCGCTGAGAGAGCGCCTCGAGGTTTTCCCAGGATGGAAGCACGTGGGAGCGTCTGGGAGCGTGACAGGACACGCAGAGTGCACCGCGAGTGCGGGCCGTGGGTTGTCCATTGGGCTGGACCGTTGGCGTCGCCCCCGCTGAAGCGATTGCATTGTCGACGCAGCCGCCTTCGGCGCGAATGTCGCATGGCTGGAGAGGGAGCGCGAGGGGGTGGGTCGGGCACCCCCTCGCTACGATGCGCGCGCACGGCTGCGGCAGCACCTGCATTGCGGGGAAGCGCCGGGAAGCGCCGCCAGGGAGCGCTGCTGAGTGATTGCGAATGCATGAAAACGCTAGGGAGCGCCATGGGACCGCTTGGACTGCTTAAGCGCGCTTGGGAACGCCGGGGAGCGCTTGGGACCACCTGCGGGAGCTTGGGAGCGCATGGGAACGCCAGGGAGCGCTTGGGAGCGTGCTGGGAGCGTGCTGGGAGCGCTTGGGAGCGCTTGGGAACGCTTGGGAGTGCTTCGGAAGTCAGCCGGAGTCGCTCGGAGGCGCTGAGGCGCCTAGGGAGCAGCGGCGAGCCCGGAGCGCGCCATGGGAGCGCGGTGGGAAGGCGCCGTGAGCGCCTGAGACAGTTTGTGAGCGCTGGTAGCGTGCAGGAGCGCGTGTTAGTACCTGGAAGCGGCTTGGAGCGCCAGGGAGCGCCTGGGAGCGCTTGGAGCGTTGCCGGAAGCGCCTGAGAGCGCCTGGAGCCCGGTGCGCCTGGGAGCGCTTGGGAGCGACTTGGGAGCGGTGCCCGCGAAATCGCCGGGTGATCGTCGGTGGGAGCGCCTGGAAACGCTTGGGAGCGCTGGGGAGCGCCTGGGAACGCTTGGGAGCGCCTGGGAGCGCCTGGGAACGCTTGGGGCGCTTGGGAGCGCCTGGGAGCGTGCCGGGAGCGCCTGGGAGCGTGCCGGGAGCGCTGGGGAGCGCTTGGGAGCACCTGGGACGTGCGCCAGCCGAAAGGACGCCGCATGATGTATTTTCATATGGTTTGCGGCTCCACGGACGGCCGAAAGGGCGCCGCATGCTGTATTTTCATAGGTTTGGAGCCCCAGGGGATGTAGGCGCGCGCGACGAACCCAACGGCTGGGTTTTGGGTTAAGGGTTCTATTCATCTCTCAGAACTCACGAGGCATCCCCGCGGGGGAGCGCATCCTCCTCATCGCTACGCGCTTCGTCGGTGCGGCGTGCGCGCATGGGCGGACTCGCTGATCGCTCGGCCAGGCGCCACGGGCTTCTGACGATGCACCGCCCGTGGCTTGCAGTTTAGGGTTTGGGTTTAGGGTTTAGGGTTTAGGGTTTAGGGTTTAGGGTTTAGGGTTTAGGGTTTAGGGTTTAGGGTTTAGGGTTTAAGGGTTAAGGGTTTAGGGTTTAGGGTTTAGGGTTTAGGGTTTAGGGTTTAGGGTTTAGGGTTTAGGGTTTAGGGTTTAGGGTTTAGGGTTTAGGGTGTCCTCTGTCAGCACTTGCTGATCATCATTCGTGTAAGACCACCCCCACCCATAAAATGGAGTGGGGGTGGGGTAATCGTGTTGTGGTGACATCATGTTGAGCGGAATCATGTTTCGGCTACGGGGCCAGCTCCCCTTTTCACATTCCCACCCCGCGCCCGTTAGGGCGGCGAACCACCCACGGCTTTCTCTAGTAGGGTTTAGGGTTCACTTGTAATCGAAATTCTCTTTCTCTTAGGGCTCCACGATTCCAGTCGGTTTGGCGGTCTTTCTCATGTGTACGACATACAGTGCTTTGTGTACCACATTGTGGAGTTCGTAGTCGCGCGAGCTCCGTCCTTCGCGAAACGCAGCGACGCGATCCGACGCGTCGGGTCGAGGTCGCGTCGCTACGCTTCCCCGGAGGCCGCCGCGTGGAGGCGGACGGACATGGCCCCCTGGGTTTCCGCGAAGCTCTGGCCGACCCCTCGCGCGCGTTGCTGCAAAGCCTCGGGACTCCCAGCGACAGCGCGAAGGGTCGGCCAAAGCCGCGCGGAAGCCCCCCCCGCCGCCGAGCTTCCAGACCAGATGACATGTATGCAGAAACTGTTCGGTCCTACGACATGTGCAAGTCTATGAGATGCCACTGGGTCCTGCGAGTCTTACGGGTCACCTCATTCGGCCTCAGAAATCTCTATCGGGTCTGTGCGTTTCCTCCTCGATCCCCCTGCTTCCTCTTAGACATCTTTTCGGTGGCGCCTGTGCGCGCCGCCACTGCGTGCGGGCCGAGCCCCGAGCGCGCGCCCGCCTGCGCGCCCTCCGTGCGCGCTGCTCAGAGCTGCGCAGGCACGAAATGCTTCTGCTGAAGGTAGCCCACGTACTTCCAGTCCCTGTCATGCTGGACGCGGGACAAAGCCACGTATCCCGCCGCCTCCACGCCCGGCGTGTCCATCCACAGCGTCATATGCTTCAGGGTATCGCCCTGCACCTTCATGAGGGTGGTGGCGTACGCAAGTCGCAGCGGGTAGTATACGTTGCGCCACTCGGGGTTGGTGTAGGGCGGCACCTTGACCATGTGGCCCGTGGTGGTCTTGACCAAGACGCCCGTGTGGTCCATCATGATCACGTGGCCCTCGATGCCGTTGACGAAGTCGATCTCGGGGCGAATGTTGGCGGTGAAGCCCACGCGCATGCCCTCGAAGATGGGCAAGCGCATGTTGGCCCAGCTCACCTGCTTGGTGCCGTAGAAATTGCGCGGGTTGAATTCAGGGTCGGCGTCGATGGTGCCCAGGGGTTCGACCTCCCAGTAGAAGTGCCGCAAGGCTGCCTGGTTGACCCACGCCGCCTTGGCCCTGGAGATCGTGACGAACGTCGTGGTGGGGTGCTCCTCGAAGACCTGGCCGATCTCGTACTCCGTGGGCTCCTCGCGCTCCCACCAGCCCACATCCCGATGTATGGGCGAAGGCGCGCGATGGTCCCTGATGATTTCTGTGAGCTGCGGCCTGCTCGGCGTGGCCGTGCGGAGGAGCTCGAGCGTCTTCTTGAGAATGGGGCATTTGCAGCGGCGCATGATCTTGAGCTCCCTCACGTCGACGTCGGCCCAGCGCCATTGCTCGAGGACGCGCGGGCTGTCCATCCAGCGGAGCTGTCGGAAGTCGCCGACGAAGACGAGCGCAGGGCGCCGCGCGGCCGCGTCCCAGAGGCGCAGGAGGCGCTCGTAGATCCACATCTCGACCATGCTGATCTCCTCGATGACAACGAGGTCGAAGTCCTGCATGCGCTGGAGCGTCTGCTGCTCCGGAAGGTAGACGTTGAAGGCCCTGTGGATGCTGTCGACGTCGAGGTCGGGCATGTCCTCGCGGTAGCGCGCCACCTGACGGCGCGTGGGGCAGGCGAGGAGTACGCGGGCGCGGGGCGCCCTGGGCGATGCGTCCCTTGCATGACGACCCTTTGTGAGGAATGACTTGCCGCTCCCCGCGGGGCCCCAGGACGGCGATGGGGCGCGGGTCCTCGTCGTGGGGCAGGCCGTGGTTGTGGTCCTCGTAGTCGTCGGGCCAGGCGAGCTCCACCGCCCTGTGCCAGCTCCTCGTGATGAGATCGGCGACGGGTATCTGCTCGGGCTCGAGGGTGGTAATCGGCCATCGAAGGCGTAGTGGTGTCGCGGCGGCTCGGGGTCTTCCCCGACCACGAGGCGGCCCTCCAGGTAGTCGTCGACGAGGGTGATGTGCGCCTTGATCATCGCCACGTTGGAGTCGATGGTCGGGTCGCGGTGAGCCTCCAGCTGCATGTCGGCGCGCAACCATGCCTCGCTCCGCCAAAGGTCAGGGCGGTGGAGAAGGCAGTGGGCGAACAGCCTGTACCCCGTCGGTACGAGCTCCGCGGCATCCTGCCAAAGCTCATCCACGCTGCGGAAGGGGACGTGGAGGAGCATCCACTGGCCGTAGTACTCGTCGCTGAAGCGAGAGTTGGAGCGCGCCGCCACCAGGACCTCGCCGCGCATGGGCACGCGCGCGGCCCAGGTCTCCAGGTCGACGTTGGCCACGGAGGGGTCGTTCGCCTTCTGGAGATTGGCGTAGCGCAGGCGGAGCGCTCGGTGCACGCCGCCCCTGCTGTTGGAGCGCCGCACGTAATCCAGGAGGCCCATGTGGTCGGGTCGCCAGGCGCTGTGCGTGTAGCGCTCGACGACCGCGGGCATCTCCTTGCCCTTCCACGGCACGGGCACGGGGATATTCTTGACCGTGCCGTGCGTGAGGACCTGGGAGTACTCCGCTGCGGCAAGCTGGAGCCACATCTCGGGCTCGAGCGGGTGGAACTCCGTGAGGATGCGGCGGCTGATGGCGTAGTCGGAGGCCTCGTCATTGAGCCACTCGGAGGAGAACTGGTCGGAGAACTTGGCGGTGTAGGAGGAGACGTAGCGCAAGAGCATGCCGCGGCCATCGGAGGTCTGCACGTCCATGTGGGACTTCATGCCCGCGATCACGGCCGGCATGTAGGCGCGGAGCTTGTGGTGCAAGTCCCTGGCGGTGTGGTGCAGCCTCAGCGTCTTCCCCCGCTCGTCCCAGGTCGACTCCTCCTTGCGCTCAGGCCACGGGTGGGAGCCGTGCGTGGAGGTCTGGGAGCCCATGACGATGTGATAGAGCTGCTCCTGCTCCTCGTCGTCTGGGATGGTGGCGGAGACCTTGCTCGGGAGATCGATCGAGGCGACCTTCTCCAGCCAGACGAGGCAGTGGACGTGGGGGCGGCCGCTGCCGTGGTAGGCGTGCCGCGCGTTGGGCCCGCCGCGCTTGCGCTTGCCGTCCTGGAACTCGATGCGCGCGAACTGCGTGATCACGCGCTGCGTCGGCTTGCCCTCGGCGTCCTTGCCAGCAAGCACGTGGTGTGTCCACGCCGAAGACTCCCGCGAGGTGGCCTTCCCCTGGGTGCCAGTCAGCAGCCCGACGATGGCCTGGGTGAGCACGTGCGACAGGTGGTAGGTCTCCGCGGCCGGAAGCCAAGTGCGCGACCGCAGCGTGCGCCGCATCTCGTCCTCGACCCAGACGTGGAACGGCGTGGACCACTCCAGCGGCGACAGGGTCACGAACAGGGTCGGGAAGCCCAGCTGGCGCTGCAGGTCGATGAGGGCGAAGTGGTAGGTCCGCCAGTACTCGGGGCTGAAGGACATGCCAGCCAGCGCCAGGCGCATGGGCACCTTGGCAGCGTGCTTCTTGCCCCCCAGTGCCGTCCAGAGCCAGAGGTCGTAGACGAACTGGGCGAGCTCGGTGTCGGCACCGTAGCCGATCACGGGCGAGAAGACCTTGGCCGTGTAGCTGCGTTTGAGCGACTGGCGTTTCTTGCCGTCGGCCTCCGCGTCGTCGCTGTCGGAGGAGTCGTCGGTGCCATCAAAATGCGCAGCCCGTCGCGCGGCCCGCGTGCGCGCCACGCGCCGCTCGTCCATCAGGCGGACGTAGGTCTCGCACATGGACACCCTCGGGTACAGGTGGGGCCAGATGGCCGTCTCGATGCCGAGCTGCTCCACGAGGCGCATCGCGAGGCGGCGCTTCTTCTGCGAGAGGTCGTTGCGGTTCCTGCGGAGGAACCTGTTGTGCAAGCGCATGATGGCGAAGTACGCGCTCTTCTGAGGGTGGGCCAGGTAGTAGTCCGTGAGCGTGGCCCAGCTGGAGAAGTCCTCCTCGGCGGGGTCGTCGTGCGCCTCGAGGTACTCGAGGGCGTCCATGGCCCTGCGCTGGTGGCGCTCGGGGAGCTCGCTCACGGCCGTGAGGACGTCGGTGGCCTTCCAGCGGAAGCCGATCATGTCGGTGTGGACCCTGTATCCGTGTGCGGCCCGCGCATGCGGCCCTATGGACACCTCCATCGGCCTCAACGCTTCGAGTGCGTCCACGCTGAGGTGGCGCAGCGGCTCGGGGATGTCCTCGATCTGGACGGCGGGGTAGCCCACTCGCTTCTCTGGCGGACTGGCGCAGTACTTGCACTTGTTGATCCAGGCGCTGCGCTGGCCAGCCTTGCGGCCCTTCTTGCGCTCCGCGTCGGGGAGGCGCATCATCGCCGCCGCCACGTCCGCGGGCGCGAAGGACCTCTTCTCCAGGCGTTTGCAGATCTTGCACATGCCCCAGGAGGCGAGCTCCGCCCACTTGGTGAAGGCCACGGCCTGCGGCTCCGCCCAGTCCTCGACGTCGTCGTCCAGGGCGGTCTTGAATTTGTTGCGCCGGAATTTCCTGTCGTCCCTGACCCAGGTGGGGTAGGCCCTTCGCGTCTGCTTCTTCTGCCGCGGCACCACGCTCACGCGATGCTCTAGCGCCTCCTTCCACTCGCTCTGGAGGTCGGTCGCGGGCACTGGGTTGTCCCTCTTCCGCTGTCGGTGGAGCGCGCGCTCGGCGTTGGCCTTGTACTTGTCGCGCCTCTCCTGGCCGAGCACCGCGGCGATGAAGTCGAGGGCGCCGTCGACGAGGTCGGGGCGGTCGTACTGCATGAGGCTCTTGAGCGCGCTGGTGATGTCTTGGCCCTTGCGGACGGCGTCCCGCGCCCGCAGGGTGTCGCCGTCGCAGAACATGCATCGCGGGTCGCCCCGCGCCGGGTGTACGTGGGCCTTCTCGCCTGGGCGCCCGTCAGTGGCGTACACACAGAGCGGCCCTCCATCTCGGCCTGGGCACAGGTGTTTGCCCCAACGCCGCTGCTTCGGCTTCGGCTGCTCCTCATGCTCGGGCAGCGCCTTGCTGGCAGGGCGCTTCCGCGCCGCCCTGGGCGGCGGTGGCTCCTCGGCAGCATCCCCATCGCCATCGCCTCCGGCGTCAGGTAGCTGCGTGTCTTGCGCGTCCTCCAGGTCGAAGAGTGGCAGGTCGTCCTCGCCCAGCACCTGGTCGCCGTCGGGGTCGTAGCCCTCGGGTTCGAATAGCTCGTCCTCGCCCCACGGCTGCAGCATCCCCTCGGAGATAAGCTGGTCGGCCCACTCCTCCTGTGCCTTCCGTCTCTCCTCCGCGGTGAGCTCGTCGGACCCTGCGGCCTCCTTGGCCTCCGAGTGCGCCACGGTCGTGTCGGTGCCTTGCGCTGCCTCACCAGCGTCGGGCGTGGCGGTGCCCTGGTCCCCCAGCGCGTCCTCCCAGAAGCGCCTGTTGGAGGAGTCGTCCGAGTCGTCGTCCGCATCGTCGTCGATGAGGCCGACTACGTTGCCCTGTTCGTCGACGTCAGCACCCTGCGACCCGTCGGACTCGTCTTCGCTGCCACCAGACGCCCCTGCCTCCAGGTCGTAGAACTGCGCCCGAGGTTTCGGCGGCGGTCGGGCGGCCCTGGCCATGTAGTAGGAGCAGGCGAGGATCCAGTGGGGCGACGAGTGGCCGTCGGGACCAGTCTTCATCTGGAACGCCACTCTGTACAGCAGCGGCGCGCCAACGTCGCCGAACTCGATGACAGGGATGGGCGCGCCACCGCCGACGGTCGGAGCAGCATGCACAACACGACCGTTCACGGACTTGGCGTAGATCTCCAGCGCCTCCGCGTCGACGACGTCGTCGTCCGCCGCATAATTATGTTTCCGCAAGTAGCCCACTGGGTCGTCGAGCTCGATGCGCCCCTGGAGGACCCTGGCGTAGAAGGGGAGCTCGTCTTCGCCAGGGTACCCTGCGTCCCCCGCCAACCGCAGGCGCGCGGCCTTCTGGTGCAGGCCGTCGTCCTCCATGGCGCCAATGATCCTGTCCACGAGCGCCTTGGCCTCCTCGCGCTCGCTCGCCTCCCTGTCGGGGTCATCGTGGATGAAGCCGTTGACGTCCTCTCACGCATCCACACCCGCGTGTCGTGGGGGGGGGGGGAGAGGGAGGGAGGGGGAGGGGGGGGGGAGAGGGAAGGTGGGGAGAGGGGGGGCCGAGCGGCGAGCGCGCAGTAGGAGAGGCACCTCCCGTCTGGCGGCACGGGCACGGTAAGGTCTGGCTGCCGAGGCGGAGCGACGCCGGCGGCCGCCGAGGCCTGGCGCGGAGCTCGACAGGCTCTCTGTGGCCTCGCAGCGACGGAGCTGGCGGAGTCGGCTGCATCAACCTCGTCCATTGCTGCCGCGGGTCGTTTCCGCGCGGTGCCAGATGCCGCCGCGGGCCTCTTCCGCGTCCCCCTGCCCTTGCCCGCGGGGTGGCCTTGGTCGATCATGTACCTCTCGTAGTCGGCCTTCTTGTACCTCCTCTCAGGATCCCAGCCGTCTGGGATTTCTCGGAAAGTCGCCGTGCCTTCCTGGCCTTCGATGATGAGGTACCTGACAGAAGAGCTGAACAACGTGACGTCCTTCACGGTCATTGCCCAAGTCTTTGCGTACGGCAGATGAATCTTGTCGGCAGGCCACCGGTGCCTCGGGCGCAGCTCGTTCCACTCGGCGTCGTTCATGATCTGGAAGGGGTCCTCGCCGAGCGTGACACTGCCCCAGATCACGCCCTTCTCGCCCACGAGCCGCTTCCCGATGTAGCGCTGGTGCCGAATCTCCAGCGTCTTCGCGCCCTCCAGCATCAGGTCAAACCTCAGGGAGGGCCGTTTGAGACACCGAAGGTTGCCCTCGGGGTCACCCACTATCGCCACGGCTGAACAACCCTGAACAGTGATGCTGGTGTGACCCTGGGAGAGGCCCAGGGACCCCGTGACAAACCCCAGTATCTCTCGCCGCCCTATTCCGCGGACCATTTCTTGTTGAGCACGAGGATCGGGTCCCCCACGTTCGCCGAAGGCTCCACAACCATGTGAGGCGCAGAAGACGGCGCGGCCATGATTGCGATGTAAAGGCTGAGAGTAGAAGCACTCCTGGGCTCGCGCAAAGGGACAGAGGTGTCAGCGGGGAATCCAGTTCGAGACACTTGACTCAGCCGACGGCTACGGAAGGGCGAGGGCACAGGTTCGGAGGTGGCGCGGGGTTGGACTGTCCCAGAACGGGCCATGGATGATCTTAAGCGATGACCCTACACGCATGAGGGTCAGAGGGTTGGGAGGGGTAGATGCACCCTGGCCTTGAGGGTTGTTCTCGGATGGCCCCCTGGGTCAGAGCAGGCGGGGTGTGCCCCTCTGTCGAGAATATATCTGATTGCCCCCCTGATGAGCAGCGCGCAATCTGAGTGGGCAGAGTTGGAGGGCCGAGGGCGAGATGCAGGCAGGGCATCCAGAGGATCTGAGGGTGGTGTGGGGTGTAGGAGCCCAGAACAGGAAATGATCACAGCGGGCGTCGTCGAGGGTCAGAGGGGTGGTAGGGGTTGAGGACCGAGAGCGCGCGGGCCCCTCACACTAGTTGGTCGATAAGCCCTGGGGGGGGTCCAAAAAGGCCCTCTGTGGCCCCTCACAATAGATGGTCGAGAAGCCCTGGGAAGGTCCGAAAGGCCATCTGTGGCCCCTCACAACAGATGGTCGATCAGCCCTGGGAGGGTCCGAAAGGCCATCTGTGGCCCCTCACAGTAGATGGTCGATAAGCCCTGGAGGGTCCGAAAGGCCATCTGTGACCCCTTAGAATAGATGGTCGATAAGCCCTGGGAGGGTCCGAGAGGCCATCTGTGGCCCCTCACAATAGATGGTCGATAAGCTCCGAGGGGGGTCCGAAAGGCCTTCTGTGGCCCTTCACAATAGATGGTCGATAAGCCCTGGGAGGGTCCGAAAGGCCATCTGTGACCCCTTAGAATAGATGGTCGATAAGCCCTGGGAGGGTCCGAAAGGCCATCTGTGGCCCCTCACAATAGATGGTCGATAAGCTCCGAGGGAGGTCCGAAAGGCCTTCTGTGGCCCCTCACAATAGTTGGTCGATAAGCCCTGGGAGGGTTCGACATGCGATCTGTGGCCCCTCACAATAGATGGCCGATAAGCTCCGAGGGTGGTCCGAAAGGCGATCTTTGGCCCCTCACAATAATTGGTCGATAAGACCACAGGGCCCCTGGGCGGGAGCTAATTCACCGTGGCGCTGGTCTGGTGGGGGGGCCAGTGACCACCCCGCGGGGGCCCGAGTCGCCAGAGTTCTATTTGGGCCCCCAGGGGACCCCGGGGCTCCGCGGCGGGAGCTAATTCACCGTGGCGCTGGTCTGGGGGGGGCAGGGACCACCGGTCCGAAAGGCCTTCTGCGGCCCCTCATAATAGATGGTCGATAAGCTCCGAGGGGGGTCCGAAAGGCCTTCTGTGGCCCCTCACAATAGATGGTCGATAAGACCCCAGGGCCCCTGGGCGAGAGCTGATTCACCGTGGCGCTGGTCTGGGGGGGGGCCCAGGGAACCCCTCAGCGGTGGCCCTAGTCGCAGAATCGTATTTTGGGCCCTCGGGTGTACCCAGTGCCCCCTGGGCGGAGCTAAATTCACCGGGCGCTGTCGGGGGGGGTCAGGACCACCCGCAGTGGCCCGAGGCGGCCAGGAGACGTCGCGGGCGCTCAGGGGACCTCAAGGCCCCTGGTTGGGAGCTAATTCCAAACCGTGGCGGCGGGGGGTCGCATGGTTTTGACGTGACGAAGAGAAGGTCGCGGGAGCCCGAGTCCCAAACTAGGAAACGTATCTGGGACCCTCAAAGGCGCCTGGCACCTGGGCGGGAGCTAATTCAACCGTGGCCGCTGGTCTGGGGGGGCCAGTGACCACCCCAGAGATTGGCCCAGTCGCCAGTAAACACGATGACACCAAGCCGGCCCCCCAGGGCCCCTGGGCGGGAGCTAATTCACCGTGGCGCTGGTCTGGGGGGGGGGGGGGGCCGGGGCCACCCCGCAGGAGCCCGAGTCGCCAGGAGACGTCCTTGGGCCCTCAGGGGGCATCAGGGCCCCTGGGCGGGAGCTAATTCACCGTGGCGCTGGTGTGGGGGGGGGCCAGAGACCACCCCGCGGGAGGGTCCGAGTCGCTAGGAAACGTATTTGGGCCCTCAGGGGACCCCAGGGCCCCTGGGCGGGAGCTAATTCACCGCGGCGCTGGTTTGGGTGGGCCCATGTACCACTCCGCGGTGGCCCGAGTCGCCAGGAAACGTCTTTGGGCCTTCAGGGGGCCCCAGATCCCCTGGGCGGGGTCCAATACACCGTGGCGCTGGTCTGAGGGCACCCTAGGGCGCCCGAGTCGCCAGGAAACGGTCCTGCGGCGCCCGATTCGCCAGGAAACGTCTTTTGCCAGCCGGCCGATCGGGATGGCACATTGAAAAAGTTTAAGATACGAGGTCGAAAAAAAAAATTGCTAGTGCTGATCCATACTCGTTTGCAGATTTCATGTTGGCGCTCCAGGAGGGGCCCGACCAGCGCCACGGTGAATTAGTCTGATGTTTTGGGGTTATAAGTCTCTTTGACGATCGCCCAGGCGGGCACAGGTTAATCGCTTGCGCGTAAGCCGCATCATTGATAATGAGATAAGGCCCTCGCGGGCCATGCCTGACGGCAACCGAGACTCAACTGGGCTGGCCTGTTATTCACGTACGGCCGTGAGGTAGTCTGACTGCGAGGTGCCAGTTAGGGCGCTTGCCGCCTAAATGGGTGGGTGGATACGGGCCAAGCGGCCCTGGGCGAGTTTAGGGTTTAGGGTGTCCTCTGTCAGCGCTTGCTGATCATCAATCGTGTAAGACCACCCCCACCCATAAAATGGAGTGGGGGTGGGGTAGTCGTGTTGTGGTGACATCGTGTTGAGCGGAATCATGTTTCGGCAACGGGGCCAGCTCCCCTTTTAACATTCCCACCCCGCGCCCGTTAGGGCGGCGAACCACCCACGGCTTTCTCTATTAGGGTTTAGGGTTCATTCGGTAGTCGAGGTTCTCTTTCTCTTAGGGCCCCACGATTCCAATAGGTTTGGCCATCTTTCTCATGCGTACGACATAAACTGTTGTCTGAATCACACGTACACAGATACCCACTTGAGTCTTAAGATATGCGCAATCCAGGGTTTAGGGTTGACGCTTCACGTCGGGGGAAAGGGTTTGGGGTGAAACGCCGCGCGGGCGTTTGATTGTGCGCTTGTGGCGCCGGCTCCGCTCGCTTCGCTCGCTCCGCCGATACCGCTCCTCTGGAACTACGAAATCCAGCTGGCGCGCCCAGGAGCGCCCTGGGCACTGGGCGGCAGCTGATTCACCGTGAAGGGCGCCTGGGGTGCCTTGGAAGGCCTTGGGAGGGCCCTGGAAGGCCCTCAGGGGGGCTCCTGAAAGGCTCCTGGGGGGCTCCTGGGGGGCTCCTGGGTGGTTCCTGGGCGATTGGCAATTCACCGTGAGGTTGGTCTGGGATGCTCTGGGAGCCCCCCAGGGAAGCCCGAGTCGCCAGGAGACGTCTTTTCGCCGCTAGGGGGGCCCTGGGCCCCTGGGCGATCGGCAATTCACCGTGAGGTTGGTCTGGGGGCCCCTGGGAGCCCCCCCCCCCAGGGAGGCCCGAGTCGCCAGGAGACGTCTTTTCGCTCCTAGGAGGGCCCTGGGCCCCTGGGCGATCGGCAATTCACCGTGAGGTTGGTTTGGGGAACCTTGGGAGCCCCTCGGGGAGGCCCGAGTCGCGAGGATACGTCTTTTCGCACCTAGGGAGGCCCTGGGCACCTGGGCGATCGGCAATTCACCGTGAGGTTGGTCTGGGCGAGCCCTGGGGGCTTCCCAGAGAGGCCCGAGTCGCCAGGAGACGTCTTTTCGCCCCTAGGGGGGCCCTGGGCCCCTGGGCGATCGGCAATTCACCGTGAGGTTGGTCTGGGGGGCACTGGGAGCTCCCCAGGGAGGCCCGAGTCGCCAGGAGACGCTTTTTCGCCCGTAGGAGCGCCGTGGGCCCCTGGGCGATCGGCAATTCACCGTGAGGTTGGTCCGGGGGCCCCATGGGAGTCCCCCAGGGATGCCCGAATCGCCAGGATACGTCTTTTCGCCCCTAGGAAGGCCCTGACCCCTAGCGCGAGAGTTCCCCAGGGCTTTGGGAGCACCCCAGGTGAGCCCGAGTCGCCAGGAGACGTCTTTTCGCCCTTAGGGGGCCCTGGGCCCTTGGGCGATCGGCAATTCACCGTGACGTTGGTCTGGGATGCCCTGGGAGCCCACCCCCCAGGGAGGCCCGAGTCGCCAGGAGACGTCTTTTCGCCCCCAGGAGGGCCTTGGGTTCCTGGGCGACTGGGAGCCCCCCAGGGAGGCCCGAGTCGCCAGGAAATGTTTTTTCGCCCCTAGGGAGGCCCTGGGCACCTGGGCGATCGGCAATTCACCGTGAGGTTGGTCTGGGGAGCCCTGGGAGGGAGGCCCGAGTCGCCAGGAGACGTCTTTTCGCCCCTAGGAGGGCCCTAAGCCCTTGGGCGGTCGGCAATTCACCGTGAGGTTGGTCTGGGGGGCGCTGGGAGCCCCCCAGGGCCTTGGGAGCCCCCCCAGGGAGGCCCGAGTCGCCAGGAGATGTCTTTTCGCCCCCAGGAGGGCCCTGAGCTCTTGGGCGGTCGGCAATTCACCGTGAGGTTGGTCTGGGGTGCCCTGGGAGACCCACCCAGGGAGGCCCGAGTCGCCAGTAGACGTCTTTTCGCCCCCAGGAGGGCCCTGGGTTCCTGGGCGATCGGCAATTCACCGTGAGGTTGGTCTCGGGCGCCCTGGGAGCACCCCAGGGAGGCCCGAGTCGCCAGGAGACGTCTTTTCGCCCCTAGGGAGGCCCTGGGCCACTGGGCGATCGGCAATTCACCGTGAGGTTGGTCTCGGGGGCCCTGGGAGCCCCCCAGGGAGGCCCGAGTCGCCAGGAAACGTTTTTTTCGTCCCTAGGGAGGCCCTGGGCCCTTGGGCGATCTGCAATTCACCGTGAGGTTGGTCAGGGGGGCCCTGGGATCCCCCCGGAGGGCCCGAGTCGCCAGGAGACGCATTTTCGCCTCAAGGGGGCCCTGGGCCCTTGGGCGATCGGCAATTCACCGTGAGGTTGGTCTGGGGGGCCCTGGCAGCCCCCCCCCCAGGGAAGCCCGAATCGCAAGGGAACGTCTTTTCCAGCCAGGCGATCGGGCCCATCCACTCTGGAAAACTTTAGGATTCGAGGTCGAAAAAAAAATTGCCAGTGGCAAATCATGCTTTTTTAGTGATTTTATGTTGACGATCCAGGAGGGGCCAGACCAACCTCACGGTGAATTCGGTTGATGTTTTGGGGTTATAAGTCTCTTTGACGATCGCCCAGGCGGGCACAGGATAATCGCTTGCGCGTAAGCCGCATCATTGATAATGAGATAAGCCCCTCGCGGGCCCTGCCTGACGGCAACCGAGACGCAACCTGGACAGGGCCTGTCATTCACG
>CAUYUJ010006657.1:0-40000 GCA_963575745.1 Prorocentrum cordatum
GGGGGGGGGGGGGGGCGGGAGACTCGCAACCGTCCTAGTCGCCGCCCGCAGGAGGCTCGGGCCAAGCTGTACGAAGCGACCTCCTACCTCGGGTTCGAGAAAAAGGGCCCGCGCATTCACGCGAAGCGCGTCGGGCGCGGGTGGTTCGTGCACAAACGACGAATCCAGTAGGTCATCCTCCTCCGCACGACGTAGCAACCTGATCGCATCAGTCGCAAACCGCCAGGCGCGTGGGTTCGCATCCTCAGCAATCGTTCCGTCCGACGATGACCAATCACGGCGGCAAATTCCTGGGCGCGGCGGTCGGGGCGGCGCAGCCATCGTTGATATGTGCGCAGACTTCGCCCCCTCAACTCGGCACCAGCGGGGGCCACGCCCAATCTTCTCATAACTTGATCGGTCGTGCTCGACGTGCATCTGAGCAGAGGGCCCCCCTCCTCATCCAGCTGCGGCGCGCCGTCCGATCCCAAGATCACAATTTTTGCGCGCGCATCACCTCCGAGAAGCTTCCGAGAGAGACCAGCAATAACACCATCCAAACGACGCTCCTGAGTCGGGGAATGGATCAGGGTAGTAAGTCCAGTAAGCAATGCCCCTTGAACGACCGCTCCGAATACAGTCCTCGAGAATCGCCACGCTCGGTTTATCGCCCAGAACTTCCCCATCGCGTGGGATCCCCTCCTACGAGCTAGATTGCGACGACGTAGCTCGCTTTGGACTCCTCTATTGACGGACGTGGAAATCCCAAGAGACACCCAGTCGAACTGAATATTGCCCGCCACGGGGGTGGAGCCTCCGACGAGCGCCTGGGAGCGCCCATGGGCCCCTGGCCCCACGAAGACAAGGGGGACTTGACATGTCTCAGCGTTGTGCTCGTAGCCGCCAGGAGCCAAACGCTCTCGCCGCCTCTGGTGAGATTGCCCCAAGGCGCGCTGCATGTTCCGAGCCGACGGCACCACGTGCGTCATACTTGCATCGCCTGCATACACACGACAGGCAAGCGACACAAGCCTGTGCAGGAAAGGCGCCCACGCTGTACAAATGTCCCCGGACGGCCACGCATTCTCGTCAAGATTGGAAGGATTGATAGGTGGGGCAAGAGGGCTGGATATCCACTCGTCGCACGTCTGAGGTCGAGGAGGAGGGCAGTTGTTCCGCCATGCGCGTTGGCATAGTGCGCCGCATGGGCCTCCGATAAGTCCGCGCGAAAAATAACGCAGCAACGCCGTCACCCATGAACGCCCAACACCGGTTCCGAAACGTCTGCCCCCCCTTTCCGCCGCCTGCGCAGTGAAGGTGCTGGTCTCGTGCCTCTGCGCTAGAAAAGTGCACCTGATCTCTGGCGTCGATAGAAAACCGTGCAGTGTCCTGAAGAGCTCCACAGGTCGAGCAACCAAACGCGTTCGCCATGTCCTCCTTCGACACCAAGACGGAAAGACCCTGCTTCCGAAGTCGCCAGGGCAACGCCTCTTGGGTCAGCAGGGGCCCCCCTCGGTTACGACCTGGAAGGTATCCACGCCCCCTATCTGGGGCGCATCTCCGGGCCCCTTGAGGAGCAAGGTCTTGTGCCAGGCCACCCCCGCGCGACGCAGCCCGTGGATGTAGCGACGCGCTTGGAACCCTGTCTTCCCGTTGGCCTTGATGGGCCCCGTGGCCCTCGAGTGACGCCAGACCGCCGCGGCCCTCTCAACCCGCCGAATGCGATGGAACACCTGTTGGAGGCGCCTCAAGGAGATCTCGTTGGAGAACACCTCTGGAGCAGCTCCAAGACCCCTACGATCACCCCCAAGACGATGTCGCTGGGCCAGACGAGGCCCCGCTTGTCGCTGCCGTTGAGATCCGCCGTCGTCGTCGTGCTCGGCATCTGGTGGAGGGCGCCATCGTCGATGCGAGCCGTCGAATCCCCTGACAGGATCGATTGCCACCTGCAGAATCTCTGACGGCACACTGTGAAGCGGAGCGGCTTTCCGTCTCGGTGCCTCGGCACGAACCCCATCGAACTCCTTCCAGATCCCCCCTGGCCTCCTCCACCGACGTAAAATTGTTAGCGCCGAAAGGCGGAGGCGGCGGCAAGTGCCGCAAGCGCTCGCGTTGGAGGGTGGGAAAATCAATCGGCACCGCTTGAAATCCACCCGCTGGACCAGTTCGCGAAAATTATTCACATACTTCGTCGTTCCGTGGTGCGTACTCGTCAGCTATGTTGAAACGTCGTCGTCTTGGACCTCTGCACTGGCCAGCGATGAGGTGGGCGAGCCTCCGCACTCTGCATGCCTTCTGGCGCCCCACGCCCGCTGCAGCTCAGAAACCAACTGCTCCGTGACCCCGGCAAACCGAGTCTGCCACAGTCGGCGTAGAAGGCGAGTGAAGCGGGCAAGCTGCATGCACAAGTCGGCATCGTCGTCTCCTCGCCGTCGCTGCTTCCTGCGCAGAGCCAGGAGACGCCTTCGCTCTGTAGCACAGCGAGCCGCCTTGTCGTCTTTTGTGGCAGTTCTGGGAAAGTTGCGGGCAGCGACGTCATAAACCGTCGCGACCCACTGCTCCCAGCACTGGTCGGGCGCACGAGCAATCCAATGTTCCTCGCGCGGGCCGGGGATCTCCGAAGAAAGCCGTCTCTAATTCTGGAATTAAATCACCGACGCCCGCCCCGCTCCGCAACGCCTGGGCCAGTCGGTCGAAATCCCACTTGACCCCATTTAGGGCGACTGTCGGTGAAGTCGTGCGAATAGTGGACTCGCATGAGGATGGGCACGCGGTCCTGCATAACTTCCTTTGCAGGCAACTTCAGGCCGAGATTCGCGCGCCTCAATCCTGAACATCGGGCAACGCTGCGGCGCTGCCATGCAAAGGTCGCTGCGTAGTCGATCGACGCGGAGCTCACATGTCCAAAACATGTGTCTCCTACAGGGAGGCCCATTCAATTCACAAGAATCGCATGCCGTTCCAGTAGCTCCTGCACTGGGTCCCCTGCATACCTTTGTTCGCCTCTCGCGTACGGACCAAACGCCTGTGACACGATAGGCCCAAGGTCGAACCTGCACGCCGCAAACCACAAAAGTCGTTGAGGTCAAACCCCCAGAATAATGCTGACCGAGCCCTTGCCCACGTAAAGCGCAGCTCCAACCAACTGCACATACTGTCAAACGTCTCTCGATACCGCTTGAAACTACCTTCTGCCGTGCTCTGCCAGCCATCACGCTTCTGAATTGAACGTGGTGGGAAGTAAGTGAGAGGCACTAACATGTCGAAACGCCCAGAGCGGAGCCTGTGGAGGGCGACCTTGCCCTGGAGGGAAGGAGGCACGGCTGGACTACCCACTACATGCTGGAGTCGGAACTTGCGTCGTCGCAGCAACAACGTCACACCACAAGATTGATCGTCATGCTTTCCAAAACGGCACCCGTGTCTCAGGGCTTAATGGTGTGCGAGGGTCGACACTGTGCACATATCCTCTCCCGCCCGCTCCCCCGTTCCAGTCAATGACACCAGGTCAAAATTTCCAAACTACTCCGAAATATCCTGCAACCGCAACTCATCTGATGCCGACATGCAGTTCCAGTGCACAAACGTGACGTCACCGATCGTCCGACCCGCCTGTGGATTCTCATCACCAGTCATCGCCTGGCCAGAGCACCCGCACACACAGCCGGACTCACCACAAACGAGAGCGAGAGCAAATCATTAACATGCGGCATCAGTTGCCGTGGGGGCCAGCAGCCCAATGAAGGTTCAATAGCGGAAGTGTGCTGGCACTCCTGCCCCAGGTCGGCGACCGCCTGAGCAGGGGGAGCTAGGAGGAGGAGGAGGAGAAGGAGGAGGAGGATGAGAAGGAGGAGGAGGGGGAGGAGTAGAAGGAGGAGGAGGAGGAGGAGAGGAGAGATGATGATGATGATGATGATGATGATGATGATGATGATGATGATGATGGTGGTGATGATGATGATGATGATGATGATGATGCTGATGCTGATGCTGATGCTGATGCTGATGCTGATGATGATGATGATGCTGATGATTATGATGATAATGTTGATGATGATTAACCGCGTGCTGCTGATAAAAAAGGGCCCCCTTTTCCAGGTTAGAGTTGATTCTCCACGGCCAATAAGAATTTGGTCAGGGGCGCGGGGCGCGGATGCCGAACTTTTTTATCACTGTGAAAAGTTCACAATCGAGCTCAGTTTCCTTCTTATGTTGAGATAGCAACATCAAACGAAGCGAAGACGTTGTCGAGGATGTCTCAAGCGAAACCAACAATTGTTGGAGGCAGCCTCAAGAGAAACGATCAGTTTTTCAAGGATGTCTCAAGCGGAACCAACAGTTCTTCGAGAATGACTCAAGCGAAGCGAGAGACTTGTCGATGAGAGACTTCCTCTTCCTCCTCCTCCTCCTCCTCCTCCTCCTCCTCTCTCGCTTTCTGTTTGTTTCTCTCGCTCTCTTTCTCTCTCTCTCTCTTTGTCTCTGTCTGTCTCTCTCTCTCTCTCTCTCTCTCTCTGTCTTTCTCCTTCTCACCCTGGCCCCCTGAACTGTTTTTTTATCGCTGTGGTTTACTATCCACGGAAACCGAGGCACATGAGGCACCCTGCACGAGCAGATGAAAATCTGAATTTCCATTGTTTGTTTACAAATTGAAGTTAATAGGTTTGGAATTTTGGCTTTTCTCCTCATCCTCCTCCTCCTCCTCCTCTTCTCTCTCTCTCTCTCTCTCCTTCTGTCTGTCTATATTTCTCTACTTCTCTCTCTCTCTCTCTGCCGAACTATATGTATAGTTCTGTCTCTGTCTCTATATTTCTCTACTTCTCTCTGTCTGTCCCTGTCTCTGTCTAGCTCTCGGTCCTTTAAACGTCATCTCTTTCTCCTCCCACATGCTGGCCTCCGGTAGGCAACATTGATAATCCCCCCGCAACCCGGAACTTGTTTTATCCCTGTAGCATTCATCTCGGGGGCACAGGGTTATGATGATGATGATGACGATGATGATGACGGTGATGTTGATGCTGATGATGATGATGATGATGACGATGATGATGATGATGATTATGATGATGATGATGATGCTGATGATGATGATGATGATGATGCTGATGACTCGCCAGGGTCGCCGCAGCGACGGCACGCCGCGACCCTGTTTCGCACGCTCCTCGCTGCACGCGTCCCTGCGCCAGCCCCTCCGGACGCCTTGCTGCAGCAGGTGCCAAAACACACACAAGAGCGACGTGTATGACTCTCCCAAAGAAGGCGTGGCTCATTCCCCACAGATGTGTGTTTCCTTACTGTCCCCCAATCAGTGCTTGCACTGAGGGGGTCCTAGCGGAGTTGAAAGATTTGGCGAAAGTTCCCCGCCGATGTTGGTAGCAGGCTGGGTTCCCAGGTTCCTGGTTCCGGGTTCCCGGGTTCCCGGTTATTGGTTCTGGGCCGAGTTCGGTGGGTTCTGGGTTCGCGGTCGATCTCTTCAGCGAATACCATCCACTGGTTGGAGTTTTTCTCTGGTGTATTCTTTTTGTTATATGCACTCTGTGCAAGAGGACTGGCCGCGATCACCGTCCGCCCCCACCCCGCGCCATCGGGTTTCTCTCTGACGTCCCCAGCTGGCCCTTGCTGCCTCCTTCTCCTCCTCCTTCTCCTCCTCCTCCTCCTCCAGCCTCCTCAAACCCCCTCCGCCCTCCTCCCCCTCCCTCGTCCTGGACGCTTCTCCACCCTCTTCCACCTCCTTCTCCTCTCTTGCCTTCCTTGTCGGGAGTACTTTGGGTTTGTTTTGCTTGGCCTGGCTTGTTTTGCCCTACTGCGCTTTGATGCGACTTGCTTTGCGCCGACTGTTAATGTGCCCGCTGATTGTTGCGCTTGTTTGGTGCTTGCACTTCGTTGCCAAACAGAGCACTGCTGCACAGTTGCTACGCAATCTCGCATGCGATGCAATGACGTGCCGAGCTGCTCTACACGATGATGTAATGATTCCACGTGCAACTATGTACCATGCGATGGAACTATATGATATCAGTCTAAAAGTGGCAGGAGATAGCGAAAAGCGAGAAAACAGAGAGGCTACGCGTTTCGCACCCTAGGCGTTCTTCGGGCCAAAATGCCTAGGGTCCAGTATCGAACGAGCATCGTGGCGGAAGGAGAGATGCAGAGCGTCGACGGTACCACTTGAAACAACGCAACCAATCGTAGGCGTGGATCCCCTGATTGAAGTCGCGCCGAGATTAGCTGCCGGGGTGCTGAGGAAGCAACCCGAGAGATACCAAGCCCCTTCCGAACAAAAATCGTCCCTGTTCCGACGCCCCGACTACAAGGGCACACGGGCCTGTCGACACCGACAGCCCATCGGCCACACGAGGCCGCCACCAGTCACAGCTGCTCTCGCTGCTGATTTTCACGGTAGCACGCTGGGTGTGCGGCAGGAAGAGATTCACGGGGCAAGGTGGTGGCGGCGCCTTTTTGTTCCTGCTCCCCTGCTCACTGCCGCCAAGCCGCAAAGCTAGGATCTCGAAATCTGGTCACCGGCACGTCCCAGCCAAATTGGCTGAAGAGGCGGTGCCGGCCGAGAATGGCCTCAGCGAGGCCGCGCTCCACTCGCAAAGGCGTGCTGGTTGGCGCAGCGCGCATGACATTCGGCAGTGCGCGCCGCGAACAGGCGACAGAGGGGGAGGGAGGCAAGGATCGACTCACCACATATATCCCATCCCCTCTAGCTCCCTCGCCGAAGGGGCGTGCGGAGGAGGAGGAGAGGGGGCCTTTGGGGGGAGGGGAGAATAAGGAGAAAGAGTAGGAGAGGTAGGGAGGAGTAAGAAGAAGTGGAGGAGGACGAGGAGCGCCCAAAACATGTCGGCCACTCTCCAGCAAAGAGCTGGCGATCTCCAAAAGTGCCCCCGCGCGTGCGACACATGGTGTCCACCACATATCCGCCGCCGTGCCTGCGCCGCGCTGGCGCGATGGAATGCCAGTCAACCGGATGGCCTTGAAGACGGACCGGGATGGCCTCTGGTCGGACCACGAAGCCACCCGGACGTCCAGAAGAGCTCCAAGAGGACCCGCGAGGCTCCGGGGCGCCTCCAGCCCCCCTCCCCCAAGCCCCAGGCGCCCCGAAGCGTCCCCCCCCCAAAGCCTCCGCGCCCGTGTGCACGCCGAGGCGATGAACACCGCCTGTCGCTGCAGATCGGTATGTGCTTCTCTGCGAGACCGTCACGCATGAGTGTCCACATCAAAGCGAAACATTGTCTGCATGACCAGCAGGTTGTCCACCGGGAAAATATCCAGGAGCCCTCCCGGGCACCAAGCGGGCCAGTTTTTCGAGCTGCGTCCAGCCGAAGCGACGAATAGAGCCCCCGAAGGACAAAAGAACTCGAGCATCGATCCTCGAGACTCGAGCTCGAACTTCGAACCGTTCGGGCAGGGGGGCGCCGGGGACAGAAGACACAGATAGGAAGAGGCAGAGAGGATCGAGGAGGAAGGAGGCAGGAAGGAGTTTCCGTTGAAGCTGACCCCGCTCAGACAGCTATCGACACACGCAAAAACGGCCAAGCGCGGCAGACCCCCAGAGCAAGTGCAACATCCCAGGGGTGCTTCCCCACGAGAACTGCACCGCGCGCACCGGCCGCAGAGCGAGCCGAACAACTGCCAGGAAGGCCCTGCGCGGCATGCGAAGCATGGGAGGCTGTGCTCGCATGGGAGACGCAAGCATGGACGCACGCCACACATGTCATCCGACTTCGACCGCGAAAGGGGGAGCGGGGCTGAACGCGCGGGCAGAGCGTTGCACGATGCACGGGCTGCAGGGGCAGACGAACGCAAGCCGCAGTTGTGCCTTTCGGCTTTTGTGGCGTAGACCTGTACCCCGTAGACACCGGGGCCCGATCTCTCCTGCCACCACCCAGTCCGGGGGGAAGCAACCACATGCCGATACCGCTGCTACTGGGACCGTTTGCTGGGTCGCGTCGGTCGCGTCCCGCCCAGGAGTTCCAGGCGAATGCGGTCGTGGCGGCGAGGGCAGGGCGGCGGCATTGCTCCTCCTCGGACCTCCGCCCAAGACCCGTTGGGCTCCCGCACAAGGGTTGCTGTTCCTCGTCGCCCTCTCAGCTGGCGCAGCGCTTCGTCCAACTTCCGCCCGCGACGGATCGGCCTTGATGTCCCGCCCACGCGCCCGACGGCGCAGGGCCTGCGAGCGAGTGAGCGCCCGACCTCCACCCTTCCAGGACATCCGGCGATGTGATGTTTCAATCCGCCGCCCCCGACGAGGAGTAATGCGGGATGACGATTAATAAAAAATGGGAAAGAACGATTTTAAAAAATAGTTTTCTGTTATTTCTGCATCATTTACTGACAGGAGGAGAACGATACAAAAAATAGTTGTCCAGCCCGCGGCCAATTTTGTCTAATCGTCATCCCGGGCGCCGCCGCGTGAACACGACCCGGTCATTTACTCATCGTCATCCTCCATTCGGAGGAGGAGGAGGAGGAGGAGGAGGAGAAGGAGGAGGGGAGGAGGAGGGGAGGAGAGGAGGAGGAGGAGGGGAGGGGAGGAGGAGGAGGAGGAGGAGGGGGGGGAGGAGGAGGGGAGGAGGAGGAGGAGGGAGGAGGAGGAGAAGGAGGAGGAGGAGGAGGGGGGGGAGGAGGAGAAGGAGGAGGAGCAGGAGGAGGAGAAAAAGGAGGAGATCACCATCGTCAATTAACCGACCCCCGCTCCGATTGGGCCATCGTATCTCAGCCCCACCGAGTCATCCGCCCAAGTGGGGGCAGGCCCCACGAAGCCCAAGGGATGACCATACATATGCCCACCTCGGGGGGGGGGCAAGCAGCCAGTGAGGGCCAAGGCAGGGCTGGTGGGGAGAGGGATCGGCGACGCGATGCTCAAGCAGGGGGAGGAGGGGGACTGGATGGCCATGTGTGGCCTTCCTGACCCAGTCCCCTGGGGGGCAGAGAACGGCCCCTCTGGACGTCTTGGGACCTCCCCCTCCCCCCTCCTCCTCCGCCGCGGCGCTCGTGCCCGCACGCGTCGCCCCTGGCCGACCGCCTGCGCGCGAGGCGCCCGGCCCCGCCCAGGCCGATCCGGCGGATGGCGCCGAGCACCTCGCAGGCACCGCTCGGCCTCGAGCGAGCTCGCGGCCTCCCGACCCTGCCGAGCGTGCGCTGTCGGCCGGCCCTGTCGGCCGCGGGCGGCGCTCGCAGGAAGGCTCGAGCGCCAGCGCCCGGGGCCACCGCCGCGCCGGCACGGCGCGAGCCTGCCGCGCCGCCCTCCATGCCCCGACCTCCGGGGGGGGTTCGAGGCAGGCACCGCGTCGGGTGGGTCGGCCCGGGGGCTGCGTGCCCAGGCGCCCCAGCTGCCCGACGCGTCAGGCGAGGGAGCGCCTCTGCGCCGAGCCTCTTCGCCGAGCTCCGTGGCTCCCCGGTCGGCCAAGCTGCGTGGTGCACGTACAGGGCGCACGCGGACGTGGACTACGGATCCGCGAGATGGGGCCGATTGGGCGTGGGGGCGCCAGATCCACGGATCACGTGGAGCCAGTGCCGCCTGATTTGGCGACTGAGCGAGTCAATGCTGCATGGAAGCGGGCCCATTGCTAATCCAGGCCTTCATACATCCTCGATATACACCGATGGTACGGCTTCGGGTTGCGCACAGAACGCCCCCCCAGGTAGTGACGGCTGGCCTCAACAGGCCCCCCGAGTAATCCCCGCTGGCGTCAACAGGCCCCCCGAGTTATCTAGGGCGGTCTCAACACCCCAACCCTGGGGCGCAGAGCGCCCCAAGGGCGCCGCCTCCGGCGGCGCCTAGGTGTTGAGACCGCCTAGGACTACTCGGTGATCCTGTTGAGGCCGCTCGGGATTACTCGGGAAGCCTGTTCTATCTGGGAGGGCTGTCTGTGCACAACCCGAAGCATTACCATACAGTCAGACCTTGGCCAAAAGAACATGTTTTAAGAACACGAGACCCTCCGTCGGCCAAAGATAGCACAACATCTAAGGGTTCCCTCACCCGGATGCACAAGAACGTCCAACACTTACCGACCTCGATCTTGTACCTCGGTTTGTTTGTACACCGAGGACTCCCCCATGGGACCTCCGCCCCTCTCCACCCCTTCATCCTCGCAGTCGTCGTGGTCGTCGTGGTCGTCGTGGTCGTCGTGTTCGCCGTGGTCGTCGTCGTGGTCGTCCTCGTCGTCGTCGTCGTCGCCGCCGCCGCCGCCGTCGTCGTCGTCGTCGTCGTCGTCGTCGTTGTCGTCGTCGTGATCGTCGCGGCGGCGGCCGTGCCCCCTCACAGGTCGCCCGTGGACGGCGGCTTGCGCGGGAGGGGCCCGTCCCCGCTCTGGCCGAAAGAGCTGAAGGCCGTGTAGGCCCCGGGCCCCTGCGAGGACGGGGGGGGGGCCTCACGGGGGAGGGGAAGGGGAGGGGGAGGAGAGAGGGAGAGCATTGAGACGAGGGAGGCGGAGGAGGGGCCCGCTCGGGATGGCGCTCGGCTGCCATCATGTCATGTTATATTGTGCCTCCTCTACTTCTCTTCGTGTATATAGTGCTGTTGCATGGTAGTCATTGCTCTCCCGCGGTAGCCCGCGGGTGCCTGACGCTTCCGGCGCCAGTGCGGCGCCCCTGCAGCCTGCGCCAGAAGAGGGAAGCGGGGCACCCGCATTCATGACGGAGTGGATGGGAGCAGAAGCCGAGACCAAAACAGCGTAGCTTTTTCCGCCGCGGCACGGCAGGGAGGCCATGTCCGCACGGGCGCTCGCAGCACATCGGGGACACGCGGCGAACGAGCTGTCCGGATGCAAGCGAAGAGCCGCGGGAAGGCAGGGCGGCCGCGGAGGGAGCACAGGGGGGCGGGGAGGCACAGACTGGTGAAACATGTTCACCGCGAGCGCGAAAATGGCGTAACACGTGACGTCCCCTTTCCCCCCTGGTTCCTCCTCGTCGATGTCCACGAACAGCCTGTGTGAATGGACCTAAGGTGGAGTGTAGAGTGCCCCAACCCCAACTCCTCGGCGCACCCCCCGAGCCCTCCGCTACACGATCGGGCCCCCGAACCCCGCAAAAGCCACCGAAGAGCCCCCAGCTCACCCCAAAAAGCCCTACGATTAATCCACACACGCCTCCTTCCCAACCCCCAACCACGTCTCAAAAGAAACACGATGCACCCCGAGGCGATCCCGCGTACTACAAGCCCCCCGCAAGATGCCCGAACCGGCCACGCAGATCCAAACCTTCACAAAACCGTTCCCGCTCGCCACGGGCACACCGCGAGCGCGCACCGCGAATACCTTCGCGCCGTCGCGCCGCCCCCCGGGGGGAGAATAGGAGGACGAGGAGGACCCGGAGCCGAACGCGAAGCGCCATGGCGCGGATAGGCTCGCGCCCCCGAGAGCGCCCTCGACACCACAGCAGGCACACACACACACACTTTTGCGTCGGCGGCTGGGCAGAGGGACTGCTCCGGAGGTGTTGCATTAGTGGGACACACACACACACACAAAGCGCGAACTAAGCCGCAGCGCATGGGAGGGGGAGAGGGGAAGCCCGGCGCGGGAGAGAGGAAGCCGGGCCCGCTCAGAGCAGGGCCAGGCGGCGGCGGGGCAGGCGCCGGGGTGGGGAGCCAGCGGCGGCGACGAGCGCACACACACACACACACACACGGCAGAAGAAGCAGAGCGATCCGGCAAGTGGCACACCAGGCAAGCACGCCGGCATGCGCACGTGCCGCAGGCAGGAGCGCAGGGAACCGTGCGGGCGAGCAGGCAAGCAGGGGACACGCGGGGCAGCGGCCAGGCAGGCACGCCAATGGGCTGGCAAGTAGGAGAGCAACTGCGCAGGCACATGATCAGCAGGCGACCACATCAGGAACGAAAGCAAGCGCAAGAACGGAGAGTAAAAACCTGTTAGGCGGGCAAACGCGCTAGAAAGACCCGCACGATACACCGTGCAATCGCGCAAGCAAGCAGGTACACAGGCGAGCAAGAGCGCAAGC
Organism: Prorocentrum cordatum; assembly: GCA_963575745.1. NCBI lineage: Eukaryota > Dinophyceae > Prorocentrales > Prorocentraceae > Prorocentrum > Prorocentrum cordatum. The sequence goes on from CAUYUJ010006657.1 coordinate 11,948, forward strand.
GAAACAAGCGGGAGAACACAGTTCGCACGCAGGCAACGAGTGAGCGCGAACGCAAACAGCAAGTGAATTTGGAAAAAGCCACGCACCCCGCGCGGGACGCCCATGCTCGCAGCTCATGCGCAACGAGCGTGCAACACCCAGCTCATGCGCCATACCAGTTGACATGCGCAGCGCCCATGCGCAACCCATCCAGGTTCGACAGACCAGGACACAGCGCTTGTGCTCGGGTGTGCTCGGGGCTGGCGGCACTTTGACGACGCCTCACGAGAGCTCGGCGGCCACATCACTGAAGCGGGAAGCGGACGATCACTGAAGATCGCAATAACGCATGCGACATGGATATGTGGCTCACGTCGCGTGCGCCTGACAACCGGAAGAGTATGTACACCCTGCGAAATGCTTAAGAAATCATGGGTTAAGAAATTCAGAGTCTCAGAATTTGATTAAAACCCAAAATTTCTATCACATTGTGAGGATTTACATTGAAACAGTAAGAATAATCGAGACTCTGGCCGAAACCTTACGTTTTCTTGAGCATCGCCTAGGGTGTATACTAGCTCGCGCGCAGAAGCCCACGTGTTCCGTCGCGGCGCGGCAGGAGGCGATCCGCTCGCGCGCCGAGCAACCCGGGCGACGGCGCTGCGAACTGCCCCGCAGGCAAGCAGGGGGAGGGCCAGGCGAGGGCGGCCGCGGGGGGGGGGGGGAGGCAGGGAGGGGCCGCAGCGCCCAGAATCGAACCGATGCTAGGGGGCAAACAAACCTACCTCGCTTTTGACCGCCCTCGCTTCCAAGAGATACCAAGCGATGCCAAACTACGGCCTGTACTGGTCAGGCCGCTTGACGAGGAGGCGCGTGGTATGACCTGGTTTTGCCTGGAAGCGCAAGCGGGGTAGGTAATTCACGCTCTGAGATGCGTCGGAGCGGCGATCGAAGTACGTTGGATCGGCGGAAAACTCGGCGGCCGCGTCGGGAAACGTCGAATCGGCGGAGATCGGCAGGCTGGCGGGCCTCCATAATTGAGTAGCCGGGCCCCAGCTCGCCCGTGCGAAGCCGGAGCGAGGCGGCAGCGGCAGCGGAGCGACGGCGCGCCGAAGCAGATCGGAGGGATCGGGATGAGTCCTGGAGGGCAGCGCCCTCGCGCGGCAGCGCCGCGGGGAGCGCGCTTTGTTTGATACATATATATACACAACCATACATGTATATGTGTGTTTGTTGACAAATACAAAAAATAAATAACATACAACAACAAAAACAAACAGCTCCAAAAAAAGAGAGAAACAAACAGAGATAAACAAACCATATGAACTTAATAATAGCATAATGGTTTTAATGTTTTGTTTTGTTTTTGTACTTTTTGCCACGAGATCCGTGCGGCAGGGCTCGCGCGCCGTGCTCTGCCCTCGCCGCGCCGCGCTGGGGCGCCGCGGCGGCCGCCGCCCCCCCCGCCGCGCGCCCGCGCGGGCAGCCCCTCCGCTCGAACCGCGCCGGAGGGGCACGCGCGCTTCCGCCCGGACTGCCGGCTGCGCCAGGCAGTGGGTCGAAGCCAGGGCGAGGATGCGAGGCGGGGCTGTATCCTCCTCCTCCTCCTCTTGTCACCTCCCTCCTCCTACCTCCTCTTGTCCTCCTCCTCCTCCTCCTCCCCTCATCCTACTCCCCCATCTCCTCCTCCTCCTCCCTCCTCCTTCCTTCCCTCCTCCTCCTCCTTCCTCTCCTCTCTCCTCCTCCAGCCTACTCCTCCTCCTCCTCCTCTCCTCCCCTCCTCCTTCCTCTCTTCTCCTCCTCCTCTCCTCCTCCTCTACCTCCTCCGCATCCTCCTCCTCTCTCCTCCTCCGCCTCCTCCCCTCTCCTCCTCCTCCTCCTCCTCTCCGCCCTCCTCCTCCTCCTCCTCTCCTCCTCCTCCTCCTCTCCTCCTCTCTCTTTTTTCTCTCTTTTCTCCTTCCCTCTCCTCCTCCTCCTCCTCTCCTCTCCTCTCCTCCTCCTCCATATCCACCGCCTGGGAAACGACGTCTTGGTGCCCCGGCGCGCGGTGGATATGGAGATATTTCGGCCCCCCAGGGCCCGAATGTGTCCATGTCCACCGCCTGCCGAGGCTCCGAAGACTGACCCTACAGGCGGTGGTCATGTATAGTTAAGTTACCGCCTCGGAGAGGACAAATTCGGGTGAGGATAGAGATCGGGACTCTCTGAGAGCCGGCGGCTCTGGAGGACGTCTCGGGCGCCCCCGGCCTTCTCAGAGCGTCCCGGAGCGCTCCGAGCGGGTTCTGGAACGCTCTGGAACGGAGTTGTCCTCGTCCCAGCCCCGTCGGAGACAGTGAGTCTTGTGTTCCGGCAAGCAGGGGTGGGACCACAGTCGGACCTAGGACAGAAGAACATCCTTCAAGAATACTACTTAGGCCCTCCGCCGGCCCAAAAGGGAAGTGCATTCGTGGGCACTCTCCCCCAGGATGCACGAGGAAATCCAACAGACACGACGAGCACTGGGCAACCCTCCCCGCACCGACCTCGACCTTATGCCTCGGGCCGACCGGGGAGGTCCAAGAACGCCACGAGCACGGCTGGCTTGTGCAGCTCCGCGCGGCCTTCTCGGATCGGCCTCTTGGCCCTCCCCTGAGGCGCCCCAGGGGCGGTGGTGCCGGAGGCGCCGCCAGGCGGGGGGTTGGTCCGGCGCCGACCCCCAGAAATCCGCACGGACCTCCGAAAGTGTCGTGCTGATCCGGCCTCTGGCTCTTGCAAGGCCCGAGGGGGCGTGGGGCCCGCGGGCTCGTGTTTTCGAGCCTGCTGGCGGGGCTGCTGCCCACGAGCCGCTCTTATCCGGCACGCCCCGCTCCTCCACGGGTCCTCCCAGGGCGGACAGAAGGGGGGATACAGGCCCGGGAAGAACTTAGCGAACACTCATGCCGCATTCATCCGTCAGCGCCCCCCCCCCACAGGTCAATGTTGGCGGTGGGTTGAACGAGCTGCACTTCGACCGCACTTTGAGTATCACGGGAGCGGGGGAGTGTCCACGAATTGTTTCCATCTGCCGTACCAAGGGGGGCATGGGCGACTCGGCTACGTGCTGCTGGTTGGTCCGCCGCCCGGAGGCGCTGGGGGCGGCCGTGTGGCTGTCGAGGAGGTACCGCCTGGCGGCGGGGCCGAAACTGGCTGCGTGCGCAGCAGACTTGATACCCCCACCCCCACATTTTCTACAGTGGGAGCTCGACCACAAGAAACCTTCCACAAGAAACCCAATAGGGATAACCCGGGACGCCGATTGATTTCTGGTGTGGTAACGTCACGCTTTCCATGGCAGGACCATCGAAACCCAAAAAACCAGGCAAGCACAATGTGTCTATAGGCCCCCGATGGCGAATCCACACGTTCCTGGGCCGGGTGGGCCATCGGGCCCCTGTCGGCGATCAATGGGCGACAGGGGCCCGATGCTATCCCCCTGAGTATATTCCAATCGTCAGCGATTTTTGGGTCATAACTTGGGCCTCTCTAGCGGCCACTCGCGAAGGTCCCGGGACCTCCGGAACGCCCTCGGCGAGGCGCAGCTGCTTGAACCCACCCCGAGGCTGGAAAGTCGCCGAGAGCTGACGCAGACGTCGGCAAACCGATCCCCCTCGGAGCCTATCCCGCCGGAGCCCCTCCTCCTCCTCCTCCTCCTCCTCCTCCTCCTGCTCCTCCTCCTCAGCCGCCCCTCACGCTGCCCAAACTGCCTCCCCCCGAGAGGGACGGCGCGCGGCGCCGGCGTCTGGAAGCTGGTGGGCAGGCGCGTGGCCTTCATGCTGGCGAGGCTCCTCTCGGGCGCCCGCCCGCCGCCTTTCCCTCGCGCGCGCTGCTGCGGGCTGCCACTGCAGGTCGTGCTGCGCTCTCTCGGTTGGTGTGCTGCTGCCTCTTCGCGTTTCTCCTTCGCCGTCCTCCTCGCCACGGCAGCCGCTCCCCCAGGGCTTCCGCTCGACGCGCTGGGCCGGGGGAGGCGTGGGACGGGAGGGGGGGGGAAGAAAAGACCGCACGCTGGGCGGGCTGCCGTGAGGTCGCGTGGCACTCTCCGCGGGTGATCTGATCATACCTGGCCTCGATCTCACCCGTCCCCGAGATCGACAAGCGCGAGGTGACGACAACCGAGGGGAGGTGCCCTCAGAACCTGAGGGAATCCTGGAGATCGGCACCGATGTGAGGTGGGGGTAAGCAGAGGGACACAGACAAGCTTCAGGCTGGCAGAATTATTCTTGTTGTCCTCCTCGTCACCGCAGAGCTAAGCAAGCCTGATGCCCCCGAGGCCGCCTCTGGCCGCGCGACGCCGGGAACGCGTGACACGGGATGGGGGGGGGGAAGGGGGGAAGACACCAGACGTACGGCGGGTTCCCGCCGCGACGACCCGGGCGTTGCCTGGCACCGGGTGGACCTCTCAACCTTGAGCGATCGGCGGCCTCTCGATCGCCAGATCGTGCCAGCCGCTGGCCGCGCTGCACCTCGACCGCCCGCGGTGGGCAGGAGCGCTGGGCGCCCAGCCCCTGCCACCCGACCGGCCTCCAGCACAGGGCTGGGGCCTTCTTGGGGACTCGGGGCCCTCCGCGGGCCCTGCCCTCTCGGGGCCCTCTCGGGGCCCTCCTGGGGGAGCTCCCATGGCCGTCGCGGGTCTCTCCTGGGAGCCTCTCCAGGCCTCGAGAACCTCCTTGGGGCTGCCTTGGGGCAGTCGTGGGGCCCTCGTGGGCTGTCCTGAAGCCCAGCCCTTGTGGGGGCCGCTTGGGCGGGCTTGGGGCGATCTCGGAAGCCCTTTGGGCTTTCGTGAACGCTTCTACGACACAAACAACCGAATATGCTGAGAACGTGCGCTTCCCAAAGGGACTGGGAAGATTGTTGCCTCTTGGGGGCCCTCGTGAAGGCCTCTTCAGGCGTCTTGGTGGCCTCTTGGGCCGTCTTGGGGGCCCTTGGACCGAATTGAGGCGGTCTTGCGCTGTCTTGGGGTTCTCCTGCGCCTCTTCGACTACCTCTCTGCTCGCTTTAAGTCCGCTGGGCAAGGACTGGCACGGCGCCCTGGGAGGCGCGGCAGGGTTTTGGGGACCCCTGCCAAAGGCCTCCAGGGGGCCCCAAAGCCCCAGATCCCGGGGGCCCACAATGGCGGAATTTCTCGGTCCGGTCCCCGGTCCGGTCCCCGGTCCCCGGTCCCCGGTCCCCGGTCCCCGGTCCCCGGTCCCCGGTCCCCGGTCCCCGGTCCCCGGTCCCCGGTCCCCGGTCCCCGGTCCCCGGTCCCCGGTCCCCGGTCCCCGGTCCCCGGTCTCGCATATGGTGGCCAAGAATTGCCCGCTGGTCTTCGTCGTTGTGTTTCTTGTGAGGATTTCGTTGTTTCGTCGAAGTTGTTTTGGTGTCCAGCTCCTCTTCCTCTTCGTCCTCCTCTGGGGGGGGGGACATCGCATGCGAGAAGAGTGCGGAACAGGAGGAGGGAGGATGGGAGGTGGGGCAGACGGGTAGGAGCCGCAGGAGTACCACGACGAGGAGGAGGACCATGAGGAAGAGAAGGGGTGATGATGGGCACGAGGAGTTGGAGGAGGAAGGGCGCAAAAGGGGAGGAGGAAAAAGACGAAGGACTCCCGAGAGCCCTTGAGAAAACGATTGAGACAAAGAGGGACGCAGAGAAATAACTACAAATAGTAAGAGAGAGAGAGAGAGAGAGAGTACGAAACAAAGCAGAGCTCCCGCATGGCCCACGTGTCTCTGTCAGAGTTCCCAACAGAGCTCCCGCACGGCCCACGTGCCTCTGGCGTGGATCGTTGGCTCAGGGGTACCTCAGTCGAGCCTCTGGCCGCACAAATAGTTTTCAGTCGGTCAGTCGACGACGACGACGAGACAGCGGCCGGGCGCAGGGGTAACCCCTTGTGTCCGGGTCGGGGGTGGTAACCCATCCTCGGCCGAATCGGGGGCAGGGTAACCCCATGTCTCCGGGCCGCCGGTGGTAACCCATCGGCGGCCGAATCGGGCGCAGGGGTAACCCCTTGCGTCCGGGCTGGGGGTGGTAACCCATCCTCGGCCGAATCGGGGGCAGCGGTGACCCCTTGTCTCAGGGCCGCCGGTGGTAACCCATCGGCGGCCGAATCGGGCGCAGGGGTAGCCCCTTGCGTCCGGGCTGGGGGTGGTAACCCATCCTCGGCCGAATCGGGGGCAGGGGTAACCCCTTGTCTCCGGGCGGCGGTGGTAACCCATCGCAGCCGAATCGGGCGCAGGGGGGGACCCTTGCGTCCGGGACGGGGGTGGTAACCCATCCTCGGCCGAATCGGGGGCAGGGGTAACCCCTTGTCTCCGGGCCGCCGGTGGTAACCCATCGGCGGCCGAATCGGGCGCAGGGGTAGCCCCTTGCGTCCGGGCTGGGGGTGGTAACCCATCCTCGGCCGAATCGGGGGCAGGGGTAACCCCTTGTCTCCGGGCCGCCGGTGGTAACCCATCGGCGGCCGAATCGGGCGCAGGGGTAACCCCTTGCGTCCAGGCTGGGGGTGGTAACCCATCCTCGGCCGAATCTCCACCCGGGTAACCCCCTTGATTCCGGGCCGCCGGTGGTAACCCATCGGCGGCCCGAAATCGGGCGCAGGGGGGTAACCCCTTGTCTCCAGGCTCGGGGGGTGGTACCCGTCCTCGGCCGAATCGGGGGCAAGGGTAACCCCTTGTTTCCGAGCCGCTGGCGGTAACCCATCGGCGGCCGAATCGGGCGCAGGGGTAACCGCTTGTGTCCGGGCCGGGGGTGGTAACCCATCCTCTGCCGAATCGGGGACAGGGGTACCCCCTTGTTTCCGAGCCGCCGGCGGTAACCCATCGGCGGCCGAATCGGGCGCAGGGGTAACCTTGGTCGGGCTGGGGCGGTGTGGTTAGCCCATTCCTCGGCCGAATCGGTGTCAGGGGCAGGGGTACCCCTTGTCTCCGGGCCGTCGGTGTGTAACATCGGCGGCCGAATCGGGCGCTGGGTAATCCTTGCGTCCATGGCTGGGGGTGGTAACCATCCTGACCATCCGCTGGCCGAATCGAAGCGGGCAGGGGTAACCCTTGTCTCCGGGCGCCGGTGGTAACCATCGGCGTCCGAATCGGGCGCAGGGTTAGCCCCTTGCGTCCGGGCTGGGGGTGGTAACCCATCCTCGGCCGAATCGGGGGCAGGGGTAACCCCTTGTCTCCGGGCCGCCGGTGGTAACCCATCGGCGGCCGAATCGGGCGCAGGGGTAACCCCTTGCGTCCAGGCTGGGGGTGGTAACCCATCCTCGGCCGAATCGGGGGCAGGGGTAACCCCTTGTCTCCGGGCCGCCGGTGGTAACCCATCGGCGGCCGAATCGGGCGCAGGGGTAACCCCTTGCGTCCTGGCTGGGGGTGGTAACCCATCCTCGGCCGAATCGGGGGCAGGGGTAACCCCTTGTCTCCGGGGAGGAGGGAGGAGGAGGGAGGAGGGAGGAGGGAGGAGGGAGGAGGGAGGAGGAGGGAGGAGGAGGGAGGAGGGAGGAGGGAGGGAGGAGGAGGGAGGATGAGGAGGAGGAGGTGGATGAGGAGGAGGACTATGAGGAGGAGGAGGAGGTGGAGGAGGAGGAGGAGGAGGAAGCATATGAGGAGGATGAGGGTGAGGAATAGGAGGATGAGGAGGACGAAGAGGAGGAGGAGGAGGAGGAGGAGGAGGAGTAGGAGTATGACTATGAATATAATGATGAGTAGGAGTAGGGGTGGGAGTGAGTAAGGATGATGATGATGATGCTGATGATGATGATGCTGATGATGATGACTATGATGATGATGATGATGATGCTGATGATGATGATGATGGTGATGATGATGATGATGATGATGATGACGATTCTCCAGGAGTGGTTTGATGTGGTGATGATGGATGAAGATTGATTCATGATGATTGAGGAGATGATGATGATGATGGAGCAGGAGGAGGAGGGAGGGAGGAGAGGATGTGGGGTGAGGAGAGGACGAGGACGAGGAGGAGAAGGAGGAGGAAGGAGGAATGAAGATGAGGAGGAGGAGGAGGGAGAGGTGAGGAGGAGAGGAGATGGGGGGGCCGGGAGAGGAGGAGGAGGAGGTAGAGGAGGAGGAGGAGGATGAGGAGGAGGAGGAGGAGGAGGTCTTAGGGGAGGTGGAAGAGGAGGAGGAGGAGGAGAGGAGGAGGAGAAGGGGAGGAGGAGAGGAGGAGGAGGAGGAAGAGGAGGAGGAGGAGGAGGAGGAGGAGGAGGAGGAGGAGGAGAAGGAGGATGAGGCTGTGGAAGAGGAGGAGGAGGAGGGGTGGAGGAGGCGGAGGGGAGGAGGAGGAGGGGAGGAGGAGGAGAGGAATGCGAGGATGAGGAGGAGGAGGAGGAGGAGGGGAGGAGGAGGAGGATGAGGAGGAGTGAGAGTTTGGAACTAGGAGGAGGATGAAGGCGGAGGAGGAGGGAGGAGTGAGGAGGAGGAGGAGAGGAGAGGAGCGGGAGGAGGAAGGAGGATGAGGGGAGGGAGGGAGGAGGAGGAGGCGGAGGGGAGGAGGATGAGGAGGAGGAGGAGGTGGAGGAGGATGAGGAGGAGGAGGAGGAGGTAATAGGAGGCGGCGAGGAAGGAGGAGTCGGAGGAGGAGGAGGAGCGGGAGGAGGAGGTGAGGAGAGGAAGCGGGGAGGAGAGGGATGGAGGAGGAGGAGGAGGAGGAGGAGGAGACTTCAAACCATCTTCCTTGCCAAGATGTGCGTGCAGAGGCTGTGATGCGATGATGTTGGCCTGTGAATCGAACGATGTCGTGCGTGCGATTGCTGTGCGATGATCTGGTTGTGATGTGGAGGCAACTGTGAATCAAACGATGTCTTGCGTGCGATTGCTGTGCGATGATCTGGTTGTGATGTGGAGGCAACTGTGAATCGTCTGGCGCGCTCCGCGTGCCACGGTCGTTCATTTCGCACACACCGGTGTTACCCTCTGCTTGGCGACTTGACGAGCTGCCCAGCCAACAACATTGATATTAGGGGCAGGGGAGCGGGTGCGGCGGGCGCACTGGGAGCTTATATGCAGCCGTCGAAAGCTCCCAGGCGCTGAGCGCAAGGCAGGAACGCCGACAACAGCTGTTCCAATGTCAACTTCCTCGCACCCGCAGGGCCGCCATGGCGGCAACAAGAAGGACCGGAAGAAGGAGCGCCGCAACAACGACCCAGTGGTAGCTGCGAAGAGGGCCGCTTTCGCGCTCGCTGCGGCGCAGGCCACTTCACCGCCAGCTCCTGCAGAAGCCGCGCAGCCCCGGCTCGCTCTTCCTGCGCCGCAGGCGACGGCGGCGACGCCCGCGGCGGCGCCGGCCGCTCCACCAGCCGCTCCGGCAAACGCCGCGCAGCCTTTCCTCCAAGCGCAGGCGCCCAGCGGCCCGCCGGGCGGGCCGGGCGGGCCGCCCGACGGCGGCGACCCGGGCGGCGACGAGCAGGACTGCGCCGCCAAGCAAGCAGACAAGGCCCTCCCGAAGCTCCTCTTCGGACTCCTCCTCTCCACGGACAGTTTCTTCAATAAGGACAAGAAGCAGCTGGGCACGGTCCGCTCCGATTGATTAAAGAGCATGTGTCATGACGTTTTTGTGGTTCGATGCGTCCAGTTACAGCTGGCTTCGGGGTTACAATTTGTGCCGCCTTCGCTCGCAATTTGTTTCCGTGCGGGTCATGTCACGTAGATCACGTGTAGTCGTGAATGCATTGCGGCGTTTCACCATCCTCGGAAGGGCCGTGAAAACGAGCGCGCCATGCCTTTTGGATCCTAGGGCGCTGGAATTGAATTGTGAGAGCTTCTGCGGGGCTCCCAAGGTAGCTCATCATGTTTCCCCCAATCCAGGCACGCAACTTGCTGCTTCCATGAAGCTTAGTTCATGTATTTTCGGAAGCTCGCAAACCGATGTTGCCGATGTTAGCGCCGCGCGTTCGATTTCGGGTCACGTGCACGTTTCGCCGTCCGCGCTTTTACCTAACAGCGAAGACTGGTTGGTTTCTAATGGGGTCAAAAGAGATCACCATGACTCCCCAGGGGGGTCTGGGCAGGACCCGGACGGGTGCCGCGAGAGCTCCTTTCAAACATACAGTTACACACTTTGTGGTCTTCGAGGTCCCAGAATTCCGCTCCCGGGCCACATTTTGAATGCCCGGAGCTACAAACTCTAGGCCACTTCGTGCTCTTCGAGTTCCCAGAACTCCATTCCCGGGCCACATTTTGAATGCCCGGGGCCAACTGTAGGCCACTTCGTGCTCTTCTAGTTCCCAGAACTCCATTCCCGGGCCACATTTTGAATGCCCGGAGCCAACTGCAGGCCACTTCGTGCTCTTCGAGTTCCCAGAACTCAACTCCCGGGCCACATTCTGAATGCCCGGAGCCAACTGTAGGCCACTTCGTGCGGGCGCTGCCCTGGGCTTCGCATTGCGTGTTCTCCGCCCGCCCGCCAGGTCCTCCTGCGGTACTCGCCGCAGTCCTCTGCCACCGCCGGCGGCTTCGCGCAGGGGTTCCGCCAGGGCAATCTCGAGTGGGTCACTCTGACCGGCCTCGTGGAGATGCGGGAGAAGGCGGCGCTGGATCAGTACATTAAACAGCAGCGCGATGCCGAGAGGAGGGCGGTGGTCTGCTTCACGCGCGAGCTCCGCAAGCAGAAGGCCAAGTTTGCGGGCGAGGACGACGAGTGGGTCTGGACAGCGCGCAACGTGACACCCACCCCGTAAGCGATGGCCTCACGGGGGGCCATCGGAGAGGCGGGGGGGGCGAGGCCCTCTTGGATCCGGTTTTCGCACCGCCCTGGTGCGGGCAGGACCAATTTTTTATCTCGGGCCCTGTTCTCTCCTCCTTCCCTCCTTCCCTCCCTCCCTTTCTCCCTCCCCCCCTTCCTCCCTCCCTCCCTCTCTCCCGCCCTCCTTCTCCAGCATTCCAGCATTTATATAATAGGGATGTGGCTCTCTAAGGACAGAGCAGTGACCGCCGCGGTTTGTCTCGCGTCCAGTATCCAGTAAACTATTTTCCCAGGCTGCTGCCGGCTCGGTGCGCAAAAGAACCTTCTAGCCCGGTCTCTCCTTGGCTGTCCCTCCATGGGGCCGGCTTTGCGTCCTGAGCCGTATCTCGGCGGCCCCGGGGCCAGGGAGCGGCTTCCAGAGGCCGACCAAGTTGAAAAACCGGCGGTTGCGATTTCTCGCGTCGCCATGATCTTAGGAGGAGGTGGGAGAGGGAAGACGGGGAGGAGGAGGAGGAGGATGAATAGGAGTAGGAGTAGTAGTAGGAGGGGGAGGAGGAGGAGGAGGAGGAGGAAGCGTGGAACCCGGAACCGCCTTTCGCTGCAAAAGGCAGCCGAGGCCATGCCGACCGGGGCCGTGCCGTACCTATCTTACGTGGAAACTAAAATCGAACCACATGTACCAATCGATCGTCATCATCACCATCACCACACATCGCGTGCGCGGCACGTTCGTGTGTGCACCCTGCCGCACATCATGCGGCATGTGATTTCCAGCCGCAAGCTTTTTTTTTTTCTCTCTCTCTCTCTCTCTCTCTCTCTCTCTCTCTCTCTCTCTCTCTCTCTCTCTCTCTCTCTCTCTCTCTCTCTCTCTCTTCCTCCCTTTTTCGACGACATGCCCGGCGACGCCTGGGAGCGGGTGATGGGGGTGGGGCGACGGCGACCGACGATGACGACTCGACGACGCAACGACGAATGGACGGCAGCGGACGACGACGACGACGACGACGACGACGACGACGACGACCAACGAGCGACGAACGACGAACGACGAACGACCGACGAACGACGAACGACGGACGAACGACGACCGACACGACGACGACGACGACGACGACGACGACGACGACGACGACGACGACGACGACGACGACGACGACGACGACGACGACGACGACGACGGCGGCGGCGGCGGCGGCGGCGGCGGCGGCGGCGGCGGCGGCGGCGGCGGCGGCGGCAACGGGGGCGGCGGCGGCGGCGCAGCCGCCCAGGGAGCCGCGAGGTCTCGGCAAGGTGTGCTTGGCCTTCCACCCCGCTGGACCTCCGAGGACCCCACGAAAGTGGCGACAGGTGCGCCGTTCGCAGCCACCCAGGGGGCCGCGTGGTCTCGGGTGGGTGTGCGTGGCCCTCGCCCCCGGACCCCCCTCTTTCATATTGGCGTTGAGCACCCCCTCGAAGGACGGTGCATCTCAGCAACATTGAAGAGGAGGGTTGAAGGGGTCTCTGCTGGAGGGCTCCACGGCGTCCATTCCTTGCAGTGCTCAGTCTGACGGCGGGAGGGCACCAGAGCACTGTCCATTGGCCGTGTCAACATTGACGAAGGGGTCTAAGGGGGTCTCAGGCGTTCAACTCCCGCCCTGCATACCGCGGCACGCTCGGAGTCGACCTTGCGTTGCACCATTAGCCGTGTCCACACCCAGAGGTCCCGACCCCCACCCCTCAGCCAGCGAGGCAGCCAACGAGGTAGCCCGCAAGGCAGCCAACGAGACAGCCGACGAGGCAGCCAACGAGGCACCCCACCCGGAAGCCAACGGGGCAGCCGACGAGGCAGCCGACCAGGCAGCCAACGAGGCAGCCGACGAGGCAGCCAACCAGGCAACCGAAGAGGCAGCCAACAGGCAGCCAAGCAGGCAGCCAACGAGAGTAGTGTTCATGTTGAGGACGTGTAGAGGGAAGAGGAGGATGTGGGCACGAAAAGCAGGGAACGGGCCCCGCCCTCCGTGGACCCGTCCCCTTCGCCACCTTGCTCCGTCTCTTTTTCTTCAACTGTTGTCTGCGCAAGCATTTGGGCTCGAGCTTTCGCTAGCGTCTGGCGGGGGCTCACTTCGCTGTCGTGCATGCTGCCCGTGCGGCCGTTATGGTCTTCGCGCCAGCCTTCGGTTTCCGCTTCTCCACCGCTTCGCCCCATGGCGCAGCAACCTCTTGCAGCGCGGCCTGGGCCAATAGGTGGTCGCGAGCAAAGTGGCCGCTGCGCCGCGGACGCCGCCGGGGAGACAGTGCGACCGTTGTGGCGACCAGTGGGCCCGCGGGCGCACCGCCAGCCAGCCGCGAGTGCTCCTCCGCCGCCGGCGCGGCCGCTTTGGAGGGCGGGCCCCGCGGCCTCGCGCTCAGGGCTGGGTCCGCCGGCTCTGCGGGCGCCCGTCAGCTCAGACGACGCCGCGCGTGGCTCCGCCGCGGCGGCCGCATCCTGCGTGGTGTCGGGCGCCAGTGGCGCTGCGGTTGCGCCTTCGCGGCACTGCTTTGCTGCTGCGCGCCCAGGACTGGGCCCGCGGGCTGCGGGGGCAAACGCCAGCTCTGACGACGCCGCGCGCGGCCCTGCCGCGCCAGCCGCATCGAGCGGGGACTCGGGTACTGCAGGCGCTGGGGCGGCGCTCTTGCCAGAGCTCACGACGACCCGGACATGTTGCCCTCTCTGTTTGGGGCCTTTGGTTCCACTACCACAAAGGCGTCCAGTGAAATGCTTGGTCGTGGCGGAGCCGCGGTGCTTCGCAATGCGACACGGCGCCAAGCATTGCGAGAACGGTTGCGACGAAGGGCGCGTGCACAAGTACTGGCGCGGGCACATTGAGTCCCCTGCTGGGCACGGACAAGGCGGCTTCGTGAAGAAGCTTGATGTTGGTTGTCCAGTGTCAGAGATCTTCATGGTGAACAAGTCCTTCGGCGTGCATGCTCAGTGGGCGCAGCGGTGGGCCTGCCGCCTGTGCACGCACAGGGCGTCCTTCCTTGGAGAAGCCCAGATCCTGCGGGCGTTGGAACCCGAAGTCGCCACGGAGACGTTGGAGCAATCCTTGGAGTCCGCTTGGGTGCGGTACCAGTTGTGGCAGCGATCTTCAGCGTGCGAGGGCGCGCGCGTTGCCCTGGCGGCTTCTGTGTTGGAGTTGCCCTTGGAGGACCTTCTGCAGAGCTGCGCTTCCTGGTACCGCCCTCTCATGAAGGAGCGCCGACTCTGCGCGTGGCGGGCCAGTGGAGATAGGCTGGACATCGTCTGCGTTGACGGCAACGCGAAGCTGCACCGGCGTTCGTGCGGCGCGCCGTGCGCCGAGGCCGTGTGCCACGAAGCCCTAGACTTGCACTTGGTGCGTGGTTGCCCTGAGTCGCCTCTGCAGAAGGGGGTGCTCTGCCGCCGCCACCAGGAGCTCGCCGACCGCCCTGCCCTCGCCGGCGACATTGAAGCACACCGCGTGAGGGCGCCCCTGTCCACTGGTGCATTTCTTGACGTCGAAGTGCGCCTGGCCGGCTTCGGAAACTGGCAACCAGCTTGCACCGTCCCCGATTCGACCGTGCAGGCGTATTTCGCCCGGAACGCCGAGCAGGTCATCCAAGAGCGCAAGCGCCAGCGTCAAGAGCGCAGGGACTTTCTCCGGCGGCAACCGCGCCTGGTCCTGGGCGACTGGGCTTCTGGGCACGCCAAGGCCAAGTGCTCCTGCAAGACGCACAAGGAGTCCGTCTCGGCCATCCGCACGGCAAGTCGGTCGGCAGGGTTCCTAGCCGCAGTCTCAGAGAGTGGCGTGGTCGGTGCTCTTGAAGAGGTGATCACTGCTGAGACGCTGTCCCAGCGCTACTGCTTTTTGGCCGACGTGGCCACTGCTGTTCCAGAGCTCAAGACGCTCGTGCACGACGACGCGTGCCATGTGCGCTTGTTCGCCAAGGGCAGGGCGGAGGGCGCGCCGCCCGGCAGCTTGGCCGCTCGTCTTGGGCACTTCCGGTACATCGTCGACCGGCCGCACAGCAAAGGGCACGTCGACGCCACGTGCAGGGCGGAGTGCTTCCCAGACGTGCCCGCGAATGCTGCCGCCCTGGGTGACTTCCCAACGCCGATATGCGAGTCTGTCAACGCGCAGCTCTCGCCCTTGGCCCACACCGTCCACCACATGAGGCGCTGGGTCTGTGATTTCATCGTGGGCGAATGCGTGGACGTCCACAATGAGTTGCGCGCCCGGGAAGCAGCGCGCGGGGCTGCCAGGGCGGCCCGGAAAGCGGCCCGGCAAGACCGCGCGCCTGCACCCCGCCTGGTGCCCGCGGGGATTCCCGCCGCGGGCGCGCCGGCCGCGGGCGCGGCCCCGGGCGCGGCGCCGGCGGCCGCGGGCGCGGCCCCCGAGGCGACACACCCGCCCATAGTGCGTCGCAAACTCAGGCCGGTGTGGGCGGCTGCCGCCGCTGACGGTGACAAATTCTTTGAATGCCAGGCGTTTTACAAAGGGCGCCCTGCGAACCCAATGGCATTCGCATGCCCTGGGGCCCGGGTCATCTTCGGCACGGATACCGCCGCCGGAGTCGCGGTCTGCGCGGGGCGTGCGGAGCGCGGCTGCAATGCCGATGACGCGCAGCGCCTGGTGCGCGCGGTTCCGGCGCGCCTTCGAGACGAGCTGACCGCGTTTCTCGCCCCAGCTCTCTCGTTCGACGTCCTGCGCATGAGCGCTGTCTTCGATCTCCGCCCCTTGAATTTGACGTGGCCCGCGCTGGAGGAGGCTCTGGGCGCGCAGCCCGTCAAGCAGAATCAGGGCTTTCCGCGCTTCCGCGGCAGCGATGTAAACGCGCGTCTGGACGCGCTCTGTCGGCGACCCGGCGTCATCGCCCGGCGGCCGCCCCCGGCGGCGCGGCCCGTTTAAGGGCGCCTGCATAGCTGCGGTTGGCCGCTCGCAGCGCGCGAGGTTCGCGCTGCCCTTCCTGGGATATTCTGCCTTGCACTGCCCGCGTGCTGCCAGCGAGTGACAAGACAGCTCCTCGACGGGGTCGTCGTCGCAACCGTCGTCGCCATCGCCATTGCCGTTGCTGCCGCCGCTGCAATCGTCTCGCCGACCGTCCGTCGCGCATGCCTCCCCGTTCGTGCGCCCAGCCCCCGCGCCCCCCCGCGCTCGCCTACCCCCCCCCATCCGTTCGCTTCCATTTCGTTCCATGGCTCCCCGCTACCCCCCCCTCTCAACCCGGCACCGCGCGCCGCTCCGCTCTAGTTCTAGTCGTCATCTTGGCATTCTTTGTCACAGTCGCCATCGCGGCTGTCGCCGTCGCCATCGTCGCGATGATCGCCCGGCCCTTCGGCCCCCTGACCCCTGACTGGGCCGTCTGCGCGCGCCGCCCTATCATCGACGGCGACGCGGGGGCTCCGCCGGCGACCGCCCGCGCCGTCGGCGCCCGTCGCACCGATCGTCATCGCCGCCCATAGCTGCTTCGGCCCTCAAGATCCGCGCGCCGAGGGCGCTGCTTCCTCGACGCTTTCCTGCGGGGCATGGCCCCTGCTAGCCGGGCGCCCGAAATTTCGGCCGCAGAGATCCAGGCCATGGCAGACGCCGTGAACGATTACGTTGACGTGCATTTCTCGGCGAGCGAGCACTTGCCCGCGGAGCTGCAGAAGTTGGTGCGCCCGCTCGAGGTGGCCACCGGCCAGGGCGCTCTGCCCGTGCTCGCCCTCACGGCGGCCGCGATGGCTGGCGTCAACAATGGCGCTAACATCCAGCTCTGGACTCGCAGGGCTCTAAGTGCTACTACTGCGATTACTTCTACTACTACGACTATTACTACCGCTACTACTATTATTATTACGGCGACGATTCCTACTACCACGACGACTGTTTTCACCACTACTACTACTAATGGTACTGACACTAATACTGCTAGCACTACTACTACTACTACTACTACTGCTACTACTACTACTACTACTACTACTTCTACTACTACTACTACTCCTACACCACTACTACTACTACTACTACTACTACTACTACTACTACTACTATTACTACTACTACTTTTAGGACTACTACTACTACTACTACTACTACTGATGCTGCTAGTGCTACGGCTACGGCTACTGATACTGCGACTGCTACTGCTACTGCTTCAAGTATTCTTAAACGTATTCACACCGCCATTTCTAATGCAGCATTAAGTGATCCTTGTCATACTGGGAAAGCAAGTGCGCATCGCAAGGTCCCTGACATCATGAATATCATTATCGTTTCGATTTGGTTCCATCCCCACCCAGAATTGGCCCCGTGGTCCATGCGGGCGCAACAGGGGCATCCACGCATGTATTCAGACTGGCACGCGTGCCCGCGGTGAAGAGTCCTCAGAGGGGCTCAAGTAAGCCCCGGGCGCCGCCGGGCGCGTGGCCCCCGGGCCGCGTCTTCAACCCCGCGTTCCCGGCTGGATTTCATCTTCCCCCCCATCTCCTGGCATGGCCACTACTCGCCCTCCACTCCTGCGCCCTTGCTCGCGCGTCTGCGCCCCCCCCCCCAGGAGCGCTGATCCGACGCCGCTCTCCGCCATGGTGCTGTACGGGGGCGACGCGCAGCAGGGGAAGAGCCGCATCACCGCGGCGGTCGCGGCCATGATTGCTGCTGCCGACGATGAGATTGCAGCGGTGGTGCAGGAGCGCCTCGATTCCGCGGCGCCGCCCGCGGGCGTTCCCCAGCGCGCGTGGGAGGACGCGAAGCCGACGAAGCTCACGGTGAAAACGATCGGGATGCAGGATTTCACCCCCACGGAGCTCTTCGCCCGGTGCTCGGGGGACTGGGATCAGATCCAGGATTGCCGTGGCTGGAACGTCGGATGGGCGAGGAACCCCAGTGCTCGCCGGTGCCCCCCTAGAGCTTCCCGACCCCTCGCGCCCGATAGTGATTCGCTGCGTTGTCTGATTTTCTACTTGGGCCACTCGGCCGAAGCGGAGATTCAGCCGCGCGTTTTACGGGTTGGCCCCCACGGCCAGAGCGAGCTTCCGGCGCGCCCGGGGCCTTGCGTTGGTCGCGGGTGTCGATGTGTCAGCGGCCCCGCAGGAAGTCAAGGAACTTGATGTACTCTCAGGTTGGGCGCCCCGCGCCTGGTACAGCACGATGGTGAACCTGGACGAGGCCTACAGCTTCCTTGGCCAGCTCGGCCTCGCCGCCACCGACGCCCGCGGCGGGGCTGCCAGGGGCACCGCGCCGTCCCAACACGCTTCGACGCTGAACACCCTCATTGGCACGGGCAAGCTTCAGCGTGACACGAGGACCAGTGGGTCGTATGGCAGCGTTGGGTCCCCTGCCGTCAACGTGGCCATCATCGGCAATTGGCATTGGAAAATGTTGATGGCCGTGGAGAGAGGGCACGTCGGCAACCACGTGGCGGCCACGAAAGAGCGGAGCATTTACTGCGCCGGCCCGGCCGCCAAGCGCCACGAGCCCCTCCCCGCTGACTTCGAGATGCCGCGAGATGAGAACGGGGTCGCTTACCCCCGCTGGACGTGGTTGCCATTGACGGCAAGATTGGCGGACAGCTTCGGCTGGAGCCACTACTACCAGGAGCCCGACGAAGCCGAGCGGGACTTGGAGGCTGGGCCCCTGGACGAGGCCGAGGGCGCGGCCCCCCCCGCGGTCCCGGGCTCCGGGACGCAGCTCGCCGCGTCGTTCGTGGGGCCCGAGCAGGGGTACAGCATCAACCTGCCGGACGGCGTGGAGGTGCGCCTGCGGTATCGGTACGACGCTGGCACTCTGCAGACGCAGTATCGGATTTCTGCGAGGTGGATGTTGCCATCGCCGTACACGGCGCTGGTTCCTGGGGTCCGGCGCGTCATCGGCTTCTTCAAGACCAGGCCGCACTTTACGATCCCGTTCGAGCCGACGGCGCGCGAACACCTCCTCGGAGCGCAGCTCGAGCAGAGCCTCCTCGCCAGCGCGTCCCGCGGGGAGGATGGTCCTGGCGAGGCCCAGCACGGGGCGGCGGCTGGCCAGATTGGGGTCTGGGCAGGCCTTCTGCGCATCTTGCGCATGGCAGCCGCCGACGCAGACCCCGATCCAGCGACGTTCGCCATCACCACGGACGATGTGGACTTGAGCACGCGCATCGTGCAGATCAGTCTGCAGATCAAGAAGCTCGCGCGCCAGACCGCTGACCTGGTCGGCCCGCCGGACGACCAGCGCGACGCCGCGGGTGCCGTGCGACGCCCCGTTCGCGGGGATTACGACCGCCGCCGTTTCGCGCCCGCTTACTTGTCGCAGGCAGGCGGCGAGGGCGGCGTCGGGGGGAGTCCGGCCGCGGCCGCGGAAATTGCGGACGCCGCGGGGGCTGCTGGCGGCGGTGCCGCGGAGGCGCCCGCGGAGCTATCGCCCGAGGCAGAAGCGGCGGCGCCGGGGGACGCCGCTGGCCACGCCGCGGCGGAGGAGGCCGCTCCGACCGCCGTGCCCTCGGACCAGGCCGACATCGGCTCGCTTGCGCCTCCCGCCGCCGCCGGCCAGGCCGCGGCGGTTGCGCTGCCGGCCGCGGCGAGCGCGGCGCCCCCCGGCCGGGCCGAGGGGGCGCCTGCGGTCTCCCAGTGGATGGACCTGGCGGACCTGGAGCCCATGGAGGCGTTCTTCAAGGTGGGCATGGGAGAGAACGGTGCCATGTTGATTCGCCCGGACGAGGACGGCAAGACCATCATCACCGACAGGCACTACGTGCAGCGCTTGTTCCTGCTGGGTGCCGACTCTCTCACCGTGCCCCAGATAGCGGAGCGCCTGCGCGTCCATTTGCCCGACCCGCCCGCGCCGCCCGCGCCGCGCGGCGGCGCCGCCAGCCGCGGGGGCACGGTCAAGAAGACCAAGAACCGATGGTGCGTGCCGACGGCCGAGCTCCGCTCTTTGATGCTCGCATTGGCCGCGGATTTCCCAAGGATCTGCACTTTCGTCAACGACGTCGTGGCATTTCGGGATTTTCCCGAGGAGGTCGAGGGGCAGGTCAAAATGCACGCCCAGTTCATGAAGTGCGCGGGGGTTACGCTCCACGAGGTGTCGGAGGCGCGGGTGCAGTTCCTGAAGAATCAGGGAAGGAGGGCCGCGGCATCGTCGGCTCAGGGGGCGCGCTCTCGCCCGTACTAGCCGCCAACCCGCCGGGCCGCGCGCGCTCGCGCGCCCACTTGGACCAGGAGGGATGGCCCGCGCCGCGCCTTCGCCTCGCTCCAGCTTCTCTCGGTGCCAGCCAAGTGCTGATGTAGGGTCGCGGGTGCTGCGCCGCGGCTTCCGATTCGCGCGCGCTACTGTTACCCGCTCGCGCTGCCGCGCGTCTCCGCCGTCGCGCGCCGGGGCGGGCGCCCAAGGGGGGGGGGGGGCCGCCTCGATGCTTCTCGGGTGCTTTCTCGGGGCCTTTCGGCTTCTTTGGAACATCATGGGCCTTCTTTGGGCACGCGCGCGCATGCGCGCGCGCGCATGCACGCGCCCGCGCGCACGCACGCGCCCACGCACGCGCGGTCACGCACACGCGCGCATGGCATACACATACACACACTGTGTGGCGTCGAGCGGCCTGCGAGGTCCTCCGACGCGTAAGACGCTGTGTGCCGCAGCGTGAAGTGCTACGCGCGCACGCGCGCACGCGCACACTCATGCGCGCACTTACACACCCACCTATACGCACACGCACACGCGCACGCACACACCAACACACGCGCACTTTCCCCTTGAGCCGCGCCAAGAATCTTTCAAAACGAGCGACGCTGCGTGCGACAACGTCAATACACGCACGCGCACACGCAGACACTCGCACACACACGCACACACACGCGCCCCAATCGCTGCAAGCGCGGTGGTGGACCTACTACCAGCCAAATGCTGGTGCATGGTAGCTCGTGCTTCCGCCATTCGTGCTATTGCTTCCGCTCCGTTGAAGATTTCTGCCTCGGCTGGAGGGCCCGCCGCCCGCGGGAGAGATCCTCCGCCCTACCTTTCTCACATCATCTTCCTGCTCCTTTGCGCGGATTCGTAGTGCGATGGCAACTTGGTCGGGGAAATATCGACCCCGCCCGCCCGCGCTCATGGGGGCGCCCACGAGCCCATCTGTGGCCTCGCGTGGTCTCAAGCGCCACCGGATTCTCAACTCTCACCGAGCCTCCTTCATCCTTCCCCCTGTCTACCCAGTTACTGCGGCGCCGACTTTTTTGCACTGGCTGGCACGCGCGCGCCGGACAGCGCAAGGGGCGCAGATGGCTTTTGCAGCGCGTGGCCGTGTGATGTCGCTGGCGGGCTCTTGCGCCGCAAGATGTCCTTCCCTCTCCCTGCGCTTGACTTTGCACCGACTGGCGCGAGCGCGCTGGACAGCGCCTAGGAGCGCAGAAGGCTGCAGCAGCGCGGTGCAATGCGAGCTGCCGGGCAGGTCTCAAGCCTCACCAGACGCTGATCCCAATATCGTCCGAGCCTCCTCCCCCCCGTCTCCCAAATGCATTGCGACGCCAGAGTTTTGCTTTGGCTCGCGCGCGCGCGCGCGCCGGACAGCGCAAGGGGCGCAGGTGGCCGTTGCAGCGCGGGACATTTTACACTCACTGGCACGCGCGCGCGCGAGGGAGCGCCAGGGCTGGCGCGTGGCGGCGCGAGCTGGCGGGCAGGTCTCAGACGCCGCCAGGCGCTAAACTCTTTCCGAGCCTCCCTCTTCCCTTCCCTGTCTACCCAGTTGCTGCGACGCCGACTCTTGCACTGCCTGGCACGCGCGCGCCGGACAGCGCAAGGGGCGCAGATGGCTGTCGCAGCGCGTGACCGTGCGATGTCGCTGGCGGGTTTTTCGCCCGCAAGATGTTCTTTTCTCCCCCTTCGCCCACTACGATGCCTGATTTTGCACTGATTGGCGCGCGCGCGCGCTGGACAGCGCCGAGGGGCGCAGAAGGCTGCTGCAGCGCGTTGCAGTGCGAGCGGGCCAGCAGGTCTCAGACGCCACTGGACGCTGACCCCAATATCCTCCGAGCCTCCTCCCCCCCCGTCTCCAGCATGTATTGCGACGCCAGATTATTGCTTTCGCTCGCGCGCGCCGGACAGCGCAAGGGGCGCAGATGGCTGCTTCAGCGCGGGATTTTTTGCAGTTATTGCCGCGCGCGCGCTGGACAGCACCGCGGTGCGCAGATGGCTTCTGCAGCGTGTGGCAGTGCGAGCTGGCGGGCAGGTCTTCCGAGCCTCCCCTAGAATTCCCCCTGTCTACCCAGTTCCTGCGAGTCTCATGCCCAGCTGCCATCCTTCAAGTTTTCGACGAGTCGCGCGCGTCTGGCTGGATGGGCTTTCATGCACCACGGGATGAGAAAACCTCAGTATTCTCCTGCGCTCCCCCTCCTCCGCTGTCCTCTCTCGTTTGCTCAGTGTAGTTACGCGGGCGTCAGGGACCCTGGGCTCCCCCCCCCCGGTCCGGTCCCCGGTCCCCGGTCCCGTGTTCTGTCGTCGGTCCTTGGTCTGGTCCTCGGTCTTCGGCGCTCCGTTTTCGGTATGTCCCTCCGGTCCGGTCCCTCGGGTCCCCGGGCCCCGGTCCGCAGCCCTCGGTCATGGTCCTCCGCCCTCCGGTCCCCGGGCCCCGGTCCCCGGTCCTCTTCCGTCCTCCGCGTCCTCCGTCCTCGGTCTCCGGGCTCCGGTACCCGGGCCCCGGTCCTCGGTCCCCGGTCTCTGGTCCCCGGTCCTCCGGTCTCCGCGGCCTCTGGCCCTCGGTCTTTGGTCCTTGGTGCCCGGTCCCCGGTCCCCGGTCCCCGGTCCTCTTCCGTCCTCCGCGTCCTCCGTGCTCGGGCCCCGGTCCCCGGTCCCCGATCCCCCCGGTCCCATGGTCCCTGGTCCTTGGTCGTCCGGTCTGATCCGTCTTCCTGCCCCGGTCCCCGGTCCCTGGTCCCCGGTCCCCGGTCCCCGGTCCCCGGTCCTCCGGTCTCCGGCCGCCGGTCCCCGGTCCCCGGTCGGGTCCCCCGGTCTCCGGTGCCCGGTCCCCGGTCCCCGGCCCCCGGTCCCCGGTCCCCGGTCTCGGGCCCCCGGTCCCCTGTCCCCGGTCCCCGGTCCCCGGTCCCCGGTCCCCGGTCCCCGGTCCTCCGGTCCCCGGCCCCCGGTCCCCGGTCCCCGGTCCCCGGTCCCCGGTCCCCGGTCCCCGGTCCCCGGTCCCCGGTCCCCGGTCCTCCGGTCCCCGGTCCCCGGTCCCCGGTCCCCGGTCCCCGGTCCCCGGTCCCCGGTCCCCGGTCCCCGGTCCCCGGTCCCCGGTCCCCGGTCCCCGGCCGGTCCCCGGTCCCCGGTCCCCGGTCCCCGGTCCCCGGGCCCGGTCCTGGTAAAATTCCACCATCCCCCCCCCGCAACACAATCGGGGGGGCCCCGCCCATCCGTCCTGTGGTTCCATGGATCGTGACAGGAGATGGGGAGAAGGAGGAGGAACAGGAGCAGGAGGAGGAGGATACGATTGATGATGAAGGCGGCGAAGATCAACGCTGTCATAACCGAAGGTGACAAGCCGTAAGATGACGAGGATGTGATGGGTAGTATCGGAAGGTCGGAAAGATACTCCCAAATCCGACAGCCCAGATCCGACAGGAGAACCGTGCCAAGAAACACCCTGCTTGCCTGCAGGGTGCCCTGGATTTCTTGGGTACCGACGGATTTGCTATGGGAAGCGTGGCGCTCCCACGCGAATTGACGTCCTGGGGTCTCAAGGGTGGGTTTCTGGTGGAAGGTTTCTTACGGTCGAGCCTCTGTGCAGGCGGCGCGATTGAGTTAACCTTCGCCGTTTGCCCCCCCACCCCCCCGCCCCCTCCACGCCTTGGGATGTGGATCGCTTTCGGCATCGCCACTGGGCCCTTGGCCTTCGACGAAGGGGCGTGTGATATCGATTCACATTCAACGGCGGGTTCACTCAAGCCCAGGTGAAGTTGCGCAAACACCTCAAGTTGATGGACGTCTACGGCTGGCTCGGAGGCGATTCGATTCTTATAGGTCGTCATGCTTGACCGCAGCAGTGGAATTGAGTTTCGAGGGGTCCCTCGATCGTGTCCAGCTTTTGTTTCGGCCTAGCTGCGGATCCCCGTGGCCGACCCCGTGCCCATCCCCTGCTGCCCCTTCTCCCCTCCCTCCCCTCCCGCCCCCTCTCCCCTCCATCCCATCCCGCCTCCGGTAACCCGCCCTCTCCCCTCCATCGCCTCCCACATCTGTTAGCGTTGCAGTCGCGTGCTCCAGGTGAGGAGATCCCGCGGACGTTGCCTACGCGACTGACGACGTCTCCAGAGATCCACGAGCTGGTGAAGATCTACTTCCAGAAGCCGAAGGCGCACAAGCGGCGGAGGAGGAGGAGAGATGAAGAGGAGGAGCAGGAGGAGAAGCAGAAGCAGCAGACATCGGGCAACAGGGCTGGACCTAAACACTGTTTTTCGTTGTGGGTTCGTTTTGTCGTTCGTTTTGCTCTGCCTGTTGCCCTGTGCCCCCCTGCCAAAACGAAAAACAAAACACAGCCGAAGTCCAGCAAAACAGTGTTCAGGTCAAGCCCTGTCGGGCAACGTTTGGATTCGAGAGGCGCCGCTGAAGCCGAAACCCTTGGCCGTGTCCACTTACCACTATCCGAGGTTCACCACGCAAAACCACAAACACGCTAGCCTCTGGCAGAAGGCGTACTTTATCAGAGAGTACCAGCGATATATGATGGTGCGTAGCCAGGCGATATCGGATGCGAACGTAGCCCCCCCTCCCCCCTAACAACGATCCCCGTCTCTATACTTTCTCCTCCGCTATCCCTCCGACTCTCCTGTTATTAGCTCGCTTCCGCTCTCCAGGTGAAGGATTCTCAATTCGAGGGCGAGGAGGCTGAGTCTACCATGACAAAGGTTGCTGGCCACTGGGTCAAAGGTGGCACGGATAATAATGAGTAACCGCGCTGAATCGGCAATTCTGGAGATCGGGCTGAGGAAGCGGAGGAACGTGCAAGCTGTCGGGGAATTGGGAGGGACTTCGAGCGAGAGGCGGATTCGTGCTGCCCAGGTTCGGGTTCCAAGGAGCCCTTGAAGCACTACACGCCGACCATGTGCGCGGCGATTGCCGACATCGTTACCTTCGCGAAGGAGATCAAGGTGGTGCCAGTGGTCGACGTGTCCGATGAGGTATGAGAGCGGCCCATCATGGGCCGCCGTGCACGTGGGATCGCTGCGCATGAGAGCAGCGCGTTGCCGACGCAACAGGGGGAAGAAATGATGAGGGATGCCAGCGAGGATGATGGGTTACAGTCGGGGCCCTGGAGAAGGAACCCTTTTCGCTGGGGAGGGGCTCAGTGTTCCTTGATCGTTTCGCAGCTTGCCTTAGGTTTTCCTTGGGCTTTCGATGTGAAATCGAAGTTCAACTTATGGAAAATAGGGGCCTCGTTCCTTATTTAGGGTTCCTTAGGTCAGCGCCCCGACTGTGTTCCCCTGGCAGCCTTCGGTAGCAAATCATGGAGCCCTGTGTGCCCTCGTAATTCCGTCTTCAGCGTCGGCTAGCATCGATTGGCGTCTGGGGGGCGATGAGATAGCGCCGACTTAGCGTCGATTGGCGTCGACTTAGCGTCGGTTGGCGTCGACTTAGCGTCGACTAGCGTCGACTTCGTTCCCCTCTCCTCCCCGTCCTCTGGGTGCCCCTTGCCGTCGCTCGGACGTCCGTTTCCCGTGTTTTTGTTTAGGTTTCGCGCGTGTTGTTTTGCTCGATGGTCCAGGATGGTCCTCGATGGTTCTCGCCAAGAAAAAATGCACACGCCCGAGCGATGCCAAACCACATGGCGCGACGATAACCGTGCATCGCGCGTCGCGGCCTGGACAGGAGAGGCACCCGCCTCAATAATGACAGCGCGAGGGTGCGAAGATATTCGCCCACGATTCGCGATCTTAAGTGACTTAGGCCCTACGAGGCCTACTCCAGATTTCGTAAGAAAAGGGAGGGGGTCTGGACCCTCCAAGACAAGCCATTTCAGACCTCCCCCGTGGGAGAACCCTCCACAGCATCGTCCCCAGACCCCCCAGGCCCTCCAAGATAGCCTGGAAGAGACCCCCCCCGAAATGAGACCCCCCGCCCTTTCTTACGACATCTGGAATATATACCCTGGATCATGCAATTCGGTGACCTGGGTCATACTGTGATCCGACTCCGTAGCCAGTTGACCAAGATTCGGCCACCAGACCATGGCTGCGCGACAGCAGCACTCGGCTCGCTAGAGGTGGATCCTGGGCATTGCGACGCAGGCGAAGAGGAACGGCTGGTTCGTCATATCCTGTGCACTGCGATGCCAGAGGTGAACCACCGTTTCGTCATATCCTGGGCACTGCGCTGGAGGTGCTGTTTCGTCATATCCTGGGCACTGCGATGCAACGCTCGAGGTGAACGGCTGTTACGTCATATCCTGGGCACTGCGACGCTCGAGGTGAACGGCTGTTACGTCATATCCTGGGCACTGCGACGCAGGTGAGAGGAACAGCTGCTACGTCATATCCTGGGCGCTGCGATGCAACGCCAGAGGTGAACGCTGCTGTTACTACATATCCTGGGCACTGCGACGCAGGAGATGAACTGCTGTTTCGTCATATCCTGGGCACTGCGATGGGACGCCAGAGGTGAACGGCTGTTTCGTCATATCCTGTGCATTGCGATGCAAGGTGAGAAGCGGCTGCTTCGTCATATCTGGGAGGATGATGTGGATGATGAGGATGATGGGGGTGATGAGGGTAATGAGGATGATGAAGGTGATGAGGCGCGTGAAGAAGCTGCTGGGGAGGAGGAGGAGGAGGAGGAGGAGGATGAATTAATCTCCAGCATCGTTTAGATTTAACTCGCGGGATCTGGTTTTTCCATGCTTTTCCGTTCGGCCGCCCTCGCGCGCGGCCGAATATCGCATTCCAGCCCGCGCCCTGAGGTGTCGGAGATTGTAGCAGGCCTGATGTTGATGATGAGGATGGGGAAGAACGCCAGGCGGCTGAGGAGGAGGACGAGGAGGAGGAGGAGGAGGAGGAGGAGGAGGAGGAGGAGGAGGAACACGACAACGGCCGCCACTCCAGCCTCGTCGCGGGATCTGTTTTTTCCATGCTGTTTCGATCCACCCCTCCCCAAATCTCCCCCCCCCACCCCCAGGCAACAAAAACAACACATCTCCGACATTATTAAACCACATCCTCACCTCATTCCCTCCTGCAACCAACCCCAACCGCTGCAGCCGCAGCAGCTGTGGTACATGTGCTGGGACGCCCACGATCGTATTTGAAGTGCCTTGTTTGGACCCTTGACCAAAAAACATACGCACACATCACGTCCCATCCTCTTCCTTCTCCTCCTCCGTCTGCTCCCCCTCCCTCGCCCTCCTGCGGGCAGTCGTTGTTTTTTTCTGCCCACCCCCCCCCCGTGCGGCGGCGGTGGAGGGCGAGGCCGCGGAACCCCTAACGACAAAAGGGCCCCTACCCCCAAGGCTTCCCCTCCTCTCCTCCTCTCCGCCCCCCTCCCCCCTCTCCTTCCTGCCCCTCCCTCCTCTTCCCCCTCCCTTCTCACCCGATCCCCTCCCTCCCTCGCCCTCCGCATACTTCCGCCGCGCTCGGCGTGCCCTTTCAGAACGGTGGTTCGTGTGAGAGCTTTTCCTCCCCATCCTCCTCCACCCCCCCTTCCTCCCTCCCCCGTCCCCCTCCTCCTCGCCCCCCTCGCCCGCCCCTTTCGCTCCTCTCCTCCCCTTCCAATCCTCCGTCCTCCCCCCCAGATCGCCTGCGAGGACGAGCCTCGCGCGCGTGCGCGCGCCCGCGGGCCAGAGGGCCGATCGGGCCAGGGGGCCGAGAGGGCCAATATTTATGAGGGTAGCCATTCCCGCGTTGTTCGGCGTTTGTTGTCATGTGAAAACGTGTGTTTATATACATATATCTATATATACACATTCATGAATGTATACGCATATGTGTGTACATATATATATATACGTATTGATATACGTATTGATATATACATTATATATATGTATATATACACATATATACACATATAAGTGCCAACCTCCTGGCTTTGTTGGGGGATGGGGGTGTATCTTTTCCGGCCATCTATCCTCGCCCGCGGATGTTCCGAGATCGTGCCGCACATACTTTTACACCCCGCTTCCCCGACGCCCGCCCGTTTTACGACCCCAATCCAACATATTTATTTTTACGCCCTGGGCGTAAAAAATACGTCCCCCGACCCTCTGGGAAGTAAACCAGACCCTGCCAAGAAGTAGACCAGACCCTGCCAACAAGTAGACCAGGCCACCCATAAGTAAACCCGACCCTGCCAAAAAGTAGACCGGACCCTGCCAAAAAGTAGACCAGACCACTCATAGGTAAACCAGGCCCTGCCAAAAATGAGACCAGACTTTGCCAGAAAGTAGAGCAGACCATCCAAAAGTTGACCAGGCCCCGCCAA
>CAUYUJ010006657.1:45000-82500 GCA_963575745.1 Prorocentrum cordatum
ATTTCTTTGGCTTCTCGGGTTCTGGGTAGCGCGTCGGGAAATGGTGTTTTCCATCGGGTATCTCAGTTTGGTCCGTTTGTGGTTTCTGCGCTTTGGGCGGTTGCTCTGATATCTTCTTCGTTGTTTTGCCGGCCTGTCGTTGCCCTGTTGCGAATGGAGTGGCGGTGTATTTGTTCCTGTCCTGCGGCGTTTTCACGCAGCGAATGGAATTAAATGTTTGTTTCACCTCCCAGGCGTTGCCACCTGGCGAGTAGAGCGAGACTTGTATGTTTTCGGTCCGCGCAGCATTTCCACGCGACGAGCAGAGTGGAGGTACATTCCTTGTTCGCTCCCCTTGCCACTGCCCCGTGGTGAGTGGGTGGGATAGTAGTTTTGTTCGCCTCTCAGGCCGTGCCACCATGTGGCGAGCAGAGTGGCCAGCCCGCTTCGTTGCCGCGTGGCGCGCGCGATCGGGCGCAAGCGCGCGCGGGCGAGCGGACGGGCGGGCGCGCGGGCGGGCTGGCGGGCGGGCGCGAGGGCGGGCGGACGGGTGGGCAGGCGGCGGGCGCGCGCGAGCGCGCTGGCGGGCGGGCGGGCGCGCGGGCGCTCGCTCCGCAGGCGTTGCCACGTGGCGAGCACAGCGGAGCAGCACGTGTTTCCCCCTCCGAGCACTCTCACGTGTGGCGAGGAGAGTGGAGAAATAGTCGTTTCGCTCCCCCGTTGTCACGTGGCGAGTCGGGTAAGTTGATATTTGTTCCGACCCGCAGGCAGTGCCACGTGGCGAGTCGTGGAGTGAAGTAGTTTTTGTTTCGCTTGCCATTCGCTTCCACCCGACAATTCGAGTGGACTCGCATTGCTTTCTCTCCCGCAGGCGTTACCACGTCGCGAGGAGAGTGGAGTAGCACGTATTTCCACCCCAGGCGTTTGCCACGTGACGAGTAATCTAGTAAATTGGAATAGTTTCAATTTCCGCCCCGTAGGCGTTGCCGCAGGCGTTGCCGCGTGCCGAGTAGAGGGGCGAGTGAGGAGGAGGGAGGAGCGAGGAGGGAGAGGGGAGGAGGGAGGAGGCAGGAGGGAGGGAGGAGGGAGCAGGACAAGGAGAACGATAAGGAGGAGGGAGGAGGGAGGGAGGAGGGAGGAGGCAGGAGGCAGTGGGGAGGACAAGCGAGACGAAGCAGGGAGGAGAGAGAAGGAAGGATGGAGGAGAGGAGGGTAGGAAGCGTGGGAGGACAAGCGAGGAGGTTCACCAGAGGAGAGAGAACCGCTACCACCAGCTAGGGCGGCTGGCCGCTCCCCCTCCCCGAGCTGGTGGCACCCCCTTCTGGGCGCGTCCCCAGAGAGTGCCCGGAACGGAGTGCCACCAGCTCCGGGGATGCGGCCTTCGGGAACGGAATTCTATGGTGTTCTGGTGGTAGAGGTCGTTTTTACCCTCATGAGAGGTGGAGAAGGAGGAGGAGGAGGAGGAGGAGGAGGAGGAGGAGGAGGAGGAGGAGGAGGAGGAGGAGGATAAGGCGGAGAAGGAGGAGGAGGAGGAGGAGGAGGAGGAGGAGGAGGAGGAGGAGGAGGAGGTGGGAGGATCGGAAGGAGGACAAGGAGGACGGGGACGAGCGATGAGTAGAGGTGGAGGACGAACGAGTAGGGGATGAGGGGGGCGGAAGGAGGAAGAGGAACGCAGTGCAATCCACTGTAATGCATTGTGCGAGTGCGTCAAATGCAAAGAAATTATGACGGGTTTCAGAGTGTACATCCTGAGGAGGGAGGGGGGAGGAGGACGAGGAGCAGCAGGAGGAGGAGAAGGAGGAAGAGGAGGAGTGGGGGAAGGAGGAGGAGGAGGAGGAGGCCATTTTTTGGCCATTTTTCCGTTCGGCCCCCTGGCGCCCTGCCCGCGGGCCAAACCAGGTGCCGTCGAAGCGCGGTCACGCCGCGCCACCGTCGCCGAAGGGCGACTCCCAGCCCGCCTCCACCCGCGCCTGCGCCCAGCGCGCCGCGGCGGCGCGCGAGGCGAAGCCGTGGAGCGCGGCCGCCTGCCAGGCATCTGCCACGGCTGGCCGCAGCCCCCAGCGCGGCGGCCGCCCAGCCCCAGCGGGGGCCCCTGCGCCGCGTGCCTCGCCAGCGACTCCTCGGAGCACCGCCGCGAGCCGCGCCTGCTCCTCGGCCGTGGGCGCCTGCGGGGCGAGGAGCCGCACCTTGCTCTTCGGCTCCTGGAGCCGCATCATGAGCCGCCTCGCCTCTGCCGCCCGCTCGCCAGGGGCAGGTCGCCCCTTGCAGCTGCCCAGCAGGCCAGTCCCTGCAGGAGGGGACCTCTTCCAGAAACGGCAGCCACACTTCAGGCACCAGGCCATGGCCCCGTCGCCGTTCTCCAGGCGAGAGACGACGATGCAGTGCCCTCGCACCTCCCGCGCCACGCCTGCTCCTGCCACCGCTGCCTGCAGCTCGGGGGCGGCTGCCGCAGCGCCCTCGAGCTCGACGGCGGCGGCCTCGGCGGCGGCGTCGGGTGGCTGGCCGAGCTCCGCGCCTGTAGCAGCCCCAGCACCAGCAGCAGGAGCCTGGCCATGCACGAGCTCGGCCTCGAGCGCCGCCGCCGCCACCTCCTCGTCGGCCTGCTCCGCCGCGTCCAGCGCCTCCTGCGGGATGTCGTATACGAGGTCGGCTGTGCCAACCACCCCGTCGGAGTCCAGCTGCTCGCGGTCCACCATGGTGGCGGCCAGCTCGCCGATCCAGCGCCCGAGCTCCTCCGCACGCCAGGCGCACGCCTGGAGGAACCAGACCAGCTCCTCGTCGATCGGCCACAGGGCGGCGCCCCTCTTGGCCCACAGGTCGGCTGCCCTGTTGCCCTTGATCATGAGCTCCCCCTCCCAGCTGGACGCCGCGGCAAGCGCCTTGTGCGCCTTGACCTTGCGCACTGTGGCCGTCAGGCCAGGCCCCGCCCACCACTCCTGCCACAGGTGGCGGCGCGCCTGCAGCGGCGCGAGGGCCTTGCCCCGCGAAGGCGCCAGGCCGACCGTGCCAGCACAGTCGCAGAAGACCTCGAGGCCCGCGCCGTCGTCCGACGCCTGCCAGTACTGGGCCAGCATGTGGAACGCGTAGTCCTCGCCGCCCCTGGCCTCCTGCTCGGGTCCGTACTTCCACGGGGCGATGCCGTGCATCCCGCCTATGACTTCCCCGCCGAGGCCGATCTGCACCACGGCCCAGCCAGCGCGGCGTGCCCCTCGCAGCGCGGGGAACCTGGCGCTGCCATCCACGAAGACCCTGCCCGCGAACTTCGAGCCTGGCGGCACGCCGAACCAGCGCGGGGCCGCGAGCGCAGCGTCTGCCGCCGCGGGGAAGGCAGGGGCAGGGTCGGGGCATAGCGCACGCGCGAAGAGCTCCGCCGCGGCATCCCCGCGCTGCGCCACCAGCCTTGCCCCTTCCAGCAGCTCGGGCGAGCGCGCCTCCCTCCGCAGCGGCTGCCGGGCGTCGCACTCGAAGGCCCTGTGCCGCAGCGTGCCTCTGCCTCCACACAGGCAGCAGCGGCCGTCGAGCGCCTTGCCCTCCTTCCAGAGCCGCTCCTGCGGCCAGTGGGCGCCGCCGAGGACCGCCACGAGCGCGCGCCTGTGACGGGCCTGCCAGAGCGGCGGCGGCCGCGCGGGCCCCTGGCGGCCTGGGCCAGGGGCAGCCTCAGCGGAGGCCTGCCCCTCGGGGCGGCGGCTCACGCGGAGGAGGCGCTCCAGCCCCTTCCAGTTCACAGGCCATGCCCAGGCGCCAGGCCCGCGCAACCGCTGCAGCGCGAGCGCATCCGAGGCCAGCAGCGCCGACGCGCGCACCACCTGCACCAGCATGCCTGGCGAGAAGAACTCCAGCGAGAAGACCCGCGCCTGCCAGTCGATGACGGCATTGAAGGCCGCCATCTCGCAGCCGACCCGCCTCAGAGCCAGTGCACGCGCCTGTGCAGGGTCTCGGCACTGCCCCCAGGGGCGGCGCAGCTCCAGCAGGCCTTGCGCCCCGCACCAGCACTCCTGCACCGCCGCGGCACTGGGCAGGCCCGTCTCCAGCGTCATGCCCCAGGAGCGTGCCACCTCCACCGCGTGCACCACGAAGGGGTCTCGGTAGGCGGCGCCTTGCTGGGCCCGCAGCCGCAGGCCAACGCTGGCGCCCATGGGCAGCTTGCCCTCCGCGCGCATGGCGGCGACCCGCAGGCCGTGGAGCTTCCCGCAGGCGAGGCCCGTCACGGCGGAGCCCCAGACAGCGGTGGCAGTGGGCCCCCCCCCTCTGGACGTGGCCCACCCGCGCGCCAGCGCCGCGCAGCTGGCGCGCCCGCGCACTGACCGCCGCCGCGCGGCCAAGCCGCGCGTCCTGCTCGCCCACGCGCCTCCAGCGCCCGTCGGTGGCGTCTCCGCCCAGGCAGCGGGCTCCTGTCCAGCGGGCCAGCGGCCCGTGCGCCCAGCAGCCGTCCAGCGCGTCGCCCAGGTCCTCGCTGTTCACCAGGTAGCCCGTCTTCGCCTCCGAGATGACCAGCCCCTTGGCGACCAGGCCCTCGATGAGGGCAGCCATGGCCCTGGGTAGCTGCTGCACCACCTGAGCCTCGCCGCCGACCGCCTGCAGCAGAACGTCGTCCACGACGTTCTGCAGGCGGACCACAGGGTTCCCACGCATGATCTTCGCGAAGAGGGTATGCACCAGCAGCTTGGCCAGTCCGACCGCCCCACTGCATCCCGCCACAATGGTGCCGTTCGCCTCGAACGGCTTGGAGACTGAGCCGCACCACGACACGCACCGTTGCGTACAGTACGACACGCAGTAGCACCGCAGCAGCGCGAGCGGGAAGCCCGTGGCGACCGCCTGCACGCGCAGCTCCTCGTGACTGACATGCTCGTAGAACTTCGCCAGGTCGGTGACTCCAGTTGCCGCCGAGAGGCCCCTGCTGCGAGCGAAGGCCGCCAGGAGGTTGTGCACCACTCCTGCGCGCTCGCACGGGCACTCCGACGTGCCCCAGAAGGCGGGGTTCTGCAGCGAGGCCTCCCAGCGGGCCACCAGCGGCTGTCGCATCCTGCTCCACGCCCTCAGCCAGGTGGCCGTGAGGCCGATCGGCCGCTGGCCTCCAGTCGCCTTGGGGATGAACACCACAACCAGCTGCCACAGCGCCTCCCGCGTGGGCCTCCGCTCCCAGGCCTGGAGGAGCTCCAGGAAGCGCTCCCTGTAGGACCGCGGGAGGCGCAGCAGCTGCTTCGGGTGGAGCCTATCCCAGCCGAGGCCGCACCCCTCGCGGTAGGTGCCCAGGACCCGCTCCAGATCCTCGAGCTCCAGCGGCGGCAGCACCGACTCCTGGATGTCCCAGTCCTCGGGCGCCACCTCGCCAGCGCGCGACGGCTTGATCCAGAGGGGCTGCCATGCCTTCAGCAGCGCAGCCACCGCGGCCTCGCCTGCTACGGGCATGCGCGGGCCATCGTCGCCATCTGCGCCCGCGTGCACCACCGTGGGCAGCGCCGTGACCTGCTAGATGAAGCGGTAGGCCGCCGAGCCGCCCCCCTCAGTGGCAGCAGCCTGGGCCCAGGCGCGCCACTCAGCAGCCCTCCGCTGCTTGTCCTGCATCCAGCGCCGCCTCGCCTCCTCCTGGGCGAACTGCACCGTCAGCTTGCACGATGAGGTACTGAGCAGGCCGACAACGCGGGCGACCGACAGCCCAGCGAGCGGGCCGTCATCGGGCCACTCGAGCTCGAACGCCTCCAGCACCTGACGCTGCTTGCGCAGCGGCGCCGCGCAGCGACCTCATGGCGCCGCCTCCTGCAGCGCACGCCAGCGGGGGCACGCCGCCGCAAACGACATCCAGCGTCTGCACGCCGCGCCAACACTCCTCTTGAGGTCCTGCTTCCAGGCCACCTCCATCATGACCTTCTGCGTGCGCAGCCCGTCAGCCCGTCCTTTCCAACGGCTGGGCGGCACGATCTCGTGGAGGTCGATCAGGTAGGCCTCCACCGCCTCAAACCACTCCTGGCAGCCGACCTTGAGCGGCTGCTCCCCTCCTGGGCTCCAGGCAGAGAACCCACGCTCACGCGGCGCTGGCCTGGCTGGCGGCGGAAGCGGCAGCGGGGAGGCGGCTGGGAACAGCGGCCGCTGCACCCTCGCCGCTGGCCCTACGCCGCGAAGCACCACCCTCAGTGGCACGTGGTCCTTCGTCGGCGCCTGCAGCAGCACCTCCACCGTCTCCACGAAGCCCGTGAGGACCTGGCTAACGACAGCGAAGTCGAATACCTTCGAGCCGCAGGTCGGCCCCCCTGGGGCGACAAGGGCAGCGCCCGCGCTGCGTGCCCGCTCTCGGACGTCCTCGGGCTCCATGTTCCAGTCACCCATCACCAGCCACGGCGACTCCAGCTGCCCGAAGTACTCGAGCAGCGCCGCCATGAGCCCGATGTTCTCCTTCGCCCTGCCTATCTTCGTGATGAAGTAGGACGAGATGATGCAGCACGGCTCCCTGAATCCCAGGTTCACCTCGCACACCTGGAACCGATGGGCTGGGAGCCCTGGCGTCACGACTGCCGCAGACGGCCGCAGCGTGGCCACAGCCACACCTCCCGAGCCCTCCAGCGGCCCAGGGCCCGTCGCCACCGCGGCCTGGCCGTGCCAGCTGAAGCCGCGCGCCTGCATCCAGCCCGCAGCGCGGGCCACCGCCTGCTTGCCCTTGAGGCGGTGCTCCTGGAGGCAGAGCACCTCGGGCAGCCGCCCCACGCCGTCGTGCAGCCACTCGACCAGCGATTGCGCGGAGCCCCACGCGGTGGCATTGGCCGGCACCAGCTCCACCACGTCCACCGCCTGCGGGCGGCTGCCCTGAGGCTGGGCCTGCCACTCGCTGGCGCTTGGCCAACGCTGCGCGCCAGGCCTCCCGCTGCTGCTCGTCCTCCATGCCGACCTCGTCGAACAAGGCATCAAGCCCGTCGAGCTCTGGGCCCAGGCCGAGGTCACCAACGCGCTTGCGGTCTCCAGGAGGACCAGCAGCGCCATCCACCTCGCCAGCGGCCGCGGGGGCGGCCTCCTGCGCGGCGGCGGCTCGCTCGGCGGCAGCAGCGGCCGCACGGGCACGCTCGGCCGCCGCTGCCTCGCGGGCGCGGGCGTCGGCGGCAGCGAGCTTCTCCACGAGGCAGCGGGCCTCCGCGGCCATCGCGAGCAGGGCGTCGCCGTCCTCCCCGAGCTGCAACACCCGCTCCCGCTCCGCCTCGAGGCCCTCGAGGCTCTTGAGCAACGCCTTGCCCAGGTCGCCCGTCTCCTCGGGCTCGCCCACCTCCATGGGCGACGGGCCTGTGTGCTGCGCCAGGTCGGCGCGCTTCCTGGCGCGCACCGCCTCGGCCACCTCCTCCAGCTGGTCACGGCGCTTCTGGAGGACGCCCTCCTGCTCCGCCACGCGCGCCGCGGCAGCCTCCTGCTCCTCCTTGGCCGCCGCCAGCATGGTCTCGGCACGGCCGACCTGGCCCTTGACCTTCGCCTCCATGGCCAGGAGGGCCTGGAGAAACAGCTCGGCCAAGGGCTTCGCAGGCGGCGGCACGTCGGCCTCGGGCACCAGGGCCCCGCAGTCCTGGACCAGGGCCGCCGACCAGCCCTCCCTGGGGCCAAAGTGACGGAGGAGGGTCAGGCGGACCTCCTCGTCCTTGCCGCCGCCGCTGCTGGGCTTCTCCACGGCCGCCTGCTTGGCCGCGCCCTGCGCCCACGGCGCCGGCGTGGCCGCGGCGGCGGACGGGCCAGGCCCATCCGAGGCGAACCGCACCCGCTTCGCCACGGCCTTCGCCTTCCCCTTGGCCTTGACCTCCTTGGCCTTGTCGATGGCGTCGCCGATCGTGCCAGCGCCTCTCGGCGGCCGCGCCGCCTGGCAGAGCCTGCACACCGTGCGCCACGCCATGTTGCTGTAGCCAGCTGCACACGCGTTGCACGTCCAGGGGTCGCCACCCTGGCTGGCGCCGCGTGCGCCTCCAGCAGCACCATTCGCCATCGGCCCGCGGGGGCACGCCGCTTCGAAGTATGCACCCGCACGAGCGAGCCTCGTGCTCGCCCCGAAACGGCTAGGAGGAGGAGGAGGAGGAGGAGGAGGAGGAGGAGGAGGAGGAGGAGGAGGAGGAGGAGGAAGAGGATGTCGGTTCTCAGGACTCCCTGGGGTGATCAGTGCGTCGGCACAGTGGTGGAAGGGGGGGATGCGGAAGGGGAGGAGGAAGGAAATCGATGGCTCAGTGGAGGAGGGGGGGGGGTGATGGGGAAGAAGTTTTCCTGCCGTGCGCCTGATCGCCCAGACTCGGTTCGATGGCCGCCTCGGGGGAGCGAGTGCGGGAGGAGGATGACGGAAGGGTGAACGGGCGCGCGGGCGGGCCGGCGGGCGACCAGGCGGGCGAGCTTGCGGGCGGGCTGGCGGGCATGACGGGCGGGGCATGGCGGGCGGGCATGCGAGCGGGCGCGCGCGTTGGTGGGCGGGCCCGCGGGCTGGTGGTTTGGCGGGCAGGCGGGCGGTCGGGCGGAGTCGTCGTCCTCGTCGTCGTCGTCAACGTTGTCGTCGTCATTGTCGTCGTCGTCGTCGTCGTCGTCGTCGTCGTCGTCGTCCCCGTCGGCGTCGTCGTCGTCGTTGTCGTCTTCGTCCATCGTCGTCATCGTCGTCTGTGGTCGTTGTGGTCGTCGTTGTCGTCGTTGTCGTCGTCATCGTCTCGTGTCGTCGTCGTCGTCGTCCTCGTCCTCGTCTGTCGTCGTCGTCGTCGTCGTCGCGCGGCATTGCCACGTGATGAGTTGGTTGGACTTGTATTTGTTGTTCGCTCCGAATGTTGTTGCCACGTGGCGAGTGAGTGGGATGGTATTTTCGTTTACCTCTCAGGCCTTGCCACGTGGCGCTGCCATGTAGCGAGTAGAGAGTAGTATCAGTTGTCGCCACCCTGCTTCGTTGCCACGGACCTTGTAGAGTGGAGATACTCTGGTTCGCCCCGCAGGCGCTGCCACATGGTACGTACAGTTGAGTAGTATAAGTCCCCCCTTCCGGAGCGTTGTGTCGCTTCCCCAGTGCGGCCACGTGGCGGGTAGAGTGAAACAATAAGTGTTCCGCTTCGCAGGCCGAGTCGTGGGGTGGAGTAGTTTATGTTTCGCTCCAGAGTCGCTTCCACCTGGCACTTCGCATGTCGCGCAGGCGTTGCCACGGTGCGAGGAGAGTGGAGTAGCACATTCGTTCGCCTCCCACGCGTTTGCCACGTGGCGAGTACAGTGGAGTAGTTTCAATTTCCGCCACGCAGGCGTTGCCGCAGGCTGAGTGGAGGGACGAGCGAGGAGGAGAGATGCTGGCCGGACGAGGAGAGGGAAGGAGGGGGGCGGAATGACGAATGAGGAGAGGTGAGGTGGGACTGGTCTGAATTGGAGTGTTCGGCTTGGCCCCTCTCGGATTTTTGGGTTTGGGTTTGGTCGGAGTTTCGGGTGTCGCCTGTGGGGGATTTTTCGGGATTCGCTTCTTTTCGATGTTCGTGTTTCGCTTTGGATTTCCGGGGATTCGCCTCGAAAAGTATAGGTTTCGCCTTCCTACCCCACAGTGAGGACCACATGTTCGAAAACCTGTTGCCTTCCATCCTTGAAAGTGTGAAAACATTTGAAGACGAAGGTGATCATACATTGTGAGGAAGTCCCAATCGAACCCCGTGGCCTGCACTACCGACACGTCTGTGGGTAGGACAGGGAGGAGTTCTTCCCCGAGCAGCACTTGCGCTTAGGAGTCCTCACTTGCCTTCTGAAGTAGTTGAGCTTCGGTGCCGCCCCGGCCGCCTCGTCGCCGCCAGTCGCCGCCGCCGTCGCCGCTGGCAGCTGAGCCCCAGTACCCACCCAGCCGACTCGTCCCCCCTCGTCGCGGCTCGTCGCCGCTGTTGCCGCTTGTCGCATTGCTTTGCGTTGCTTTGCATTCCATTGCAATCCTTTTGCATTGCTTTGCATTGCGTCGTATTGCTTCGCATCGCTTTGCAGTTCTTTGTGTTGCTTGGCATTGTGCTGCATCGCATGATCTATAGATTTACGTTGTTTTGCATTGCGTTGCATCGCTTTGCATTCCTTTGCGTTGCTTTGCGTTGCTTTGCACCTTTTTTGAGTTGTCTTGCCTTGCTTTGCGTTGCTTTGCATTGCTTTGCCTTGATGTGGCTTTGCACTGCCCTGCACGACTTTGCGCTACTTTGCATTGATTTGCATTGCTTAGCGTCGCTATTGTTTTGCATTGTTTTGCATTGCTTTGACTTGCTTTGCCAAGCGTTGCATGGCTGTGCGTTGCTCTGCATTGCAATGCATTGCTTTGCATAGTGCTTCATTGATGTGCCTTGCTTTACATTACCTGGCATTGCTCTGCATTGCGTTGCATCGCGTTGCATTGCTGGGCACTGGCGTGCATTGCTTTGCACGGCTTTGCATGGATTTGCGCCGCATGGATTGCACCACATGGATTGCATCAATCTAGATTGCGCTACATTCATTGCACCACCTGGGTTCCCATGCCTATAAAAGTAATCGACATTACCATCCTCTCGCCTCGGACTTATCGGTGCCCCCTGGGACAGCAAGTTATATATGATTATGCTTCATCGTTCATTTTGCAGAGAGTCCGGTCATAACCCCATCCCCCCCATCCTTGTCAAATAATAGGATGCGTGAATCACAAAAGATCACATTCCAATAACCCCTTGCCAACAATTCTTCACGCTTCGCGTATCCCCACCAGCCCATCTCAAAACAGCAAGTCTTGCGAAGCATGCCGACAGTCGTGTTTTTCAGGCGTGTTTCCGCCTGCCCCCGCATATCTTCCCTGTTCCTCCTTCCTCCCGCCTCCTTGTACATCCTCCTTGTGGTGGGAGCGGGAGAAGGACGAGGCGGAGGAGGAGGGAGAGAAAGCGGTGGGAGGCAAGAGGGATTTAGCGGAGACGACGACCACAGCGATGATCCTAACAACGACGACGCACCCGACGACGACGACGATATCGACCGCGACGACGACGACGACCACAACGCGACGACGACGACGACGACGACGACGTCGACGACGACGACGACGAAGGCGGCGGCGACGACGACGACGACGACGACGACGACGACTGGTGGGAGTCGTTGGGGCCCCTCGTGGGGTGAGTCGTTCGGCCCCATCGTCCTTGTGTGAGT
Organism: Prorocentrum cordatum; assembly: GCA_963575745.1. NCBI lineage: Eukaryota > Dinophyceae > Prorocentrales > Prorocentraceae > Prorocentrum > Prorocentrum cordatum. The sequence continues at coordinate 56,098 of CAUYUJ010006657.1, forward strand.
CCTTCGGGCCCCTCTTCCTGGTGTGAGTCGTTCGGGCTCCTCGTGGTGTGAGTCGTTCGGGCCCCTCGTCCTGGTGCGAGCCGTTCGGGCTCCTCGTGGTTTGAGTCGTTCGGGCCTCTCGTCCTGGTGTGAGTCGTTCGGGCCCTTCTTCCTGGTGTGAGTCGTTCGGGCTCTTCGTGGTGTGAGTCGTTCGGGCTCTTCGTCCTGGTGTGAGTCGTTCGGGCTTCTCGTGGTGTGAGTTGTTCGGGCCCCTCGTCCTGGTGTGAGTCGTTCGGGCCCCTCCTCCTGGTGTGACTCGTTCGGGCTCCTCGTGGTGTGAGTCGTTCGGGGCCCTCGTCGTGGTGTGAGTCGTTCGGGCTCCTCGTGGTGTGAGTCGTTCGGGCGCCTCGTCCTGGTGTGAGTCGTTCGGGCCCCTCCTTCCTGGTGTGAGTCGTTCGGGCTCTTCGTGGTGTGAGTCGTTCGGGCCCCTCGTCCTGGTGTGAGTCGTTCGGGCTCCTCGTGGTGTGAGGCGTTCGGGCACCTCGTCCTGGTGCGAGTCGTTCGGTCCCCTCGTAGTAGTAGTAGTAGTAGTAGTAGTAGTAGTAGTAGTAGTAGTAGTAGTAGTAGTAGTAGTAGTAGTAGTAGTAGTAGTAGTAGTAGTAGTAGTAGTAGTAGTAGTAGTAGTAGTAGTAGTAGTAGTAGTAGTAGTAGTAGTAGTAGTAGTAGTAGTAGTAGTAGTAGTAGTAGTAGTAGTAGTAGTAGTAGTAGTAGTAGTAGTAGTAGTAGTAGTAGTAGTAGTAGTAGTAGTAGTAGTAGTATAGTAGTAGGAGTAGTAGTTGTAGAGTAGTAGTTGTAGTAGTAGTAGTAGTAGTAGTAGTAGTAGTAGTAGTAGTAGTTAGTAGTAGTAGTTGTTGTATTAGTAGTAGTAGTAGTAGTAGTTTTAGTAGTAGTAGTCGTAGTAGTCGTAGTAGTAGTAGTTAGTAGGTTCGTAGTAGTAGTAGTTGTAGTAGTAGTTGTAGTGAGTAGTTGTAGTAGTAGTAGTTAGTGTAGTGATAGTAGAAGTTGTTGTTGTAGTAGAAGTAGTAGTCGTAGCTGCAGTAGCAGCAGCAGCAGCAGCAGTAACGGTAGTAGTATTAGTAGTAGTAGTGTAGGCAGTTAGTAGTGTAATGTTAGTAGTTGGTATGGTAGTAGTTAGTGGTAGGTAGTGAGTAGTAGTAGTGAGTAAGTAGTAGTAGTAGTCGTAGTAGTAGTAGTAGTAGTGGTAGTAGTAGTAGTAGTAGACGCAGTCGACGCAGTATATGGAGTAGAAGTAGTAGTAGTAGTAGTAGTAGTAGTAGTAGTAGTAGTAGTAGTAGTAGTAGTGGTGGGAAATGTAGTAGTAGTAGTAGTAGTAGTAGTAGTAGTAGTAGTAGTAGTAGTAGTAGTAGTAGTAGTGGTAGTAGTAGTAGTAGTAGTACAAGTAGTCGTATCCAAAGCAGTTTGGAGGCCTCTTCGAGATCGTAGAGGGGCCTCTTGGGCTCTCTTTTGAGCCTCTTGGGAGCGTCCGGGGGCCCTCTTGGGCGCCTCTTGGAGCGTCTTCGGGGCCTGTTGGGGCCATCTCTGGGGCGATCGATCACAGATGGGGCGAGCATTTTTGTCAGTACCCCCGTCGGGGCCACGATCCTCGTGAGGGGTGTCGAATTTTAGCCCTCCCAGGGATAGAAAAAGGACCCTCTGACCACCCGCGAACCCCCTCTCCAGGTCCAGGGGGAGGGGGTAGGGGGAGGGGTAAACCCCTCCCCGAAGGGGAATAAGGGGGGTTGAGAACAGAGAGAGCTCGCTAAACCTCTCACGCCCAAAGGGCTGGTGGGACTAGAAGTAGTAGTAGTAGTAGTAGTAGTAGTAGTAGTAGTAGTAGTAGTAGTAGTAGTAGTAGTAGTAGTAGTAGTGGTAGTGGTAGTCGTAGTAGTAGTAGTGGTAGTAGTAGTAGTAGAAGTAGTAGTAGTAGTAGTAGTAGTAGTAGTGGTAGTAGTAGTAAGGGTCGTAGTAGTTGTAGTTAGTAGTTGTAGTAGATAGTAGTAGTAGTAGTTAGTAGAGTAGTAGTAGTTGTAGTTAGTAGTAGTAGTTAGTATAGTATAGTAGTAGTATTAGTAGTAGTAGTTCGTAGTTCGTAGTAGTCGTAGTAGTCGTAGTAGTAGTAGTCGTAGTAGTCGTAGTCGTAGTAGTCGTTAGTTAGTAGTATAGTAGTAGTAGTAGGTAGTAGTAGTAGTAGTAGTAGTAGTAGAGTAGAAGTAGTAGTAGTAGTAGTAGTAGTAGTAGTAGTAGTAGTAGTAGTAGTAGTAGTAGTAATAGTAGTAGTAGTAGTAGTAGTAGTAGTAGTAGTAGTAGTAGTAGTAGTAGTAGTAGTAGTCTTGGGAGCCTCTTGGAGGCCTTTTGGGGCGTCTTGGGGGCCTCATGGCGGCCCCAGGGGCTTCTAGGAGCGTCTTGGGTGCCTTGGGGGAGCCTCTTCGGGCCTCTTGGGAGCCTCTTGGCGGCTCCAGGGGCTTCCAGGAGTGTCTTGGGTGCCTCGGGGGAGCCTCTTGGGGCCTCTTGGGGGCCTCTTGGGGGCATCTTGGGGGCCTCTTGGAGGCCTCTTGGGGGCTCTTTGGGAGGGGTCTGGGAGGAATCTTGGGGCCATCTGTCGGGCGATCGATCACAGATGGGGCGAGCACTTTTCTCCCCCCCCCGTCGGGGCCAGAATCCTCGTGAGGGGTGTCGAATTTTAGCCCTCCCAGGAGTCGAAAAAGACCCCTCCAACGACCCGCGGAACGCCCTCTCCAGGCCCAGGGGGAGAGGGTAGGGGGAGGGGTAAACCCCTCCCCGAAAGGGAAGAAGGGGGGTTGAGAACAGAGAGAGCTCGCTAAACCACTCACGCCCAAAGGGCTGGTGGGATTCGACAACTTCCACGCGTGCGTCGCTGCGCGCGCATGCCGAAGTCCTTCCACAACCTTCGTTGCCGTACGCATGTCAAGACCGAGCTCGTGCTGGAAACTAAGCTTCAACAGTCTTTACAACCAAGGCTGCGCGCCCGCCCTTGCGAGTTCTTAGAACATCCATGTGTGCTTCAACACCTCGCTTGTCTGAGACCACGCGGGCCCCTCGCGCGCGCGTGTTGAGATCATTCGAACGCCCCTGCGCGCTTACCCATCGGTCGTTGAAAGTTGGTATTTTTGGACGCCTAGATTCAAATCTACTTAAGCCTTCCTACTTCAATGATCGAGTAGCTTCACCTTTTCAGTCCTCCCTAGTGGGCGGATAGAATCCAACCTATTTTTAACGCCTGCCTATTTCTGACCGATGGGTACTGGGCGGGGGGATTTTTACCTACTCATAAAATGCTTGCGACGCGCGCATGTCGGAATCTACCAGCATCTCATGAGCGACACATCGGTATTATCATCGTTATGTGCGTTGCCGGAGTCTGCGCCGTCATTGGCCTTGCCGTCGTCATGCCATCATCGCCACCACCGTCGCATCGTTGGCGCTCCTGTCGACGTCATCATGATACCGCGCCCGGCCGAGCCACCGATCCGCATTGAAGTGTCCGCGCGCCAGCGCGGCCCTTGACGCGCGCTAGGAAATTGCCATCTGTGAGCGCCATCACGGCCGCATCGGTTGTGCCAAACCAGCTGGCCGTTCTGTGCGCGAGCTCCCGCGGGCCAGCGCGGCTACAGAGATGCGCCAGCCATGACCAAGCAGTCTTCGCAATCGCCGCCGCATGGCTTCTGCAAACCAAGTTGCGGAGGGGAGGGTGGGATGCTTGCTCGAGCAGTGGAGTTGACAACTCCAAGTTCTTCAAACTAGCTGCCTGCGGCAGGTCCCGCCACCGAGCCAGCCCAGCATTCTAGGTGGCAGTTGTTCGACCGGGGCACGGGAAGATGTCACGTGTGACCATTCGTGCTTCAGGCTTAGAATAACCTGAATGATGATACTGATGATGAGGATGCTGATGCTGATTATGGTGATGGTGATGCTGATGATGGGGATTCTGAAGATGATGATGGTGATGGTGGTGCTGATGATTGGCATTATGATGATGATGGGGCTGATGGCAATGAACATGATGATGCCGATGATGCTGATGATGATGCTGCTGATGATGATGATGCTGACGATGATGATGCTGGTGGTGATGCTGGTGGTGATGATGCTGATGATGGTGACGGTGATGGTGGTGGAGATGATGGCGGTGGTGCATCAAGGCTGTTGCAATACACCCTCCCTCCGAGTTCCCCCGTCATAGGTGCCTAAAAGAATCGAGCTGCCTGCGGCGAGTCCCGCCACCGTGCCAGCTTATGTGGTGACTGTTGGAGGTGCACGGGAGGCCGTCAAGCGTGGCACCTCGTGTCTCCAGGCTTGGGGGAGCCGTGATGCGGCGATGGGGGTGATGAGGACTATGAGGGTGGCGGGAATGATGACGATGATGAGGAGAAGGATGAGGATGACCATGATGTTGATGTTGTTGATGATGATGACGACGATGACGACGGTGTCGACGAGTACGTTGACGATGACGATGACGATGACGATCACGATGATGCTGCTGATGCTGATGCTGATGCTGATGCTGATGCTGATGCTGATGCTGATGCTGATGCTGATGCTGATGATGATGATGATGATGATGATGATGATGATGATGATGATGATGATGATGATGATGATGATGATGATGATGATGATGATGATGATGATGATGATGATGATGATGATGCCTTGTACTTGTACGGAAATCCTTGAGAGCGGAGTGGGACAGCCGTGGCAGCATCCTTGCGTCTTCCGTCCTATCTTGGCTCTAGCTTCAAAGGCGCGGCTCCCGCGGCGGACCCCCCATGTTCGAGTGGGCGGTGCAGCGCGGGGGAGAGTACGCCGCGCAGGGCTTGGTGAACTACTTCGCGCGGCGCCCAGCCGCTGGCTGTTCTGGTTCGTGTGCGGCGTGGGCTTCGGGCTTGCGACGGCCGCTGCGCTGCTGAGCGCTTGGCAGGCTGCTCGGTGCCGCGGCAGGCGCAGGCGGGCGGCCATCCAGGACTACGTGGAGCGAGGGCCTGCCCCGGTGAGGGATGGCGACGTGGGCGTACATGCCGTACATCAGGGGCGGCCCACGGCAGGTCTGTCATCAGAGGCTGGTGCTCGGGCAGGTGGCATTATCGGTAGGTAGCCTCTCCGTCATCGGCACTCCCGACCGGCACGGGCACGCGGAGGTCTACAGTGCCGGGTCAGCCGACGTCGCGGCCGTGAGGTGGGCAACGGCTCTCAACGTGCTGCCGGACGGCATCCCTCCCGGGGACGTCTACCGCTTCTGGGCGGGGCCGACGGTGGCGCAGCGGGCCGCCTTCTTCGCCGCGGCGGTGCCCGAGGGGGTTGTGGCTGTTGGTGCGGCCGACGGCCGTGGGGCTGCCAGCTGGGTCGCCGACGAGTGCTTCGACGGCTTCCGCGACGGGGACGACGTGCCGCACCAGGCCGGAGCAGGCGCCATCGGGGACAAGGACATCCACCAGCTGGCGGGCGGCTCTGGCTTCTTCGGGCAGTTCTTACGGCCGAGCGACGAACAGGAGTTCTTCGCCCGCATCGTGGCCGTCGACGCCCGCATCCTGCCGGTGCGCCGCAACGGGCTGGGGCGACGGGGGCGAACGTGGGCGGACATGTTTGCCGCTGCGACGAAGGAGGATTTCGACAAGGACTGGTCGCTCGGTGGCGACCGAGCGGCCGGGTGGAGCCTGGAGCACATCAACTCGGAGGGCAACGGTTTGGGAGTTCACCACGATCGGATTCGATCGCTGTGTCGCCTGGTGCCCAACGCCTGGGAGACGGCCGAGCTCCTCCACCTCACGGCGGCGGACGAGGCCGGCATCCTCGGCGTCCAGCTCGACGGCACGAACCTCGTCATCGTGAAGATGCTGCTGAAGAGGATGCAAACCATTGAGGTCGCCCACCTGGAGTGGGCTAAGGAGGCCGCGTTAAGAGGATACGGTGGGCGTCTCAGCGTCGAGGAGCAGCACGCGTTCCCGGGGCCCAGCCGGGGCTCGGGGCAGCTGATGATTGGCCCAGAGCTCCTGAACGTGGTTCTTGTCGACGTGGAGCGGGAGGCGCAGCTCAACACGGCCCTGCGGAAAGGCCGCAAGGAGCGAGACGCAGCCCGCAAGAAGGGCGGGGACGACAAGTCGTGAGCCTCCGCCGACTCCCACATCTGAGGTTGGCTCGCGCTGCTCTGAGGGTGCAGTGCCGGCCCCTTGTTCTCTGTTCGCCCTCCTCCTCCTGTCCTCCGGGCTTCTCCCCCTCATGCACACTTCTGCGCCTCGCGCTCCCGGCGTCCGGGAGGCGCGTGGGCCCCGTGTGCCGCCGCCCTACGAAGCTTTTAATTACGGGGACGAGCCCTCCCGTGCGGTGCCTCGCGACATCTTGCCGCTGCCGCGGCCGGCGGTGGAGCGGTATCGGGGTACCGACGGGGGGCTCTCCCGTGCCGTCCGACAGCGTCTGGGGAAGCGCGAGAGTTTTGAGATGGACTGTGACCGTGCCGTCCACGCCTTGAACTCGCTCTATCTTCACCAGGACCAGCCCCCCGTCGGCGAGGGCGCCGACCGTGCAGTTTTTGTTTCGCTGGGCCAGCGCCACTGTCACGATAGAGTTCGGGACTCCGTCGTTGCTCTCGGCCCGCCTCCGCCGGAGGTCACTCCCGCAGAAGCTCTTCGGAAGCTTCGCGTGGCGAGCTGGTATGATGTGGATTCTGCCGTGCTCGGTTCCTATAACCTCGCTAGCGTCTCGCTCCCCTCTGGCTCGCCCGCGCCGGTGCCGCTCGAGGATCTGTGGGGCGTGGGCGGGTCGGACATGATTAGGGACTTCGTCCAAAGCCGATTGCTACCGTCTAGTGAGGTAGAAACTCGTTTGAAAAATTCTCAGGTGGCGGTGCCATATAGTGATCCGAAGCTGCGTCGGGTCGCGGCCTTTGAGGAGTTCATCCGTGCACTGCAGCAGCGTGGCATGGTAGATTTCAGCTTCTCGGCCAAGGAAAGGGTTGAAGCTTTTTTCGTGCACGAGAAAAATGGGAAGCTCCGGCTGGTAGTGGACTGTCGTAGAAGCAACTGTCATTTCCAGGACCCCGCCCCCGTTTCCCTCCTCACCGGCGAAGGCCTGGCTGGGCTGGAGCTCGGCGAGGGAGAGGAGTTGCATGTTGGCGGGGCCGATTTGTCTGACGCTTTTTATCATATGCAGTTGCCTCCCGATTTGAGGCCGTTTTTCTGTTTCAGGGCCGTGCGGGCGGGGGCGGTGGGGTGTGCTAGTGTCAATGGGCAAGCCGTTCCTCCGTCAGCCATGGTCTACCCTCGACTGTCTGTGATACCGATGGGCTGGAGCTGGGCCCTGTGGATGTGTCAAACGGTCCATGAACGTATTGTGGAACAAGCCGGAGCTTCCCCCGAGAACCGCATTGTAGATAAGCAGGCGACGCCGGACCTTCATCGCGCGTGCCATTCGCAGTATGTGGACAACTTCATCGCCGTGTCTACTGACGCCAGTGCTGTTCGCTCTCTCGTTGCCGATGCTATTCGTGCTCTTGAAGGGCGGGGACTCGTCGTACATGAGGAGGAGTATTCTGGGGGGGACAAGGTGGCCCAGGTTTCGGGGTGGCAGATCGACGGGTCCCGGGGCCGCGCGGCTGCCACCCCTCTCCGCCTCTGGAGGGCCCGCCTGGCTATTCGGGCGGTCCTCCGGAGGGGGCGGTGCTCTGGGCGTGACCTGGAGCGGCTCCTGGGGCATCTCGTCTTCCTCTCCCTGGTCCGCCGGGAGGGGTTATCGCTGTTCTGGTCGTGCTATGCCTTCGTCAGGAAGAATTACACCCAGGAGGAGCGTCTGTGGGCTTCGGTACGTCGCGAGCTCTCACTCTGGGATGGGCTTGCACCTCTCCTCTGGCGGGACCTACGGGCGGGCTGGAGCGACGAGGTGGTGGCCGTCGATGCTAGTGAGTGGGGGCTGGGGGCGTGCGCCGCACAGTGTGGGGGCTCTCTTGCCCGGAGCGTCGGCCGGACCTCGGAGCGTTGGCGCTGGGGTCGGGTCGGCGCTGCCATGGGACCTCGTCGCCACGCGCTGGACCACGCTCGAAAGGCCGAGGCGGCGGCGGCCCTGGCGGGGGAGGCCCGCGAGGCTGCCCCCTGGATCGCCGCCGCCAACGACGTCCCAGGGCCCGAGTGCGCTCCCCCCCAGCCCCCGTCGGCTGGCTCAGGTGTCCTGGACAGCCCCGGAGACGTCTTCGGGTTCGGTCGGGTCAAGCGGGTCGTGGACTTCCCAGAGGTCCCGCGGGAGATGATCGAGCTGCGGTGGTCCGTCGTCGGTCGCTTCCCGTGGAGGCGCAAGGGGGAGAGTATCGCCGTCTACGAGGCCAGGGCCACGTTGTACGGGTTTCGCCATCTTCTTCGTTGGTCTCGGAACCTCGGGAAGCACGTGGTGGTCCTGGGGGACTCGCAGTCGACGGCCGGGGCGGTGACTCGGTTTCGGAGCGACAGCCGAAGCATGATGCGGGTCACCCAGGCGATCGCGGCCCTCTCGCTCGCTACCGGTTCGGCCTTGCACTATCGGTGGTTGTCCTCGGAGTGGAACGTCGCGGACTCTCCTTCCCGTGGCCTCTGGGCTCCAGCTGCTCCGAGCCCGCTCGATTTCTCCAAACATGCTCCCGCGGGCCAGACCCGCGCCGACCTCGACCGGCGCTCGGATGGCGCCGCCGGCGGCGCCTGCGGCCTCGCTGGCCTCGCCGCTGGACAGACGGGGGGCCACCCGAGGGGCCATGACGGCGAGCCTCTCTACGTCAGCACGGGGCCCCGGCCCGTCGCGCCGGCAGCTCGTGGGGTGGCTGGGCGCGCTGTACCTGAACGGCGAGAACCTGGGGTCGGCCCAGTGGGGCTTCGCGGCGGTGACGTTCTTCACGGGCCTCCAGAAGTCCGCGGGGGCCCTCATGCCCAGGAGCCGGAGGGCCCTCCAGGGGTTCAGGCGCTGCTGCCCTCCCCAGTCGCGGCTACCGCTGCCGCGCGAGGTAGTCGCCCTGATCGCCAACGAGCTGGTCAGATCGGGGAAGCTGCCCTGCGCGGTCGCGATCATCCTGATCTTCGAGCTGTACCTTCGGCCAGGCGAGATCTTCAATGTGAGGGGGGTGGACCTCATGCCCCCAGTGCCGGGCGTGGCAAGTGCCCCCTGTTGGGCCATCACGCTGCGCGCGCGGGAGGTCGGGAGGTCGTCAAAGACGAACGAGTTCGACGAGTCCATGCGCCTGGATCTGGAGCGGCATGCCCCTCTCGGCCCGGCGCTCAAGGCCCTCTGTCAGGGCCAAAGCCCGCGCTCGCCGATCTTCGGCTTCGCCCTGAAGGACCTGGTGACGGCGGTGAGCGGCGTCGTGCGGAGCCTCAAGCTGGACGTGTACCTCGGCGACGTCCACCTGTGCCAGCTCAGGCACGGCGGCGCCTCGCACGACTCCGCCGGGGGCTTCAGGAGCCTGGAGGACGTGAGGCGCCGCGGGCGCCGGCGGTCGTGGGCTTCGGTCAGGCGCTACGAGAAGGGCAGCCGCATCGGCCAGGTGCTACTCGAGCTGCCCGAGGACCTCCGCGCCCACGCGCTGTCCTGCGAGCGCTCGATGGCCTCCATCGTCCGCGGCCGGCCTTGTCCGGCGGCCCCCGGCCTCAGGTCCGCTTCTTCCTCGAGGTCTTCTCGGGGTCAGGCCGGCTCGGCCAAGCAGTCGCAAAAGAGGGCGTGAACGTTCTTCTCTGGGACGTGGAGCTGGGTGCCGACTACGATCTGCGACTGGCTCGGAACCGCAGCCTCATCAGAGGTTGGATCCGCTCAGGCAACGTGATCGGCGTCCACTTGGGAACGCCCTGCTCCTCGTTTTCGCGGGCTCGTGATGTGCCCCCAGGCCCCCCTCCGTTAAGGTCAAACTCGTCACCCATGGGCCTCGACGACCTGAGCCCCGCCGACGCCGACGAGGTTCGCGTCGGCAACCTGTTAATGTTCTTCTCCGTTGCGGTGATGCGGGATACTATGCTTTTGGGAATACCAGCTACTCTGGAGAACCCCGCTCGGAGCCGCATCTGGATTTGCCCCGCCATGCAGAGACTTCAGAAATCGAGCAAGATCAATTTCACTGTCACCGATTTCTGCATGTGGGGTGCCCAGTGGAGAAAGTCGACAGGCTTCCTCAGCACGGGTCTGTGCATGGACGCCCTCGCCGAAGCTCGCTGTCTCGGTGCCAAACGTGGCCTGTGCAAACGCTCCGGCCTGCCTCGCAACCCCATCCAAGGGAAAAACAACAAGGGTGTATTCTGGTCCAAGATCGCCGAGCCTTATCCTCCTGGTCTCTGTAAAGCCCTGGCATCTATCTACTACAATGCGTGGGCCTCGTCTAAGGCCGAGTTGTTCAACAAGATGGTGTTTGCGGCCCCGTCGGGGCCAGATTGCTGATCGGGTTGGCCTGGAAGTCCGACAGGTTTGGGAGGTGTGCGTGCTCGGCTCCCGAATGGTCTGGCCTCGCTCGCTCCGTTTCGCAAAGGTCGTCGACTCGTGCTACGCCGTCTGGCTGGGAAACGAAGCCCGGGGGGATGCCTTGTACTTGTGCGGAAATCCTTGAGAGCGGAGTGGGACAGCCGTGGCAGCATCCTTGCGTCTTCCGTCCCATCTTGGCTCTAGCTTCACCCCCATCTACCCCAACCGCCGCCCTGTTTTTCATTCATTTTATAGTTTCTTCCTTGTTAGTTGCTTTTGAAGGGGAGGTGTGCGTGCTCGGCTCCCGAATGGTCTGGCCTCGCTCGCTCCGTTTCGCAGCGGTCGTCGACTCGTGCTACGCCGTCTGGCTGGAAAACGAAGCCCGGGGGGATGATGATGATGATGATGATGATGATGATGATGATGATGACTTGACTTGACTTGCGCTGGCTATAGGCGGTGCCTGGAGCTCTTCAGTGACTGCTGCTGTGTCGAGAAAAGCCCCAGCAGCACGAGGCGTAGTGCCTCTGCTCAAAGGGGAGAAACACTCACACCAGGAGAAAGGGATTCCCTGTCATCACGGATGCTGACACGAAATCGTCTCGATATGAGTCGTGTTCTACCTGTGTCGTCCGACCTTCGCTGGGCGCTGGTGTCCGGAGGGGTCCCGCGGGCCATTTCCACGCTTGCGTGCGCCCGGGCCGCGCGAGGGCGGGGCTAGTGCGCGCGCCGGGGTGTCGCCGCGAAGGTTAGCGGCCTTCTGCGCGATGCGGTCGCGCAAATCCGCGGCGGGTATCTCCGCGCTACACTCGGGCAGCTCTCCCGCGAGCATCGCGGCGCGACACTCTTTGGAAGAGAATTGTAAGTGGTGCAACGCCCTAGGGCGGGTGTGGTAATCTACACCACAGGCTTGGCACACTGATCCAATGCAGAAACTACGAGCAGTCATTTTCCTGCCGTGCTTGCGCCTCAAATGCGCAGATGATGATGATGATGATGATGATGATGCTGATGATGATGATGATGATGATGCTGATGATGATGATGGTGATGATGGTGATGATGCTGATGCTGATGCGGATGCTGATGCTGATGATTTTGATGATGATGATGATGATGATGGTGCAGATGCTGCTGCTGATGATGATGCTGAAGATGATGATGGTGATGGTGATGGTGATGGTGCTGGTGCTGGTGGCGGTGCTGGTGGTGGCTGTGGTGGCGGTGCTGGTGGTGATGGTGGTGGTGGTGATGATGACGACGACGGGGACGTGGCCGATCACGTTGGTCATGATGATGTTGATTATGACGATGATGCTGATGCAGATAATAATGATGATGCTGCTGATTATGATGCTGCTGCTGATGATGATGTTGATGAGGGTGGTGGTGAAAATGATGTTGATGATGATGATGAACATGATGATGCTGATGATGATTAATGCGGATGATGCTGCTGCTGATGATGAGGACGATGATGATAATGATGCTGCCGATCGTGACGGTGATGAAGTTGTTGGTCGTGATGATGATGTTGATGATGATGCTGATGATGATGATGATCATGATGATGATGATGATGATGATGATGATGATGATGATGATGCTGATGATGATGATGATGATGTTGATGATGATGATGATGATGATGATGATGATGATGATGATGTTGATGATGATGATGATGATGATGACGATGATTATGATGATGATGATGATGATGATGATGATGATGATGATGATGATGATGATGATGATGATGATGATGATGATGATGATGATGATGATGAAACTCATTCGGGCAGTGTTGGGGTTGTCTTGGCCTATTCTGAAACAGTTTTAAGGGAGTCCCCTGGGGCCCTCTTGGGCCGTCATGGGGTCCTCTTGCGGCTGCTTGGGGCTCTCTTGGACCGTCTCGGGGCCGTTTTGGTCATATGGTGGGTGTTTGGGGGCCGTCGTGGGGCTGTCTTGGCGCCGTTTTGGGCTGTCGAAGCCCTTCTAAGGCCGTCTTGGGTCCCACGCCAAGCCTTCTGGGGCCATCTTGGGGCCATGTGTTCGATGCCTCTTCGGCCATCTTGGAGTCCTCTTGGGCCGTCTTGAGCTGACGGAAGCCCGACAAGGCAAGAACACTAAAATCATTACATACTTCAGGGACATCCATGATGCTGGTTTCTTCGGATTCTGTGGGAGGTCTTCTTGTGGCCATGTTGGGCCCTCTTGGCGGAATCTGGCCGTTTTGGGCCAATATTCGTTCGCCTTAGGGCCATCTTGGGCCGTGTTCGAGGCATCATAGGCTATCTTGGTGTTTTTGGTTGCAAGCTCGGGACGAACATCCACCGTTTTTACACAAGAATCGTGGCGTTGGAGGCCCTGGGGCGCTTAGGAGTGCGGGAAGTGCACCATCCTCGAGCGGGCTCGCGTGGAAGGGGGGTGAGACATTAGCTGCCATGCAAGGAGTGCACAGTGTTTCAGCGGGCACGCGTCACATGGATTTGTTTGGCAGTAGCCGCCATGTTGAAAGCGCACCATCCTCGAGCGGGCACGAGATACGCGGCCTCGGTGAATCGGGGGGACGTATGGAAGAGTTTGCGCGTAGAGGCGGGGCGGTCCTTTCCATGATAATTCAAATAACCCTGCCACACAAACCTTGGCATTCTTCTACGCCTCAACTTGCCTGGGGACACGGTGGCGGATTGCACCGCGTAGATTGCAAGAAACCGTTGTTTGGGGTCCACGCTGGCCAATAGATTTTAGGAACAGGGATCGAGGAGGAATATGGGCAGGAGGAGGATAATGCTTCTTGGTTTGACTTGAGAGCGCCCAGGGCCAGTGGTTCGTTGTGATGTCTTGTCACCTCCCGAAGATGTGTGTGGCGAGGAGGGGGAGGGGAGAGGAGGATCGGGGATCGACGGGGGAGGTTCGAGGATCGAGGATCATAGGTTTTGATCGTTTCTGTCCCCTCTTGCTCCGGAGGCCGTTGGCGGCCGCTGGAGGACCGGAGACCTTCGGGACATTCCAGGGGGACCCAGAGGTGTCCTGGGAGGGAGGAGTCAGGGGTGGGGGCAGGAGGGACGAGGAGGGCGGGTGGGGAGTTCATGACCTGTCGGAAGACCGCGGGGCCCCTGACCAGCATTTCCGGCGTGTTGGGCTTGAAATGCCAGTTGAGGCAGGTGTGTGAGCACAGAGCGGTGGGGCGCCCCGAGCGGTGTGTTGCTTGAAGGGGCGAGTGGTAGAGACACCCGGTCCCGCTGAGCACAGTGCACGGTAGCGGACTGAGGCGGAGAGAGTCCGACGCCGGCAGTGGAGACTGCAAGCGACGGCCGAGAAAGGCAGGAAATGCCGGCGGCGAGCCAACATACGAACACTGCGTGTGCGGCGCCCTTCAGGGGTGACGCGCCCGCCGAGAGATATTCTATTGTGTACGCTTCGTGGCGGGCGCTTCGTGGCCCGACCGCTCGGGAAGCGCTACACTACAACACTGTTACACTACATGGTCGGGTCGGACGCACGCCTCCTTGAAGGAGATATATATATATATATATACACATATATATATATATATATATATATATACGCTGCGAGTGTGTCCTTGTGCGTCCCAGCCGCGGCGAAGCAAAGGGCCCTCCTGGAGGCACCCCACCCCTTCGCCGACCTCTCACGAGAGGCGCGCGCGGCAGTCTGTGGCCCCGGGCGGAGGGCGCGCTCCGAGGGCCAGCGCTCGGGCCACGGTCACCGGACGCCCGGGCCGCCCGCCGCGGGCCTTAGCACACGGCGGCGGCTCGCCTACGACCAAAGAAGTTGTGCATGGTGGGCCCAGGGGCTTGTGGGTAGGGGGAGGGATAGGCTCAGGGGAGGATGCATCGACCCTCAATCGCCCAGTCATCGCCAGCGGGGATCCGATAGCCCACCCCGCCCAGGAAACTGCAGATTTGCTGTCGTGGGCCTATCGCTGATCTATCGGCGATGCGTCGCGGATTCCAGGCCGACGTTTCGTCCCTATGCCAGTCCCCCCCGATCGTTTTTCCTCTTGGACGGGTATCGGCGCATTGGCAGTGAGGGGGGTTCGATGGGGCAGTCTCCAAAGCAGGCGGCCGCGCGTCGCGCGTTCAGGTGCGTCACGGACCCGTCGGCCGACTGCACCAACATCAACAACCAGGACATGTCCGACGAGGTCGTGTCGATCCAAGAGTTCACGGCGGGCGAGGGGGCCTGCTCTTCCGCATCCTCCGAGGGGGAGGGGGAAGAGGAGGACGCAGGATGAATGCCAGACTGCCTTGCTGTCGGCGCCGCGGGCGCATGCCGAGGACGCCATTTCTGGCGCAAGCACTCCACAGGGCAACCTGCGGCGCAACCCGTGGGTTGTGCCACCTGCGGCGCAGCCTCAAGCACAACCCGTTGATGGTTGGAAGGCGACTGGCAATGAGGGCGGCGGGCGCAGACAGAACAGGGGTGCGAGGGGTGCATGAGAGCGGGGGCGGCTGTGGACAAGACGGACGGCGGAGGAGGGAGGATGGCATCGCGAGCCTCGATGGTTCGGGGAGTGAGGGAAGGGGGGATGTGGGATGGGGGGGATGGGACGAGGAAAGAGAGAGAGAGAGAGAGAGAGAGAAGAGAAGAGAGAGAGAGAGAGATAGGAGGAGGAGGAGGAGGAGGAGGAGGAGGAGGAGGAGGAGGAGGAGGAGGAGGAGGAGGAGGAGGAGGAGGAGGAGGAGGAGGAGGAGGAGGAGGAGGAGGAGGAGGAGGAGGAGGAGGAGGAGGAGGAGAGGAGGAGGAGGAGGAGGAGGGAGGAGGAGGAGGAGGAGGAGGAGGAGGAGGAGGAGGAGGAGGAGGGAGGAGGAGGAGGAGAGAGGAGGAGGAGTGGAGGACGAGGAGGAGGAGGAGGAGGGGGAGGAGGAGGAGGAGAGGAGGAGGAGGAGGAGGAAGAGGAGGAGGAGCAGGAGGAGGAGGAGCAGGAGGAGCAGGAGGAGGACGACGACGGCGACAGTGACGCCGACGACGTTTCCGAATCGGAGGAGGAGGATTAGGCCGGCCAAACCCTGCACCAGTTAGCCGTCGCAGTGTGCACGGAGCTACGCCCGATGTGCATTCGCAGCAGCAGCAGCAGCAGCAGCAGCAGCAGCACGGTAGGTTCGTGCCATGTCGGCACGGCAGCGACCTCTGCGCGGATGTTCAAGATTGAGCGTCGCCAGTGGCCTAGAGTCGGCTGGCATCGAACGGTCTGCGCTGTCTGGACAGGTTTCGGGTTGCGATCCGCCCCCCCAGGTAGTCCTGGCTAGCCTCAACGGGCCCTTCGAGCAGTCCCAGCTGCCTGGCTGGCCTCAACAGGCTCCCCGAGTAATCTGGCGCGGTCTCAACACCCCAACCCTGGGCGCACTGGGGCGCGGAGCGCCCCATGGGCGGCGCCCGAGGCGGCGCCAGGGTGTTGAGACCGCCCCAGACTACGTCGGGGGGCCCGATGAGGCCAGCTGGGACTACATCCCCAGGACGAAAGTGTCTTCCTCTTGGCCCGGAACGACGGTGTGAAGTCTTGAGCAGACGCGCGTGAGAGAACCGCTGTGGGATCCAACGAAGTTCGCGCGGATCCAATTTTGGTTTTGGTTGCTGTTTCGGTGGATCTGGTTTCCGTCCGCGCGGATCCGATTTCGGATTTTCTGGATCCGCGTCCAATCTTATCACATTAGAACGGGGAAGCGGACGACATCGGATTCGCGGACCCCAGAACCCGCCCGTGTTTATATTCTACGGGGAAAGGGAGGTTCGGTCATCAACCTTCCATGATGGACCCTGCCCCATCAACTTTCTGCGAGCGCGGGTCCCGCTCAACACGGATACATCTCTCTCCTCCCGGTTGTTGCACGCAGCTCGTCCAGACGCCGTCCGTTCGGCGGCGCCGATGTTCTCTCGCGATCTCCTCATCGCCATTTTCACCTCAGGAGGAATATCTTTCGTCCTGCGTAAGTATTCGGGGGGCCTGTTGAGGCCAGCGGGGACTACCCAGGGCGGCCGTCTGTGCGAAACCCGAAGCCGGTTACCAGCGCTGCCTGGAAGCCGCGATCGCTCAAGGTCTAACGACCTACGCGGTGGCAGAGGCCAACGCCCAGCTCTTCACGACACGGACCTGCCGTGTACAGCAGGGACAAGAGGGCAGCCTGAGGCGGAAGGAGGCGCCGCACATGCAGGCCTCCCACATGGGTTCCGAGTAAGGGTCGCAGAATCGCGCCGCATCGCCGATGTATCAGTGATTCGGCTCGATGTGGAGTCCGATGTTCTTTCAGAGGCGTTGGGAGGCCGCGTAGGAGGGCGGCCGGAGGCGGAGGCGGAGCAGAGAGGCTCGGCGGCGGGAAGGCGGCCAGCACCGCGACAGCGGCGACCGGCACCGCGACAGCGGCGGCCTCGGCTCCAGCGTCGCAGGCGCCCGCGCCCGTCGCGGGAGGGCAGCGGGAGGGCGCGGGTGGGCAGCGGGAGGGCAGCGGGTGGGAGGGGGGCGGTGGAGCAGGGTGGAGGAGAGCGGCGGCGAGTGGTTTCAGGAGAATCGAGGTTTGGTGGGGGTAGGGTTCGGAAGCCGCCACCTGGGCGGAGGAGTTGGAGGAGAGTCCATGCCTCCCAACAACGATGCCAGAGCGGGTGGGGTGGGGTCGTCGGGTCGAGCCGCGTCGCCGATGCATGGGCGATGCGGCGCGACCCAGAGCCCGATGTGCTCCGTGTCGGCGATGCGTCGGGGATGCGGGTCGATCGCCTGGCCCGGTCTGCTCTGGCCCCGTGCTTGGGAAGGGTAGTGATCGGAGAAGGAACAGGTACCATACCACGACCCTTCCTTCATTTTCGCCTCGAAATCCTTCAGGAGCGGGAGAAGGACGTACATGTACATGAATCCACGCTGGTTTCGAGAGTTCGCATTGAGCGAATGTTCGTATCGCGCGGTAGGTCTCGCGGGCCAAGGGGCCGTGTTCATGTACATAGCTGGGCGCGTACGTCCTTTGTGGACTCCCTAATCCTGGTCAGACCGCACCCCGGAAGAGGTCTGGGGAGCAGCGGTATCGGTACCTTTTGGTTTCCCCGAAGCTCAGCCTGAGCGCCCCCGAAGCTCGACATGAGGCGCCCCAGCAGCCGTCGAAACCGCCCCTCTGGAACCCGACCTTCTCGCCGTGCCAGCTGCAGGAGGCGCGAGAAGCAAGGCCGCTGGAGGGGGCGGGCCGCTCCCGTCCGCCGTCCGAGGGGGCGGCTTGTGGTTTCCCCGGGGCACCTCTCGCCTCTTGGCACCCCAGGTCCCAGGGGGAGGAGGGGGGGGGCGCGGCCTCGCCGCCGTGGCTGGATTCGCTTCGTGGCCCTGGCCGGGCGCGCTCGCGGGCCCGGCGGCGGGGGTCAGAACGCCCCGATGGGGGAGAGGCGCGGGCCTGGCGGCGTCGGGCCGGGTGCAGAGGGTCACGGCGGGCGCGGCGCTCTGTCCTGCGCCCCGCGCTGCGCTTCGCGGCCCCGTGTCGCTCGCCTGCCTGCCTCCTCCGCGCTTCTCTCCGGTCGGTCTGCTCGGCTGCCTTCGGGCACGCGCAGCCCAGCAATCAGACTGAGGTTGCCCAGCAATCAGTCTGCGGTTGCCCGAACAGTCTTACTCTCTCCCTGCGCGCGCAGCCAAGTATTATCCCACTCCTGGATGCCCCCCAGAAGGTCTTGGAGTTCGCTTTCTCCCAGGAGCCATTGCGCTGACAATGCTTTGAGTGGGGCTCGGCTTCGAGGAGCGAGGCTCGAGGGGCCTCCGATCGAGGGCCGAGGTCTCTGGGCGTCTCCGCGGGCCGAGTCTCTCCAGTCCGCCACGCGGAGAGGGGGGCAGGGGGGAGGGGGAAGGCTTCCTCGAAGGAGCCTGCTTCTCAGAAGGCGCGGGCCCCCTCGGAAGACGCAAGGCCGGCGCCTTCCGAGAAGCGCCCCCCTCCCCCTCCCCCCCGCCCGTCCCCCTGGCGTGCGCCGCCGGTGCCTCTTCCCCCCGTCTTCGCTCGCCGCCCGCCGCTGCGGCTGCTGGCCGCGCTCTCTGCCGGGCGCCTGGCGCCCTGCTCTGCCGCCCTGCCGCTCTCCCGTGTGCCGTCGGCCCTCCTGCGGGTGCCGCCCGTGGGCGCTCCCGGGCCCGCAGGCGCGGCCCGGGAGGCCACGCCCCTCGCCCAGGGGTGGGGTCTCGCCGCGGAGAAGGGCACGGCGCCGGAGCACAGGGGAGGGCGGGGGGAGTGGGCTCCGACGCCACCGGCGTGCAGTCCAGCGCTGGGCCACGATGGCGCTTCTGAAGCTGATGTCTGGGCCGTCCCGTCCCCCCCCCCACAACGAGGGAGAGAGAGAGAGAGAGAGAGAGAGACAGAGAGAGAGAGAGAGAGGCGGGGAGGGGAGAGGGAGGAGGAGGAGGAGGAGAATGAGGAGAGGGAGGGAGGAGGGAGGAGAGAGCAGAGTGAGGAAGGGAGAGAGAGAGATGGAGAGTGAGTGAGGAGGAAGAGAGAGAGAGAGAGGGAGGGGAATTGAGAGGCAGGAGGGAGGGAGGGAGGGAGGGAGGGAGGGGGGGAGGGAGGGAGAAGAGAGAGAGAGAGAGAGAGAGAGAAGGAGGGAAAGAAGGATGATGATGATGATGATGATGATGATGATGATGATGATGATGATGATGATGATGATGATGATGATGATGATGATGATGATGATGATGATGATGATGATAATGATGAGGAGGAGGAGGCCTGTGGGGGGCCTCCTGGGGGCTTCCTGGAGCCTCTTGGTGGCACTGATGGGCCTGTTCGGACTCTCCTGGGGCGTCTTGGGCACCTCTGGGATCTTGGGCCGTCTGAGCTCTCTTGGCCAGTCTGGGGCCTTCAGATGTCGTCTTTGGGGTCTTCCTGGGCCGTCTTGGAAGCCCCTTTGGGCTGCTTTAGGCCTGTCTTGGGGACCGACTGAGCTGTCTTGGCGTTGGGGCATTCTCGATACCGTCTTGGGGGTCCCTCGGCCCATCTTGGAGCCCTCTTAGGGCCTCTTGGACCGTCTGCAGGCTAATCTTGGAGGCGTTTGGGGCCATCTTGGGGTGTGCGAAGCCAATGAATTAGCGAGATCGCGACAATCATTGAAACGCATACAGGACATCTACAATTTTAGCATCTTCCAACCCCAGATGGCCTCTTGGAGCCCTCTTGTAGCCCTCTTGGGCCGTATCTGGAGCTTCTTTGGCCGTCTTGGGCCATCAGGGGCGTCTGGAATCTTGGGCGGATACTCTTGAACCGATCTTGGGCGGAAAAGTCGTTGGGAGCGGGTGTTTTGGATGGCGGCGGGTTGGGTCGGAGGTCACCGGGAACCTCTTGGAACGGCCGTATCCGCAAGCCCACTCGGCAGGCCAGTGGGGCGGCGGATCTGGTGGCCTTCGGCCCATCCCATCTGCCTCGGTCCGGTTGGGCCTCGAGGGCACGCGAGGGCTTCCGAGGCTAGTTCGTGTTCCCCCGTTTGGGGCCGCCGAAAACACTGAAAACGTCAGCAGGTTTTGACATTAGTTTGTGGGAAGGTCACGCGGGGCCCCCAGAGATCGCCCAGGAGTGCTCGGAGCTCTGGAGTCTGGGTTGGTTGGCGTTATATTGCGGCATCGCAAGGAGTTGAGGACATTTCACTCGGTGCATCGCGGAACGATGATGGATATATGACATAAATTATACTTGTGGGCACGTTGTTTGTTTGTTTGTTTGTTTGTTTGTTTGTTTGTTTGTTGTTGTTCGTTTGCTTGTGTGTGTGTGTGTGTGTGTGCGTGCGTGCGTGCGTGCGTGCGTGCGTGCGTGCGTGCGTGCGTGCGTGTGCGTTCGTGACTTCGTGCGTGCGTGCGTGTTTGTTTGTTTGTTTGTTTGTGTGTGTGTGCGTGTGTGTTTGTTTACGTGTGTTTGTGCGCGTGAGAAAGTAGACCTGTGCTATGTTAGCGTGTAGATCGACATGCGTAGACACATGTAGGTCTATCTAGTGAACCGATGGGTCGTTAGATCGTGTATAGGTCAGCACGTTTGGCGCGCCTGTCGCTCATTTTGTCATCGGCGAACCAGGGGGGGTCAGTGAGAGGGGAAACCCTGGGCCCTCGACGGACGAGCAGACGCACGAGTCTGCCGCCGCCCTGGGGGCGACCCAAGATCGGCGGCGAGCACGGGGGGTAAGTGAGAGGGGGCAGTCCTTCTCAGAAGGCGGCTGGGCTTCTCAGGAGCCCTCGCGCCTTCTTGTGAGAAACTGTCTGTATCTTCGGAGAAAGCCTAGACAACTTCTCAGAAGGGCCGAGACCTTCAGAGACTTCTGAAACGACCCGCCCCGTCTGAATTCCCTCTTGGTCTCGCCGCCGATCTGGGCCTCCCAGACCAGGTCGGAGTAGATGGGGTCGGAGGATCACGCCGCATCGCCGATGCATCCGCGATGCGGCTCGATGTGGAGCCCGATTTTCCGCACGCCCTCGCTGCCGATGTGTCGCCGACGTTGGTGATGCATCGGCGATGCGGCGCGATCCTCCGACTCCATCTGCTCGGACCCCAATCGGGAGGCCTACAGTGACGGTGCCTAGCGATCCTACGTGGGGGCGTGGGGAGCTTGCCCACCCCACCACATGCTGGTGCTCGCGCGCGTACTGTGGCGTTGGCAGCGCACCCCCGCCCTGATCTGCCCCACCCCGCCCGAGCGTCACCACGGCCCCGGGCCCCGACGCCCCCCATCCCCCCCCCTCCTGGGATGACCGTTACCCTGGACCCTGCCGTAGACTGGCTAACGGCGATGTAGGTAACGGCGATGTAGGTTTCGGTATTGTGGGAACGCGTGGCTCGCGCTCTCCTACAACTCGCTGTGTCGTGTCCGCTCGATCCATTCACAGATTGAGAATGTAGGAAATGTGGTTCGTGATTTCCCACATTTTGGTTTCCAACATCACCGTAAGCAACATCGCCGTTAGCCCGGCCTTGGCCCTGGACAGTGAGAGCACAGCCTCCTGCCTCAGCGTTTGCCGGGCCTCCTCCCTCGCGCGGGGTTCGGCCTCGGGGAGCGTTGGCCGCACACCGAAGATGCAGCAGCTGCACAGACATGTACGCTCTCGTAGCTCCGCGCGGACCTCCGACAGTTTATGTTTGTGCAGCCGATCGTACCCCGATCCTGGCCAGGGCCATCATGGGCCCAGGATCGGTGAGTACGCTCAGCCGGCTTGACCAGGAAGGCATGTACACCTGTCCTGGGCCCAGGAGGGGCCTGGCCAGAATCGGTGTAGGTGTGAGGTCGGCGTCATCCCACGACTCGCACCGAGGTGCGACCTGCTTGGTTCCCTCCTGGCCCTGCGTGACTGCCTGCGGCGTCCGCCGACAGAATTGAACGGATCGATGCCCAGACATTCGGCTGCCTGATCCTTTTGCGATCCAGGTCCAGACATTCGGCGGCCTGACCTTTTCGACAGGGGCCCCAGGATCTCTCGACCGCTTCCCCGGAGCCCGAAGCCAGCGTCCAAAGGCCCATTGGGGGGAAAAGCGCTCGTCATGTTTGTCTCGAGCCGCTGGACGTCTAAATACCATACATCCGACGTCGTGTCTGTTTTCCCAACGCGGCCCCTCAGATGTCTGGACCCTGTCCTGGGGACCCGCTGTTCATGGTCCTGAGACTTGGTAATGACCCCCATAAGCCGAGCATTGTCAAAACCTTCTGCCGCTATTTTTTGCACGACGCGAGGGGGTCCAGGTCCTCCTCGGGGGGGTCCTGCCAGGCAGCCTACGACTGCTCCGTGGACTACCGAGACTGGACCGCGTGCCGCCGCACATTCGCGAGGAGGAGGAGGAGGAGGAGGAGGAGGAGGAGGAGGAGGAGGAGGAGGAGGAGGAGGAGGAGGAGGAGGAGGAAGTGGAGGACGCGGCTCGCCAGTGCCCAGTTGCAGTCCAGCCCTGCCCGACCGATCCTGTCCATACTTCCTGCCCGCCACCATCGGGCGACGGGCAAGACCATCCTCCATCCGATGCGTTGCGATTCGCCGGCGGGAGCCGCGATTCGGATCTCAGTGGCACCGCCCGGGGCCAGCCAGAGCTGGGCGCGGCGATCCGATTTCGGTCTGGTTCTGATCGGCCTGCTGGCGATCAGATGCGGTGCCCGTTCGACCCGATTCTGCGATCCGACCCAGCTTGGGAACCCCCAAACCGGGTGGTGAGATACCAGGTGGCGACCTGGAATCCCCCAAAAAGGTCACCGCTGGGTTTGGGGACGCGGGGTCACCACCGGGTTTTGTGACTCCTGGACCCACCAGTGTCCGGGACATCCTCGGGAAACTGCACGAGTCCCCAAACCGGGTGGTGACACCAAATCGCCCGAGACTCACCGCCAGGTGTTGTCACCACCACGTTTGGGGACTTCCAACCAGCTCAGGCCTTGCAGGGCTGAGTGGTGCTGGTCACTAGTCGGCGGCAGCTCGACAGCAGCTCACGACTCGCCAGCGTGGCCCCAGAGGGGGAAGCACGCTGGCGGCATCGGAGCTCACTCCACGTCTCGTGTAGCCCGGGAGCCCCCCCGAGAAGGACGGGGGGGGCTCGCAGCAGCGCCACCATCTGCGCAGGCGTCTGAAATCCGTCTCGGGAGGAGAGGGGAGGAGGGGGGGGGCGACGATAGAGGAGGGAGGAGGGAGGCGAAGGGAGGAGGGAGGGAAGAGGGAGGGGGATATCGAGCATGGAGGCTCGGGGACTGTCGAAGAAGGACAACCACGACATGACCGTACACTTTTGGTGCCCCGCGCGGATTTCTCGGATGGGCGCTGGGCTTCCCCTGGCGGCGCCTCTGGCGCCGCCCCTGGCGCACTCTGTGCGCCATTGATGGGGGCCCAGCGCGGATCCGACGAGTCCGCGCGAGGCCCCAACAGCTGATGTCTGCCGCGTTGTCTTCCTCCCAAGGATTTTTTTCGGACGGGGCTAGGACGAGGATAGATTCGTTCCAGAGTGTTCTGGAACGCTCCCCGGAACCCTAAACCCTAAACCCTAAACCCTAAACCCCTAAACCCTAAACCCTAAACCCTAAACCCTAAACCCTAAACCCTAAACCCTAAACCCTAAACCCTTCTCGGAGCGTCCCGGAACGCTCCGAGAAGGCCGCGGCCCCTGACACATCCTCCAGAGCCGCCGGATCTCAGAGAGTCTCGATGTATCTCCTCCCCCTCCTCCTCCTCCTCCCCCTCCCCCTCCTCCTCCTCCTCCTCCTCCTCCCCCTCCTCCTCCTCCTCCTCCTCCTTCTCCTCCTCCTCCTCCTCCTCCTCCTCCTCCTCCTCGCCCGCACGGATCCTCGCCCGAAGGGGCCCTCGTCTCAGAGCGCCTTGGTGGCGTGCCGGGACGCCGCTGCCGAGGCGCTCTCGGAGCCGAGGCGCGAGGCCTCCACGGCGGCGCGTGGCGCGCTCGGCGGCCACGCTGCGCCAGGCGAGCGGGCGGTCGGCGGTCGGCGCAGGCGCCCCGGCGGAGGCCCCTAGGGGGCGAGAGGCGCGCGGGGGCCCGGCGCAGCAGGTCTGCCCGCGCCCCCCCCGCCTCGGGTGTCACGGAAGGTGCCCTCGGCGCAGTATCGTTCATCCGTGCAAAAAAGGTGCCCTTGGTGCAGGATGAACGATACTGCGCCAATCCAGAGCAGGAATCAAACAGGGCAGGGCCGTTTGGTAAATGCCAATTGTCCTGTCCTGGCCCTTGCTTTCGGCGGAGGGCCCGCCGAGACGACGGCGCGGCCCCGCCGCCCGGGCCACCTCTGGGTGTCACTGAAGGTGCCCTTGGTGCCCTTGGCGGGTGTCATCCAGAAACCTTTTCCAAACACCGTCCAAAACATCTTCCAAAAGTTTCCAAAAACCTTCAAAAATGTTCCAAAAACCTTCCAAATCTTTCAAACAACCTTTTTCAATTTAGCAAAATCGCCAAGTACATTCCACAAATCTTCCAAAAGCCTTCCAAAGTACCGTCCCAAAAACCTTCCAACAACCTCACAAGAACCTTTTTCAACAAAAACCGTCCAGAAACCTTCCAAAAACCTTCCTTGAAACGATCCCCATCCCCATCCCCATCCCCTTCGAGACCCCCACCGAATTGCCACCCCACTTGGGGATACACCCCTCGAAGCCCGAAGGGAACGGCCTACATCCCCATCTAGGGGGGTAAATCGGCCGGTGGGGCCCCGGCCACGCCGCTGAGGATGGGGTCGGATAAACGATTCTCACTGGCCCAACCCCGTCTCCTCGGACCCCATCGGGGAGACCTCTGGGGCCGGCGCCGCGTGGCTCTGCCTGGCAGGGGCTGGCGTCATTCTGGCAAGCGGAGCGTTCTGGTGGTCGCACGGCTCACTTCCCCACGCAAAGGTGGTGGAGAGGCCGCCTGCTGGGATGACTCGAGTGGGGGTGCTCTTCTAAAACGACGCGAAGATCGGGACAAAATCGGATCGAGATACCTGGAAATCTCTGAGAATCGGCGGGTTTGGAGGATGTATTGGTCGCCGCGGCCGCTCCAGAGCGTTCCGGAACGCTCTGAGAGCGCTCCAGAACGCTCTGGAGCGATTTATCCCGATCCTAGCCCTGTTTTATCTTCCTCCCTCGCCGCAGTCGGCCACGACTTGCGTTGTGCTCTGCTTGTGTGCAGGCCCGCGCGCGTGGCGCGGTACCGGAATTTCGCGCGGCGCCGCTATGCGAACATGGCCATTGGAGCATTCTTTGGGGCTCCCCATGGGGCCACGAAGCTTGTGAGGGGTGTGCCGACGTGGGTGAGGTGCCAGCATGTGACCTTGCCAAGTGCGGCCTTCGGAGCGGCTACCTATGATTGGGCCACGGAGTGTGTGAGGGTTGTGCCGAAACTGGGTGCGTCACCGCCATGCGAACTTTCCCAAGGGGGCCTTCGTCGGTGGGGCTCTCCACGGGGCCACGAGCCGTGCGAGGGGGGTGCCGAAATGAGTTCGGCGCCGCCATGCCAACTTTCCCGCTGGGGCTATCGGTGTGGCTTCATATGGGGCCACGAAGTGCCTGAGGGGTGCACCGAATGGTGGCTGGTGGACACGCGGAGCGGCATGGATTAGAGGAGGGAAGAAGGAGAGGAGGGAGGAGTGGGCTGCGGGGCGCTGCTGACTCAAACGAGGACCCAACACTACATATGGTTAGACAAGCAAATGGTAGTGTAGAAACATGGAGGAGGAGACGGGCGAACACCTGAAGGAACAATATCCGTCTCGAAGCTTGAAATGGGAGAAGGTGGAGGAGGAGGAGGAGGATAATGTGGAGAATGTGGAACATTATGTGGATGGCGATGACGATATGAAATCAAGATGCGTAGCGACAACGACCACGACATCGACGACGAAAACAGGAGTGCGCAGGGATGAGCTTGCGACACGTTGAGTGCGCCATGGCTCCGAGAGTAGCCCTGCACTGGTTTTCCCTTGCTTTCCTATCCAGGAGAAGACATTGCACTCTCTGAGCATACAGCATGCGAAAGAAGGGGGGCAGGAGGCGTAAGAGGAGTGGGAGGAACATGATAATGTCGATCAGGATAACGAGGAGGAGAAGGACGTGGATGATGAGCTGAAGGATCTTCCGAACATGGAGGGGTGAAGCTCATGCGGAAGAGGAGGAATTCTAGGATTTCCGTCATCACGTAGTGTTTAAACAATTGTTGAGCCCAGCAATTAGAGAACAAGGATTACCTAAGCCCCTGCGCTGGGCCTGACCCCCAAAAACAGCACGGCCCACAAAGCCAGGGTCCACGGTCTCTGTGATGCCGAAGGGCGTGGGAGGGATGCGTCCAGCCACGCGCCGAGTATAAATTCCGTCCGGTCGGGACCCGGGATCACTTAGAATCGGCACAACCCCAACATACTTATACTATATGTGCGTCGCCCCCCCGAGGGGCGACGCGCACACCGAGAAATCTTACAGTGTATCCGTCGTGGCGGACGTTTTCTGGCCACACCGCTCGGGAAGCGATATACTACGATATGGGTACA
>CAUYUJ010006657.1:85000-95000 GCA_963575745.1 Prorocentrum cordatum
TAACCCCCTCTGTGTGACTGAGCATCACTGAACCAACACACCCAATAATCAGATGTCCGTATGATGCCGAGGCGTGGACCCGTCCTCTGAATCTTGCTAGTTGACGTCCACCTCCTCGCCGCCAGCGCGAACCGTCGAAGCCGTTGATGTGCAGCCCCTGACTTTTTCACTGCGAGCTGTATCCCGACCGCGTCGACGACCTCCAGCCAAGCCAATGGCTAACTATGAGGACAGTATGGATACTTTGATGTCTATGCCTTTTTCGCTTCAGCCGATGAGCGACGTTGAGCGCATTCTGAGGATATGAACACACCACCACGCTCTTCGCTGCGATGCCCAGCTTGAGCTTGCGAAACTCATTGACCGTGGTGACCACGGACTTCACCACTGTACTCCGGACATGTTCACGGCTGCCTGGGACGCGCTCGAGCACGTCATCCATCCAAAGCCGTTCCGACATCGGCAGGTGTGCAATTTCCAATTTCTCGCAAACGACCGCCGTGTGACATTTAGCGAACTTTGTGCCACTCCTCGATCCCTGTATGACCGACTTGGTGGCCTGACATGGTAGCGGGCACGAATGAAATGGCTGGGACAGCATCTGCGGCACCATGCAGAGCTGCCCCTCCAAGAACAGCACCACGGGATGGTACCCTTTCCTGATCGCGCACTCCGCACGGATATACCACTCGATCCCGTCGTAGACGGCCTCCCCGCGTCGAGCAGGGCCTGCCCGTGGGGCAAGCGGGGCAGGTCTGGACCTCGTCCTCCAGCGCCCTCACGAACACCTTCCGCAAGGCTCTGTTCCCTGCGATGGCCGCGTCCCAGTAGTCGTCCTGCTGGTCTGCCCACCCGCGCGCAAGAGGCTAGCGCGCGAGCGGCCACGCTCTGCATAGCATGCCTAGCAGGCCTATGCATCGATCACCACCTGACTTGTTTCCGAACAAGCGCCCGAACACGCGCAGTATCTGCGACGGCCAATTGAGACCCTCTTCGATCACTGTGAACAAGTTGCTCAACTCCTGAATTGCCTGATCTGGTAGCCTGGCGAGGTCCAGAGAAGACATCATGTCCACTCGTTAGCCCTCAAGGGGCTTCATTTTTGACAGAGCATGCCGTATCTCCTCGATGGATACAGGTTCTAATTGTTCGACTTCACCGTGCTCACTGATCATGTCGCACGCTCCTATGATATCATCGAACCCTGACACCGGGGATGACCACATACTGCCACTTGCCTATCTTGCCGCCGACAATCTCCACAGGATGGACCAGCAGCTGACCGTCGATGTATGAACCTCGTCTTGCTCTGGTGTCTGTTATTTGATGTATCTGCGAATTGCGCCATGACGCAACCGATCCTATCCATTTTTGGAAACTCTCGCAGCGAAGAGGAGGCCGCTCTATTCTGAGCTCGTCGAGCGGACTTGAAAGCGACCTCCTCGAGTACCGCGAGTTCATCCACGCGGAGATAGTGAAGCTGACGCATAGAACTCAAGACACTTTGTGAGACACCCAAGCTGCCAGCGAAATTCATTCCAGCACCGTCGAGAGGCTGATCATCGAGGCATTGTTCTGCTCTCGCTAAGTGCACCATCTGCATGGCGCCATTACGACGCCGCCTGTGCCGAGATGCCTGCTTGATCACTGTGTGCCCTCGGCACAACCACGATACGATGCCTTCGTGCAGCGGCTGAGTACGTGCATGATCAGCCACCATGTCTGGGCCAACCTCGAGTTCAACTCCTTGGGCTCGGGACCGTAGCGGCGGATCCAAGCCATGATGACTGGTGATCGCCCTCTTGGTTGTGTCCACCCATCGCCCGAAGCTGCCGCTGACTGGCAGGATGTGCCTGATTCCTGCCTTTGATGAAAGAAATTGTCTGATGGGATTCCAGACATCGTGATGGGAATGTGAATGCCAAGAAGCTTGGGCCGCACACGATGCCCACCTGGAAGTTGGGTGGAGAAACAAGGCAAAGGGGGAGATCAGCATCAGCAGGGGTGTGCGGATCATTATGCTCCCCAGCCATGCTGGGGCCCCTTTCCCGAAGACGCTCGACAGGGGGGACCGCCAACTCATCCCTCGAAAGCTCGCCAATCACCTCAGCCTTGACCTCTTCCCCAGACACGTGAGCGAGGTGATCACCTAATTAACAGGCTGGCCTGAGATCCTGAAACTCCTACATTGCCTGAACTTGGACTGCAACCGGAAGAGTTTGTGCTGGTGGGGCCAAGGGGTGCAGTCGAGACTAGCAGCCAGCGGCCTCGCGCTTAGGGCGCGAACATTGGGCTGACGGGCACCTCCCAGGCGGGGTGAGGAGGAGCAAGAAGGGGGGGCGAGTGCCTCCGTCAGGAAAAACACAAAAGTTCAAAAACGGGAGCGGACCCAGGACCATCCAGCCTCAAGCAACATCCTCCTCCTCGGAACCAGGAAGGACCACCAGGCCCTTAAATTTGTGGTCGAGGGCGAATGCGCCAAAGGGGGTGGGGCGGGGTCCGACTCCCGAGGCCCGAAGCTCGATCCCGCTGCGGGGGTGGCGACCACGCCACAGCTTACGCAGGCGGTCCCACGCCACAGACCCACGCGGGCAGCTTCCGTGGCAATCTTGACCGAGCTTCTGGGTGTTGTGCTCACTATAAGCACCGCATACACTGCAGAACACAAAAGGGCCCACCGTCCAAACGCGGTGGCCAGCTCCAGGTCTGCAGGGGGTGGCCTTCAAAATCTGGATCGTGCTCCCCGATCTCAGGCACCTGATGCACCTGAAGCCACCCTTGGGAAACCAGACAGGGTCATGAGTGCCCTCGGGAGGCGCAGCATCATCCGAGAGCCGAGGGACGATTCGGCGCCCCCTCCGAAGCCCCACCTCGCGACGGGAGGCGGAGGCCAGACTTGGCCCTGCCCCACGGATGGTCCTGGCCAAGTACTTACCTACATACTGGACCAGCCGATGGGAACGGATCACTCGATCCTCGGCCTCCTGATCGGAGGGGTGCATGGCGGTTCCAGCGCGCGCCGTTACATCAGCAGCCTTATTGCCTAGGCGCCTCCATCGAGCACCATCGTCAAGGTCATCATCGCGCACACGCGCGTGACCCTTGACCTTAATCACAACGACCTCCCCCCCCAAGTCCGACACACGGTCCCAAACCCCCTCCCATAAGTCGGCACAGGCGTGCAACGCACCAGTGGTCTCACAACGTCCCTTACGGAAGCTGGAGACCACCCAATCGCAGTCAGAGAAGTACTCATAGGGGCCAAACATTACATTGTCAAGATACATCTTGAGAGCAAAGAGTTCGGCAACCTCAGGGCTCTGGTTTAAACCTGGGAGGGGGCCGCACAGCGAGGCCAAGACATCCAGACCGCTCGAATTCACCTGGACAACTCCCCAGCCAGCACGGCGAAGTCTGGGGTCAGAGGCCACAAGCGAACGGCACGAGCCGTCTCCAAAGCATGGGCCTTCAAAGGCCCCCGACGGGGGTCGCACGCGCCAGTGAACGAGCAGGTCCATCGTGGGACGAGGAAGCCAGGGCCGAGGGTCAGCCACTGCAACCGGAAGAGGAGGAGCGAGAGGAGGAGGAGGAGGAGGCGGAGGGCTATTGGGAGGAAGAGGAGTGCCACTGGAGAGGGCATTTCCTTGACCATCTCGCGTGCGAAGGTCCTATAGATTTCTTCAAGGCGCGTGTGAGCCCTCCCCGAATCGGAATCGGTGGCTCATGGCCTCCCGTACGGTCTCCCGTCTCGTACGGTCTCCCGCATGGTCTCCCGTGCAATATGGCCTCCCATGTGGTCTCCCGTCTGGCTTCCCGTATGGGCTCCCGTATGCCCGTATGATCTCCCGGACTGTTTCTTGCATGTACAGTTTTCATAGTCTTGTGTTTGCCCTTTAGTTTCGCCGTGTAAGGTCTTTTCCCGCAAGGGTGTGTCTGTTCGGGTTACCAGTGCATTGCATGTTGTGGCGGGGGGAGGGGGTCATACGTCTGTTTGATGGTTTTTGAAGGAGGTTGACGGGGTGGGTGGCGGGGCGGAGTTGAGGAGAGAGGATGAGAGAAATTACGACGGGGGAAGGGAGGACGAGGTGGAGGAGGAAGAGGAGGAGGAGAAGGAGGAGAACGCTGATCACGACGTCGATCACGACGAGGACGAGGGGGTTGGAGAACATGGGGGAGATCTGTGAGGGGCCACTGTCGCTCTATCTCCAATGAAGCTGCCGTGACTACCTCGATCCGGTCTTCTTCGATGCTTCGGCTTTCTTTCCTTTCCCTTCTGCTGCTGTGCCTCCTCCTTCATCTCTGCTGGTCCGCTTCCCTCTCCTTCTCTTCGCCCTCCTCCCTCCTCCTTCGCCTCCGTTAGTTCACTCACTGTCCTCATGGTCCTCCTCGTCGTCAAGTTTCTCCCTCCCTTCTCCTCCGTCCCCTCCTCTGCCTTCCTCGCGCCCAGACCCCCCCGGGAGGAGGACGATGTGGGAGCCGGACAAGAAGGCGTGGTGCTGTCAGAATGAGCCCACCCGTGCCGCGCCACCGCGGCATAGGGGGGGGTCCGGGGCGTGGATAGGGGTGTGGCGGGAGGTGCGTGGAGCGAGAGGAGGGGAGGGGGAGGGGGGGGGGCGGGGTGAGGGCAATAGAGATGGGAGAGAAAGAGTGGGGAGTGGGAATGGGGATGGGTGGGGGAGGGGAGCGAGGGTTCGTGTATTTCGTTGTCATTTTGCTAGGCGTTCTTTCCGCCACCACCGTGCTTTTCCTCCACCAGCGTCAACCTTTCTCCTCCTTGGCACCGCCACCGCCCTTCCCTCCCTCCTTTGCTCCCCGCTTTCCCTTCCTCCCTTTCTCGCGCCCACCTCCAGAGAGGGAAGGATGGAGGGAGTGAGGGAGTGACTGTAGTGGTCGGGGATGGAGGGTAGGGATTGCAAGATGATTCATAGGTGATGGTTGTATTTGTTGTGGCGTTTGGGTGTTGGTGGTGGTGGTGGTCGGATGGAGTCGGCGGGAGAAAGAGGGGGAAATGGGCAGGACGGGAGAGAGAGAGCGAGAGAGAGAGAGAGAGAGAATTAGACAGGGGTTGCGGTTGTGGTGAGGGAAGGAAGGAGAGCTGGATGGATGGGCGTGTGGACATGGTGAACCCTCCATGAATTCCTTGACTTCCCCTCCCATTCCACACCGCCCTTTCCTTTCCCCCTCCACTATCCATCTCCAAGTCCTGATCCCGCAACTACTTTGGCGCAGAAATGCAATCGAGAGTGATCGCAAAGCCCTACCAGCCTGCCGCACTGACATTTTGCCCAGGCAATTCATACTCAAGCGTATGTGGGGACAGTCTTGAGGTCGCCTTGTAGGTGGATTCCTGGTGTTACAAGCAGATGAAACCAGTGGGATAACCAGGACGCCTGGAGGTCTGGAGTCTGGGTCCCTCTCAAAAGCCGCCCCCCCCTGGGCCGGGTCCTCCGCGTTTCCTGGTTCCGGGCGTCGGAAGCGAATTCTGCCGTGGCGACGGAGTCCCCCCCCAGCTGCGGTAGCAACAACACTTGCAACACATCGCATCGAGGGCCCTCCGGGGTGATCGTGTCGCGCGCCAGAGGGCCCAGAGCAGGCAGGTGGCGACGACGACGACGACGCAGACGACCACGACGACGACGACGACGACGACGACGACGACGACGACGACCACGACGACGACGACGACGACGACGACGACGACGACGACGACGACGACGACGACGACGACGACGACGACGACGACGACGACGACGACGACGACGACGACGACGACTACGGCGACGGCAACGACGACGACGACGACGACGACGGCGGTGGCGGCGGCGGCGGCGGCGCCGGTGGCGCTGACGACGGCGCCGGCGACGGCGCATCGGGAGTTGCCACAAGTCTCCCTATTTCGAAGTGTCCGCAGGATTTCTAAGATGTTCAAGTAATGCAGCTGCATTGGTGTGTTTACGGAACTTTTGACAACTTCAGCTCTGCAACTCTTTCTTTTAAAAATGCATGTGTTTTGGAGGCCCCGACGGCCTCCAGGGCATCCCTCACGAGGCCTGTAGGGCCCTGGGGACTCCCAGCCGGTGCGGGAAGCTTGGAACTCCTTGGGCCAGGACCGTTTTCGGCAACATCCGAGCGACGGCGGCGGCGGTGGCGGCGGCGGAGACGGCCAAGGATCGGCGGCGCGCCCAGAGGGGAAGGCAGAGGGGATAGGCCTTCTCAGAAGGTCTCTGAGCCTTCTCCGAAGCCGCGGACAGCTTCTCCGAAGGCCGGAGGGCTTTTGAGAAGCCCTTCCGCCTTCTGAGAGGGCCTCGCCCCTCTCACTCCACCCCCCCCCAGGCCCCCCAGTGCGCCGCCGACAGAAAGGGCAAATTGCGCCGACGACGGCGACGGTCCACGGTGTCGTCGGTGGCGCTGGCGGCAGCGACGGCGGCAGCGTTGGTAGCGCTGGTGGCGTCGACACTGGCGGCGGCTGTGTCGGTGGCGGCGGCGGGAGATGGCCATGGCGGCGGCGACGGCGGCGCTGGCGGCGACGACGGTGGCGGCGGAGTCGGCCAAGGAGGCGGCGGCGGCAGCGTCGCGCGCGCCAGGAGCAGCGCGCCTGCGAGGACGGCACGGGGTACGAGGTCGCCGCGGGCGGCGGCGGCACCGCCCAGGACCTCCGCCTTGCGCCCTCCTCCTGAGGGTGAGTCATGATGAGGGGGGGGGACCGAAGGCTCCCCCCAGGGGGGTTGCTGGGGTTGCTGAGGATGCCCTAGGGGATTGCTAGTGCTTCCGATGGATTCCTAGGATTTCTCTGATTCCCAACGATTCCTACGAATTCGCACGGATTCCTAAGGATTCCGGAGGATTCTTCAGGATTCCTAGAGGATGCTTGAGGATTCTTAGGAATTCCTAAGGATTCCTCGGGATTCCCCCAAGGATTCCTAAGGGTTCCAACGGATTCGTAAGGAATCCGAAGGCTACCTAAGGATTCGTATGGATTCCTATGGATTCCTGCGGATTCCTAAGGGTTCCTAGGTATTCCTAGAGGATTCCCTCGGGACCCCCGGTCGGTATTCAGATGGGATCCCCTATGGATTCCGAAGGATTCCGAAGGATTCCTAGAAACTCTTCGGGATCCCTAGGGGTTCCTAGGGATTCCCAGGCGGTCCTAGGGATTATGGATTCCTATGGATTCCTATGGATTCCTAGGGATTCCTACGGATTCCGAAGGATTCCTATTCATTCCTAGTGAATGCGAAGGGCTCCCAAGGATTCAAATGGATTCATGTGTGATCATAAGGAGAAGTCCAGCAGAGATCTGAAGATCCTTGCTATGGTCTCCCCCTGGGAATCAGCCCTTCTGCCAGAATCCTCAGAAGCTCATTCGATTCAAAAGTCCACCCTGAGAGCCGTCCGCTCTCCCGGGGAATCAACCCGTTTCCCGGAGAGCAACCCCCTTGCATCTTGGATGCCTCTTGGGCCGTCTTGTGCGGTCGGCAGCCCGAACAGGTGAGAACCTCGCCTCCTCGGGTTCTCCTGGAGGGCCTTTTGGAGCCTTCTTGGACCGTCTTGGAGCCTTTCGAGCTGTCTTGAGGCCGAATGGGAGCCTCTCATGCCGTCTTGAGCCATCGTGGGTCGTCTTGGTGTCATCTTTGCTGGCTTGGACGTCGTCTCGAGAGCCATTTTGAGGCCAACCAGGGAACCTGAAAGCAAATGCAGGGGGGTGCGTCGGACGACGCGTACGCCGATGCGGGGGGTCGGCCCTAGAACCCTTCCAGGCAACAGACGAGCAGTTTCACTCGCCCGCCCCGTGCAGGCACGGTTGCAGACTCTGGTCGCCACGGGTCCAGTGCACGCCGTTCTCCAGCAGCGTTCTCGGAGCTCCGGGGCCAAGCTGTTTGGTGCCTCTCAGCGGCACCGTAACGGGTACTTACTAACGGGTACTTTGAATTTTTGCCGAAAGTTGCCACTTTAGGGCCTTTTTCTTGCATTGCAGCGTTGCCCACATCGGGAAGGGTTGGGTTCGCTGGGTCACTGGCCAAAGTACCCGTTAGTGGAGTCCCCGTTTGAGGGGCGCTGAGCCTCAGGATTTTGGGCTTCAGAGTCCGAGTTCAGAAGCATCAGAGTCCGCCAGTCCTTGGAGCCTGCTCCAGGACTTTCGGGTTCCGTTCTGGGTTCGGTCCGAGCATACGCTGGCTGACAAGGTGGCCCAGCACGGGGCCAAAGAGCATGCTGGAATGCCAAGCGTATTGGGTGTCGTGCTGATGTTTCCCAGGTGGCGAGGATCCTGTCTGTCCATATTCCAGCCAAGACGCTGAAGTAAGGACCGCTTGAGATTCGGAGGGGACTCGCTGTTCCTTGGGTCCTCGCGTGGCTGTTCCTCTATCACTCCTCGTGCGATTCTGGGGCCCAGAAGGGGCTTCGTTCCTTACGTAGCGTTCCTGTTGGTAGTTCCTCGGCTGCACATGCTCCTGATGTCCAGCGGCGGCCCAGCTGTGCAGGGACATGCGCTGCCGTGGGCCGGCAAGAGTGGCAGGCCTACCTCGGGGACGGGCCGTGCGTGCCTCTGCTGTGTGCGGGGCTGCCCAGGCTAGCTCGAATGGCTGGTGGCAGCCATTCGGAGGAGGAAGAGGTACACATACCGCTCCCCTTCGCCCGTCTTCTTCTTTTTGGGCCTCATGTGAGGCCCTCGTCGCCAACGCTGTATTCGCTTCGAAATTCTGGTCAGAACGCACCCCGAGAGAGGTCCGGGAAGAAGCGGTATCGGTACCTTTTGGTTTCCTTAGCCATCGGCTGTGTCTAATGGGCCCCTCTCTCATCTGTCATTTGGTGTTCCGCTTTTGGAGCTTCAGAGGCTTCGCGGCTCCGCTTGCTTGAGGAGCCCTGTCCTGGGGGATCCCCGAGATACAGGGGGGAGAGGATTTCCTCGGTCTGCTCAGAGGGGGGAATAATCTGTCCACCAACCGATTGGTGGGCAGAATCTTCCGCCTCAGCACACTATCTAGTTCGTTGTAGCTTTGTACGTATATCTAAGCGTAGTTTTCACGTGGAGGAATACGTTCCGCAGCTTGAGAGACAGCCTGAAGGAGGAGGGTGGTGGAGGTGAAGGTGGAGGTGGAGGTGGAGTAGGAGGAGGAGGAAGAGGAGGAGAAGGAGGAGGAGGAGGAGGAGGAGGAGGAGGAGAGTGGAGGAGGAAAAGGAAGAGGAGGACCAGGGTTGTGGATGGATGAGGAAAGGGGACGAGCGTGGAGGAGGGCGGATGGGGAAAGCGCGGTGCAGGGGAGGGTTGGCAGCTGCAGCGCGAAGGCAACAGCTGCCAACGGGCGCTACGACTGCACGTCCACCGAATTGTGGACCCTCGCCCAGGTGGCCGCGTCCCTTCCATCGTCGTGAGGAAGGTGATGTCCAGGAGAATGAGGAGGATGATAAAAATGATGATGCTGCTGCTGGTGATGATGCAGATGATGATGATGATGATGATGATGATGATGATGATGATGATGATGATGATGATGATGATGATGATGATATTGATGATGATGATGGTGGTGATTGAGGTGGTGGTGGTGGCGGTGGTGATGGTGGTGATGATGGTGATGATGATGATGTTGGTGGAAGTGGTGGTTGTGATGACGATGATGAAGGTGGTGGTGGTTGTGATGACGATGATGATGATGCTGGCGGGGAAGGAGGATGAGCATGATGATGACGATGATGATGACGATGCTGATGGTAATAATGGTGGTTGCTGTGGTGGTGGTGACGATGACGATGACGATGACGATGATGATGATGATGATGATGATGATGATGATGATGATCATGATGATGGCGTTGATGATGCTGCAGCTGATAATGATGATGCTGATGCTGCTGATGATGATGCTGCTGATCATGATGATCATAGTGATGCTGTTGATGAGTATGATGATGCTGCTGATGATGATGGTGATGATGATGCTGCTCATGATGCTGGTGATGGTGAGAATGGCGATTATGATGATGCTGATGGTACTGCTGA
>CAUYUJ010006657.1:97500-122500 GCA_963575745.1 Prorocentrum cordatum
TGATGATGATGATGATGATGATGATGATGATGATGATGATGATGATGATGATGATGATGATGATGATGATGATGATGATGATGATGATGATGATGATGGTGGCGGTGGTGGTGGTGGTGGTGGTGGGCGTGGCGGTGATGGTGATGGTGATGGTGATTTTGATGGTGATGGTGGTGGTGGTTGCGGTGGTGCTTGTCGAGTGGTGGTGGTGGCGATGATGATGCTGATGATGAGGAGGAGGATGCGGAGGATGAAGATGGGGATGATGATGATGAGAATGAGGATGAGGGTGTTGAGGATGATGCTGGGGATTCGGGTACGGATGAGGACCACTGTAAACCCACGACTGATCACCGATGTTGGAATCTTCCCTCCCTCCAAGCTTCCTTTTCACAGGCACCTGCAAAGGTTCAGTTCACTGCGGGAAGTGCTCCGTTAGGAGGCAGCCGGTTGAGGGTCTGGAAGCGTGCCACAACACCGCTCTCTTGACTTCAACGCCACGTGTCGAGCTGACTGATGCTCCCTGATACTCCAGAATTTCGCCAAAATGTCGTTCCTGGTACGCGAAGCACGATAATTCGTGAAGCTTGCGTAATTTGTATAACGAATGTGCGCGGCGCTAAGACGAGTGGCACATGTTGAAAATGAGCCGCCCTGAATCCGTGAAGCGTGTGTAATTTTTAGAAACGAATGTGCGGGGCGAAAGGCGACATGCACATTTTGAACAGTAACTGCCTTCGATCCGTTAACCTATTGCAGAGTTTAAAGACGAATGCACGCGGCGCAAAGGCGAAGGCCACATTTTGAAAACGACCCGCCCTCAGTCCATGAAACTCTTCTGCAGTTTTAAACCGAATGTGCGCGGCGCTCAGGCGAAAGCCACATTTTGAAAACCACCCGCCCTTAATCCGCTAAGTTTTCGCGTTTTTGTTCAAACGACAGCGCGGCGCTAAGGCGAGAACCACATGTTGAAAACGAAGCGCCCTGAATCCGTGAAACTCTTGCAGATTTCTGAGACC
Source organism: Prorocentrum cordatum (assembly GCA_963575745.1). Taxonomy (NCBI): domain Eukaryota; class Dinophyceae; order Prorocentrales; family Prorocentraceae; genus Prorocentrum; species Prorocentrum cordatum. The sequence goes on from CAUYUJ010006657.1 coordinate 98,520, forward strand.
AATGTGCGCGGCGCTAAGGCGAGAGCCACATTTTGGAAGCGACCCGCCCTTCATTTGCGAAGCTGCTGCTGGTTTTATGCTTAAGGCTCTTACATGGTAAGGAAGTCTCAGGCGGAACGCTAATGCTGCACTTCCGACTGACCTCGGGGTGCGACAATGGAGTGACGATGAGGGTGAGGATAAGGATGAACATGTGGTTGATGAGGATGAGGATGATCATGTTGTGTTGATGGTGATTATGACGATGACGTTGATGATGATATGGTGGTGGTGATGCTGATGATAAGGATGATGATGCAGATGCTGATGCTAATGATGATCATGCGGATGAAGATGAGGATGAGGATGGTAGAGGTGGTGGTGAGGAGGAGGAGTCGGAGAGGAGGAATAGGAGACCCCCATAGAAACTCCAATTCCCTCTTCCTCCTCCTGTTGGTCCGCCTCAATAGTTTGCTTTTCCCATAACGAGTCTTCTTTATCGAGTTCAGTGTGTTCGTTATCAATGTTCACATGAATTATATTTCCCGACGCACGTCCTGATTAGTTCATGCTTTTCGTTTGGGGGGCTTCTGCTGCGGAGGCGGGGCTCTCAGCGGGACGGATGAGGCCGTCGACATGTTGTTTGATACGACGTACCATTACTGTTTTTTTCCCTCTGTCAGATTCTACCCTCTACCCTACATGTCGTACATGTTCTTTATTCAGATGCTACGCTCGTCCTCCTCCAACTCCTCGTCGTTGTTTTGCTCCTGTTGTCATGACTGTCATGATTCTCCCTTCCTCTTCTTTTCATGATGCTCTTTCGGTTGCTCATGCATGAGAGAGCGCCCTCTGAGCACACACGCGCGAAACTTCGGATACACGAAAGTGAAGCAAAGTTTGACTCCCCGCTGCCCCTCCTCGCGTCACGGTGTCCCCCTAGATGCTATGGCTCCGCTGTCTTGTCTCAGCACGCCCCGTGGTCCCCACCCCGTCCGCGCACATGCCTCCGACCATCAGCCGACCATGGCACCTGGTCCCTATCAGCCGAAAAGGTAGGTGACCGAACAACAAGCGGTGATTGCACGTGCCCGATGTCGTGACCGAAAACGTAGTGTGACTGAAATTGAGAATCGCTTGTGTTTCGAACCAAACATTTCGGTCACACTCGGGCGCAGTCAGAACATTTTGGACGCCAGTCCCAGTCACACCAGGGCAGCTTCATTGGCTGACTCCGCACCGCCGACCCCTTGGGGCGGCAGTACGAGTAAAAAACGGAGTTTGCGGAACGACTTCTGGGGAATCTTGCGGTTTCAGCTTCTTGGGATTTCGTCGGGGGCGGTTGGCGGATCGTGGCTCTGCTTTTGGGCTTCTCTGGGCTCTCCTGGCAGCACTTTTGATGCATCTTGGGAGCCGTTTTGAGGCCTGTAGGAGCCTCTTTTGGGCCTCTCGGGGGCCTCGTGGGAGCCACTCGGGGGCATATTGGCGCCTCCTAAGGTTTTTTCGGGGCCGAGTGCTCGCCATGTTCATTCGGGTTCCCCCTGTAGGCCTCCTCTTGGGGCCGCCCTGGGGCCCTCCTGGGTCGTTTTGGAAGCTTCTGGGGCCGTCTTGGGCCGTCTTGGAGCCCTCTTGGGGGCCTCTTGGGATATCTTGGGTCGATCTTAAAGGCTTCTGCCGTTGTGGGCCTCGTGAAAGCCCAAGAGGCGAATGTAGCTTCTGGAGGGCCTCTGGGGACGCCCGCCTCTTAGTGGCTTCTTAGGGCGTCTTGAACCGTCTGGAGGCAATCTTGGGCGTCCTGGAGCGATCCTTCGGCGACTCGTAGCCCTCTTGGACCGTCCAGTGGGCCTTTTGGGGCCCTCTTGGCCTGTTTTGGGGCTCCCTAAGGCTCCAAGTGTGCGGTTGACACCTTTGCCCCCCGCCCCCCCGCCCCTCCAAACCGTCCGGACCGGGCTCCCGGGGGAGGGGTTGGGGAGGGGGAAGCATCTCACACGCCGTGACCCCAAGGGATCGGCGGATTTTTGTGCACAGTTTCTGTCACGACGCCTCCCTGATAGAACGAGGCTGCGCGATGATTTGCGAACCCTCCTCTTGGGCGCCCCCCTCTTGGGCCCCGCGGGGTCGCGGTGGACGTCCTCGCGTTCCGCGGCGGCGTTGGGGCCCCCAAGATCCACCTGCGGGGGGCCCCATCTGCCCTGCAGCCGCCCCGTGCAGGGGGCGCCCGCCGCGCGCGAGCGAGGCGGTTGAGCCGAGGAAACTCTGGCGCGATGCTCAGCGACGGCTTTCGTTTCCATACAGACTCGGCGAGCTCCGCCACCAAAACGGGTGGCACCGGCGCCGTTTCTCGGGGCCACCCTCCCTGGCCCATGGATCTGGCGACCGCGCACTAGGTGCACGTATCACTGATCCATCTTAGCGTGCGCCCGATGTCGGGCTGCCACGCCGCGGCCCTGCGCAAGGGGTGCCCAGCCTGCCCTTCAGTGGCAACGTAGGGGGGGGGGCATAGGCTCAGGGGGGGATGCGTCGACCCCACTCGCCCATTCAGCGCGGATGCGGGCCCGACAGCTAATCCCGCCTGTGGGCGTGCGGATTTGCCATCGGGGACATCGCCGATCCATCGCCGATGCATCACCGATTCCAGTTCGATGTTCTCCCCTGAGCTGGTCCCCCCCTATCCTTACCCCTCAGCCCTGTCCCGGAGGGAGGAAGAGCGACGCCACCACCACCAGGGGTGCCACCACTTGGCGAGGAGGTCTATGGTGTGCCTCGCCGCGCGTGGGCATGTAGGGTAGGTTCGCGTCGTGTCGACCGGCGGCGACCCCGCCGCTGGCGCTCAACGTTGAGCGCCGCCGGCGACCCAGAACCGGTCGATGTTGAACGATCTGACGTTTCGGAATCGGCCCATCGTTCAAGGTCGAGCGATCCCCGCGGTGCCAGAGACCAACGCCGGGGTCGACACGACACGAACCCGCCGGAGGGGATGCCAGGTGCCTCGAGCTGGGAGGGTCGCACCGCCAGTAGGACCTTAGGAGGACCCACCTTGGGCTCCTCGCGCTGGCTCCCCTGGCTCGGCGGCGCGCCCGGAGGAAAAGTGAGAAGGAGCATGCCTTCTCAGAAGGCGGCGGGGCTTCGGGGCTTCTCAGCAGCCTTCTGGCCTTTGAGAAGTTCTCTGCGTCTTCGGGGGAGGCTCAGGAAGCTTCTCAGAAGGCCCGAGGCCTGCCGAGCCCTCTGAGAAGGCCAGCCCCCTCTCACTCCCTCCCCGGGGCGCGCCGCCGGCTGGCATCCACCGATCAATTTTTTTTTTCCAATGCGAGGCCCCAGAGGTCCCAAACCCTTTCCCGCGGCCCGAGGACGACCCCCAACGGCCGTAATCGAGGACAACGGGCCCCAGAGGTCCCAAACCCTTTCCCGCGGCCAGGACGACCCCCAACGGCCGTAATCGAGGACAGAAACGGGCCCTCGCGGCAGGATTGCCTCGCAGGGGTAGCGTGCTTCTCGGATGTCGATCTTGCACGCTATCTTTTCAACGCCAACCGTTACCTTGAACCCAAATTTCCTTCCCCTCATTGTTATCGCTTCTCGCTCCCTCGAACTGATATCCAGTCCCTGGACCCCATTTGGGGCCGTCCTACTCCTCTTATTCCCCCCCCCCTGCCCCCGTGGAATTACTGAATCAATCAACTTGTCGCTGCTGGCGATATCGTACTGCGATCCCTTCGGAAATCAATTCATCCGAGTCCTTCTGATGACGCTGGGGGGTGATCGAGAATGTCGGTTCAAGGTTACTATATCTTATGCAAGAAAATCCCGGGGAGGCTTGTCCACTGGGGGCTGTCCGAGGGGCGGTCCATATCCCCGCTGGATTGTCCGAGGGGTTGTCCGAGGCAGGCCGTCCTCTCGTAACCAATCAGCCCGGGCTGTCCGGGTCGTCCGAGGGGTTGCCCGAGGATTCTTTCGACAGGGTTATTGGGAGGGCCTTACGGCCGGTGCCGCCGACCTTGAAGGGGGACGACGACCGCGACGGCGACGTCGGCGACGACGACGCTGCCGACGTGGGGCCGACGTGGGGCCTCTTCGGAGCGCGCTCGCGGGCCTCTGAGGGGGGGCAGCTTTGGGCGCCCTCCCCGGGCTCCCCTCGGAGGCCCCCGCGCTCAGGTGGACGCCTGCTGCCGGGAGCGGGGCATCGGGTGCCCGACGACCACGAAGGCCGCCGTGCGGCCACGCCCGCCCTGCGCCTCCGGCCGGTCGCCCCGCCCCCTCGCCCGCGGATCCGCATTGCCGTCCTTCGGGCACCGGCGCTCGGCTCGTCGGCGAGGCCCGGGGGGGGGCAGGGGGGCGGGCCCTCGTGGGAAGGCTCGGAAGGCACATCGGGCCTTCCATGGGCCGATTCCGGTTCGGCCGGCTCCGTTCGCTCGGGTTTGCCAGGCTGCCGATTCGAAGCGGCTCGATGCGGAGGTCTCGATCTGCGATTCCGATTTCGGAGAGGGCGTGATCCACCGCCGCTCTGCTGTGGAAAATTCTCCCCCCCCCCTCTTCCTCCGAAACCCGGGGGTCCCCCGAAAATCCCCCCCCCCCCACTGCTCTAACCCCTCTCCCCTCCCCCGGCAAGAACCCCTCCCCCTAACCCCCCCCCCCTGCGGAAAACTAGGGGGGGTCACTACCGGTTCGAACCCTCCCCCCTCCCCCACACTTGCCGCCGACAAACGACTCCTGGGTCCCCACCACCTTCCTCACCACCGCCCTCATCACGGTCCCCACCACTACCACCATTCCCACCATTGTCCCACTGTCCCCATTGTCCTCGCCGCTGCTCCACTGTCGTCCCCACTGTTCCCACCACTGTCCCAGCAATGCCCCCACCACTGTCGCACTGTCCCCACTGTCCCCACCACCGTCCCCACCACGGTACCACTCTCCCCATTGTCCCCACCACTGTCCCACGTCCCGCTGTCTCCACTCCACACCACCATCCCCACCACCGTCCCAATCACTGTCCCCACCACAGTCCCCCATCCGGAGCGGGGGAGGAGGGGGAGTCGTTTGCTGGCGGCGAGGAAAGGGGGGGGATTTTTGAACTGGAACTGGTAGTGACCCCCTCTCCTTTTCATGGAACCCCCAGTGACCCCCCCTGTTTTCGAGGGGGGGGGGACGGGTTTGAAACAACCAGTGGCCCCCAGGTTTTCAGCCGATTTCTGCCGATCCTTGCCGGGGTGGAAGTCAACACTCCCCAAACCACCCCAGCCCAACCCGAAGGCACCAATCTGCCCTCCATTCCCAGGTGGGGGGAGGGGAATTGTCGGGGAGCATAACACAAGGGCTCCCTCGAGGGCGCGAAGTTATTCGCGCTTCGCGCTTCGCGGTCCTCGTTCCTTCTCCCCCTCCTCCTCGTCCTCCTATTCTCCCTTTGGGAGGGCGGCGCGAGAGCGCGAAGTTATTCGCGCTTCGCGCTTCGCGCAGCGCGAGAGCGCGAAGTTGGGAGCCCTTGGAAAAGGGGTCGACTTCACCGACATGGGCGCGCAGGCTGCCCGCGTGAGGTCGCGCGTAGGCGCCCTCGTCTCAAGCGTGGCGTGCCGCGCTGGCGGCCCGCGTGAGGCGACGTAAGGTCGCGACGTCATCTCCAAGGGCTCCCCCGAGGGCGCGAAGTTATTCGCGCTTCGCGCTTCGCGGTCCTCGTTCCTTCTCCCCCCTCCTCCTCGTCCTCCTTTTCTCCCTTTGGGGGGGCGGCGCGAGGGCGCGAAGTTATTCGCGCTTCGCGCTTCGCGGAGCGCGAAGCGCGAACTTAGGAGCCCTTGCATCTCGCGTAAGACCTGTTATTGACCGTCCCTCACGCATGAAACCCGTACCCCCCTCCCGAAGTTTGGGGTCTTCGGGTTGGGCTGGGGTGGTCCGGTGTAGGTCGTCGGAGGGGGCGGGCCTCCTCGGGAAACCCGGAAGGCCTCGGGCCTTCTGAGAAAGGTTGTAAGCCATGTCCGAGGACAGAGGCGGTTTTTCAGGAGGCCTGAAGGCCAGCGGGGCTTCTGAGAAGCCCCGCCGCCTTCTGAGATGCCAGTCGGCTGCACGCCCAGGGGGGAAGTGAGAGGGGGCGGGTCTCCTCAGAGGGCTCGGAAGGCCTCGGGCCTTCGGATAAGCTTCCAGAGCCTTCTTCTGAGAAGCCCCGCCGCCTTCTGAGAAGGCTCGCCGCCGACCGGAGGCCAGCGGGCTTCTGAGAAGCACCGCCGCCTTCTGAGAAGGGCCTGCTCCTCCTCGCTTCCCCCCGGGCGCGCCGCCGACGTGAGCTGGTTGGGCGTCTGCGGCGGCCCATTCCTGGATCTGGCGAGCAGGTTCGAGGTGGCGAGGTTCGAGTTTCTGGGTTCGAGGAGTCCTGTTGTCCTCTTCGGCCTCCTGCCGTTGTCGGGACCTGGGGATCGTCAAAACGGATCCCCGATGAAGCACTGCGCCAGATGGACCCCGGGAGGGGTCCAGGGACCGATTTTGAGGCATCGGTGGTTCAACGATTTTGTCGCCTTGGGCCGGCCCGCAGGGCCTCCACGATGGCCCAAGAGGCGCCCAAGAAGGCTCCCAGGACGGGCTCATGTGGCTCATGCTGCCGTCGTCTGTGGAAGCTTGAGAGCCAAATCGCGCTGCCACGGCCTCGGGGAAGGACACGCGGCGAGTTGCAGGGGCGTCCAGGAGCGCCAGAGCCGGCCCATCTTGAACAGGACGTGCTGTCGGCGCCGCCGCGGGCGTATTCCATTTGAGGCAGAAGGTCGCCTGCCCAACAGCGGCAGGTGTCGGTTTTCGACATTGTTTGCTGTTGAGCATCGTGCCCATGTTTCTACCTATTTCGGGCGTGCAAAGGGGCAGGCCTGGGATGAGAAAACGCTCCAGCGCGGCTTTGAACGCTTCCAGAGCATTCCTGAGCTCGTCGGAGCGACTCTGGCGCCCGATGCGTCCCCTTAGGCCCACCGACTCGGAGGTCCCCGATGTGGTTTCGTACCGATTTGTCGTCATCCTGCCTTCGTCTTAGTCCTCGCCATGTGAAGGGTCCTGAGTGGCGTTTTTGGTCCGTCCTGAGCCTTCTCGGATTCGCTGCCCTGGCTGGATCTTCTCCGAAACTCAGGCCAGAGCGCACCCCAGGAGATGTCGAGGGGGCCGAACTCTCTGGGCCGCCATGAAGGAAGCGAGCACCTGGAGGAAGCGGGTCCTGGAAGGCTTTCGCCGTCTTCGGGCTCTCAGGTCCGTCCCCGGGCCCCCTGGCCCGCGACCTTTCAAGAAACGACTCAGGATGAGAAGCTTCCCTCCTGCGGGGAGGGCCCTTGGGTCCAGTTACGTTGCATCTTCGGGGGACCTCATTTGTCTAAACACATGTGTCTTCTCTTGTGCCTGACGCGGGTTCGATGCGGGATCAACGCGGATTTGGCGTGGATCCGACGCGGATTGATGTGGATTCGACGAGTGCAACATGGATCCGATACAGATTCGACACGGATTCGACGTGGATAGGGGCGCGACGGGACAGATACGGTTCCCCGAAGATGCAACACAAGTTCCAGGATACCTTTCCTACTTTTCCTTCATGGTAATTCTTGCTCGTCGTCGTCCAGCTCGCCCAGCTCGGCCTCCTCCTCCTCCTCCTCGTCTCGGGCCTTGTGGGGTGTCAGTGCACCGCCTTGCGGGGCGGCCCGACAGTTGCCATTACCACCAATGTATCGTCCGCCACAGCATTATTGTCTTCGTCCTCCTTCCTCATCTTCTCCCTCTTGCTCTCTCGACCGGCAGGTCTGGAGGTCAGACGAGGAATGGGTATCTATCAGGAAGAGAGATGGAGGAGGAGCAGGTGCAGGGGCAGTTGGAGGAGGAGGAGGAGGTCCGCGGGCCCTTCGCCGCTCTCTCGCGCCCGCAGCCGTTCGACTGCTCCACCAAGGGGCTCTGGCCGCTTGACCAGAGGACGGGCGAGCTGCTCGCTGCGACCGCAAATCTGGTCCCCTCCCCCCCTTCCAGATGTCGTTCGGGTTGCTGTTTCTACTCTGGGCGTTTTTCTTCGTCATGATGTACGATTGTCCACGGTTATCAGATACATGATGCATGCATGTATCGAAGACGCCTACGGCGAATCACCGCCGCCCCCTGCCTTTCTGGAAGCGCCTATGTGGCCGAACGTTGAGGCCAGACCTGCCCAGCTATCGGACCACGTGTTCCCCGAATCGGTTTGGAAAGCCTTCGGGGAACACGTGGGCATCTTGAAGGTCATCTTGGCCGTCTGGAGGCCATTTTGACCCTTTCGGGCCTTCTTGGAGGACGTCTTGGAGGGCTCTTGGGCCGTCTTGGAGGCCATCTTGAGCGTCTTGAAGACCTCTTGGGCCGTCTTGGGGGCCTCTTGGGGCCGTGCCTTGGGCCTCTTGGGCGATCTTTGGGGGCACGTGGGCCGTCTCGGGCCGTCGGAAGGCCGAAACAAAGCAACTGCCACAATGCTTCAAAAACCCATGGGACATCATCAATGATTGTGGCCTTTTCGGGCCTTCCTGGAGGCCCTCTTGGAGGCCTCTTGGGCCGTCTTGGGCCATCTTAGGGCCATGTTCGGCCGTCTTGGTGGGCTCCTGGTCCGTCTGACGCCGTCGGAAGCAGTTTGGGGGGCCTCTATGGGCCGACTTGGGGTCCTCTTGGAATACTCCAGGGCCGTCTTGGAGTCCATCGTGGGCGTCTTAAAAGGCCTCCTGTGCCGTCTTGGGGCCTCTTGGGGCCGTCTTGGGGCCCTCTTGGGCCTTTCTGGGGCCATCTTGGAGGCCTCTTGGGCGATCTTTCGGCCATCTTTGGGGGCTCTTGGGCCGTCTCGGGCCCTCGGAAGGCCGAAAAGAAGCAAATGTCAAAATCCGTCAACAACCTTACAAACATCAAGGTTTTTGGCCTCTTCTGGCCTTCCTGGAGGCCATCTTGGGGGCCTCTTGGGCCGTCTTGGGCCAGCTTCGAGCCAACTTCGGCCATCTTGGTGGGTTCCTGGCACGTCTGATGCCGTCGGGAGCCGTCTTGGGGGCCTTTCTGGGCCGACTTGGGGCCCTCTTGGCGCTTCGGGGCCGTCTTGGAGGCCATCTTGGGCGTCTTGGAGGCCATCGTGGCCGTCTTGGAGGCCTCTTGGGCCGTCTTCGGGCCCTCTTGGTGCCGTCGTGGGAGCCTCTTGGGCCGTCATGGAGGCCTCTTGGGCGATCTTGGGGGCCTCTTGGGCCGTCTTGGGCCGTCGGAAAGCCGAAAAGGCGCAAACGCCAAAATCTTTCCAAAACCCAGCGGAAATCAACGATTTTGGCCTCTTCGGGCCTTCCTGGAGGACCTCTTGGAGGCCTCTTGGGCCGTCTTGGAGGCCTCTTGAGGGCCTCTTGGGGCGTCTTGTGCCATCTTGAGGCTATCTTAGGCCGTCTTGGGTGCCTCTTGGACCGTCTTGGAGGCATCTTGGGGCCATCTTAGCCGTCTCGGAGGGCATCTTGGCCGTCCTGGAGGCATCCTGGAGGCCATCTTGGGCCATCTTGGAGCCGTCTGGAACGGAAAAGCCCTTCGCAACCACCTCTGGAAGATCTTTCGGCATCCTCCCGGGACCCCGGCGGGACGCGCCGGAGCCCACTGGGAGAGTTCTTTTGGAAAAGAACCAAAACCAAAACCGGAAGAACTTCAGCACGCCAGGCACCCCTGTGATGAATCAACAGGGGGCGTCGGATCGAAGATGCCTACGGCGAATCACCGCCGCCCCCTGCCTTTTTGGATGCGCCTATGTGGCCGAACGTTGAGGCCAGACCTGCCCAGCTATCGGACCACGTGTTCCCCGAATCGGTTTGGAAAGCCTTCGGGGAACACGTGGGCATCTTGAAGGTCATCTTGGCCGTCTGGAGGCCATTTTGACCCTTTCGGGCCTTCTTGGAGGATGTCTTGGAGGGCTCTTGGACCGTCTTGGAGGCCATCTTGAGCGTCTTGGAGACCTCTTGGGCCGTCTTGGGGGCCTCTTGGGGCCGTGTCTTGGGCCTATTGGGCGATCTTTGGGGGCACGTGGGCCGTCTCGGGCCGTCGGAAGGCAGAACAAAAAGCAAATGCCACACTGCTTCAAAAACCCATGGGAAATCAATGATTGTGGCCTTTTCGGGGCCATTTTAGGGGCAGGTTCGGCCGTCTTGGTGGGCTCCTGGTCCGTCTGACGCCGTCGGGAGCAGTTTGGGGGGCCTCTCTGGGCCCACTTGGGGCCCTCTTGGACTGCTCCAGTGCAGTCTTGGAGGCCATCTTGGGCGTCTTAAAAGGCCTCCTGTGCCGTCTTGGGGGCCTCTTGGGGCCCTCTTGGGCCGTTCTGGGGCCATCTTGGAGGCCTCTTGGGCGATCTTTCGGCGATCTTTGGGAGCTCTTGGGCCGTCTCGGGCCGTCGGAAGGCAGAAAAGAAAGACGTGTCAACATCCCTTGAATATCTTAGGAAAATCAGTGTTTTTGGCCTCTTCTGACCTGCCTGGAGGCCCTCTTGGGGGCCTCCTGGGCCGTCTTGGGCCATCTTGGTGGGTTCCTGGCATGTCTGACGCCGTCGGGAGCCGTCTTGGGGGCCGTTCTGGGGCAACGGGAAACCCTCTTGGGGCGCTCCGGGGCCGTCTTGGAGGCCATCTTGGGCGTCTTGGAGGCCATCTTGGCCGTGGTGGAGGCCTCTTGGGCCGTCTTGGGGCCCTCTTGGGGCCATCTTGGAGGCCACTTGGGCCGTCATGGGGCCCTCTTGGGGGCCTCTTGGGCGATCTTGGGGGCCTCTTGGGCCGTCTTGAGCCGTTTGAAGGCCGAACAGGCGAAAATGCCAAAATCCTTCAAAAACCCAAGGAAAAGTCAATGATTTTGGCCTCTTCGGGCCCTCCTGGAGAACCTCTCGACTGGCTCTTGGGGCGTCCTTGAGGCCTCTTGAGGGCCTTTTGGGGCGTCTTGGGCCATCCTGAGGCTATCTTCGGCCGTCTTGGGTACATCTTGGGCCGTCTTGGAGGCATCTTAAAGCCATCTTAGCCGTCTTGGAGGCCATCCTGGCCGTCTTGGAGACATCTTGGAGGCCATCTTGGAGCCGTCTTGGGCAGGAAATTGGGGAACTGAGGTCCTTGGCAATCCTCCCGGGACCCCGGCGGGACGCGCCGGAGCCCCAGGGGGAGTTCTTGTGGAAAAAGAACCAAAACCAAAACCGTACAGTCTGGCACGCCAGGCACCCCTGTGATGAATCAACAGGGGGCGGCGGATCCAACTGCCTTCGGCAAGTCCCGCCACCGTGCCAGCCCAGCATTTTAGGTGGTGATTGTTCGAGCGGACACCTGATGCCGTCACGTTTGACACTTCGTGTCTCCAGGCTTAGGAGAGCCGTGATGATGATGATGATGATGATGATGATGATGATGATGATGATGATGATGATGATGATGATGATGATGTTGATGATGATGATGACGACGATGACGATGATGATGATGATGATGATGATGATGATGATGGTGGTGGTGGTGGTGGTGGTAGTGGTGATGATGATGATGGTGGTGGTAATTAGTGGTGGTGAGATGATGATGATGTTGGTGATGATGATGACGATGCTGCTGGTGATGTTGATGATGCTGATGCTGATGATGATGATGATGATGATGATGATGATGATGCTGATGATGCTGATGCTGATGCTGATGATGATGATGATGATGATGATGATGGTCATGGTGGCGACTGGACAAGTTCCAATCGCGCATCTCATATGTGGCAGTCAGGTGCCACGTCGCTTATTTGCTGCACTCCTATGAGGGTACGGAGGAGGGCTCGGTTGAGATTGACTGGCGGTGGTGGAGGAGGAGTCTCCGAAGCCATTTTTAGATAGGCTGTGCACCGACCTTCATGCGTAACGGTTCGGGTATGATTCGGTGGGGGTGGAGCCGCCCGAGTACGTCAGGGAAGCCCTCGCTGCACCTTAGATACGGTCTCGGCACACGGTACTATCAGCTTTTATCTCTCATGATTCCAGGCCTACGTCAAGGCCAGTGTCGTGCGGAGGAGGAGGCTGGTTTATATGGAGGAGGAGGATGAGGATGATGATGATGAGGAGGAGGAGGAGGAGGAGGAGGAGGAGGAGGAGGAGGAGGTACTTTCCGCAGGTCAAACTGTCATTTGGCGCTCCGCAAGAGTGCCCAAAAAGCAACAGGTCTTGTGCCAGGCGCTCTCTCCCGAGACCGACTCTTCATCCTGAGCTGCTGGTTGATACCCCCATCGGCCCGCGGAGGGCCCCGGGAGACCGAACATTATACAACATCTCCATGCCTCGGCGGTGGACAAACCGCCCTTTAGCAAACCACCCCCTGGCGAGAACGGCCTGGAGGACCGCAACCGACGGACCTGGACCCGCAAAAATGACGGCCGCGCCGCCCTCTCGCGAACCGAAAATGGCAAACCAGAGGGGGAGCGACACGCCAGAAGCGTGCCGCTGTCCGAAACTGCCCGGCGGGCGGGTCGTCGTGCCTGCCTTCGGCGGCCGGCCCCGCTCGAGACGTCGAGGCTCTTGCGGGGAAAAGAGCACGTTGCTGCGCACCGCCTGCACTGGGCAGGCTGTGCTGCCTGGGGGAGGGAGGGAGACAGAGGAGGAGGAGGAGGAAGGAGGAGGCGGAGGAGGCAGACGAGGGGCAATAGGAAAAACACACTGAACAGACGCTGACCAGAAGGAGGGAGGGGAGCAGCAGAGGCAGCGCAGAGCAAGCGGGGGGCGGACGGAGGTGGTCGTCGTCGTGGCCAAGGCCAAGGGGGGGTCGTTGAGGCAGGGCGTCGGGGGCGGTGGTCGTGGTCAGGGGAGGGAGTGGTCGTGGTCAGGGGAGGGCGGCGGTTCAGGCGGCGTCGGCCGCGCTAGCCGCCGTGGCCGCCGCCAGCCTGGCCGCGGGCGCCCCGACCGGCGCCTGCAGCCTGCGGAGCACGGCCCGCGCGTTCTCCTTCTGGAGGAGATGCGAGAGTCGCTGGGCGTGCTCCGCCGCCACCTGCGAGGGGTCGTCCCCCGTGGCGGCCGCCGCGCTCTTGGCCAGGACGGCCAGGGCGCGTCGCGCCTCCTTGCCCCAGCCGCCGCCGTGCGCCTCGACCGCCATGGGAATGAAGGTGATCCCGGCGGCGGCGCAACTGCGCTCGGTGTCGAGGAAAAGGCGTTTTTGCTCCTCGTACCGCTCGCTCGGCCGCGTCGCCGGGCGCGGCAGCCAAGGCGGCGAGCAAGTCGCCCCGCAGCCCCGAGGTGACCGCGAAGTCAAGGGCGGCCGGCGTTGTGCCGCTTGACCCGGTCCCCTCGGCAAGGGCAGACCAGCGCGTGGTCGCCGTAGACTTCGAGGATGCCGTCGCAGGCCGGGCAGAAGGTCTCGGCGTCCGCCAGCTGCACCCGCAGGCGCCTCTGCAGAGCGATCTGCATCAAGCTGTGCGGGAACTCCGTGCCGACCTTAGCGCAGGGTCGTGCCTGCAACCAGTCGCTGGCGCCAGGGGCGCTAACCAGCGAGAGGTGGGCCCTGGTGGCGGGGCAAGCGCGCACCCAGAGTTCGGCCTTGGCGGCCTTGTCCAGCCTGTCAGAGAGCCCCGCTGGTCGCCGTGCTGGCTGGCGTCGAAGGCTACCCTGTCTGCCTGTGGTAGCCGGGCGTTGTAGGCCGCCGCGGCAGCGCCCAGGGCGTCGTCGGCGCCAGTGTCGTCGTCGGAGTAGCCCGCCCAGAGCTGCTGGCAGAGCGCAGAGCAGGCCGCGCGGGAGGCCAGGTAGGCGGCGGGCGCGTGGCGCTCCGCTGAGCGCAGCCCCAGGCCGCCTGCCTTGAGGGCGAGCTGCGCCTGCGCCCAGGAGTCGTCCGTGGGGGAGCTGCTGCTCAGCTGCTCGAGGCTGGTGCGCACTGCGTTGTCAATCGCGACGAGCGCTTCCATGTGCACGTTGGGGGCAGCCCGCGCCAAGTAGCTGAGTCTGCAGAAGCTGGCGCGTTGCCGCAGCAGGTGGAGCGCAACCTGGGCGTGCTCGAGGGCGCCGAGTGCTTCGAGGAGCTCGGTGGCCTTGCCGACTCGCTGCCGTGTGTGCTCGAGGCAGAAGGCGTCGCTGCCGACTGGCGCGCCCAGGAGTTCGAAGCAGCCGTCCATGCGCAGGCGGAAGCCCGGGGGGAAATCCTGCAGATTTACTTCGCTGTCGTCGCCGCCAGTGGGGGCCACCTCGCATTTCCCGGGCCCCGTGCTCAAGCGGAGTCCCACGGCCGCCAATTTTCCCACCAGCAGGTGGAGCAGGCGCGCCACCGCCTGCCAGTCGGCCGCCAGGGTGCCGTCGTCGAGAAAAAAGAAAGTCAGGTCCAGGGCGCCCGCGGCCGCGGGGGCGGGCTGGCGGAGGACCCTCTCAGCAGCGCGCTGCAGCGCCAGGGAGAAGAGCAGCGGCCCCAGTGGATCTCCCTGCTGCACGCCGCATTCCGGGCGGATCGAGTGCCGGCCGAGCCAGAGCAGGGAGGGGGCCCGGTAGCACCAGGAAGCCCAGGGCGCTAGCGCAGGGCTTGGCGGTCGAGGGCGTTGAAAGCGTTGCTCAGGTCTAGCTTAACGAACACCTTCTGCCTGCTGCCAGCGTGGTGCGCGAACCACTGTCGGGACACGTGAACCGCGGCCTCGCAGCCGCCCGGGAGGGCGACGCCAACCTGCAGGGGGGCGAGGCCGTCGCGGGCGGCGTCAAACACCTGGCTGCGGAGGCACTTCGCCACCAGGCGCCGCGCGGTTTCCCCCACCGCCACCGGTCGAAGGCCGCCGCCTTTCTTGGGCAGGAGCATCTGCACAGAGGCCCCCACCGCACATATCAGTAGCAGAGCATGACGCTACGCAGGCGCCGAACTGCCCTCGGTGAGGGCCCCTGTGGTGTGATTTTTACCACAGGCTCGGCACGTTCCGGCGGAACCCTTTCCGGAACGTCTTTCCAGACCTTTGCTCGGCACGTTCTGGCAGTGCCCCTCCCAGAATATCCTGCCAGCGATCAGGAGGGATGCGAATGATGATGTCGGGAGGCTTGCTCGGAGAAGGGATGCGATAGCAGACGACTCCAGTCGAGAGAGCCGGCCGTGCCAGCCAGGCACGAGTGCTGCACTGAGCCTCGTTGAGGGCGGGGGCGTTGAAGTTGGAATGGGGCTGGGTATGATATGATATGATGAGACGGCATGGGGGGATGGGAGCGACCTTGCCGACACCGGCAGGTCTAACGCTCTTTACCTTCGCGGGCTCCCCACCTTTCCGCATCTTTTGTGCCTCCTGCGCCGCTTACTCTGCATCTACGTGGTTGTATTGTTTTTCTGGTCACCGTGACGCTGAAGCCTAGATGCTAGAGCCCGCTTAACGTCTGGCAAGAGGAAGAGGAGGCTAGACGGTTAAGTTAGACGCTGCGGTCATCAGGTCATAGTCCGTGCAACCACAATAAGAAGAGGAGGAGGAGGAGGAAAAGAGGAGAAAAGGAGGAGGAGAAAGAGGAGGAGGAGGAGGAAGAGGAGGAAGAGGAGGACGAGGAGGAGGAGGAGGAGGAGGAGGAGGAGGAGGAGGAGGAGGAGGAGGAGGAGGAGGAGGAGGAGTGGGGTCGGAAAGGGGAGGGAGGAATGAGATG
This sequence comes from Prorocentrum cordatum, assembly GCA_963575745.1. Taxonomy (NCBI): domain Eukaryota; class Dinophyceae; order Prorocentrales; family Prorocentraceae; genus Prorocentrum; species Prorocentrum cordatum. Next base: position 114,061 of record CAUYUJ010006657.1, read on the forward strand.
AGATTGCGCGGCGTTGTAGGGAGGTATGTGGTCGATTGGTCCCGTGGTCTGGAGCGTGGACCTCCCGAGGATGTGGTGCTGCACCAATGAGCAGGTCGGCTGCGGCGGCGACGGAGGCGAACCTCCCGCAGCGGCCGCGGCTGGAGTTTGGCATTCTGGAGGTTTCGGTTTTGCACAGTCAAGACGCAGCAACAAGGACCACTGCCCCCGGCTTGCTCCGTCCTTACAATTTCCCTCCCGCCCCCGGCCTGCCGCCTCTCCCGTGTTTTCCGCCTGCCGGCCCGCCCGGCTGCTCCGTCCCGCCAGCCCTGGCCTCCCGCCTTCGCGTCCGTCGTCGTGTGCCTGCTTCTCGCTCCCTCGTCCTTCCTTTTGACTGGGCTGCACTGACAGCCGTGAGCGGAAGGACCACATTGGGCCCAGGATGCTTTAGGTTTCGGACTGCTTCCGGGCTCTTTGTCGGGGAACCCATTCGTGGCCAGTGCTCGCCGTGGCCGGGAGCGCGCTCCTTATTTCGCTTGCCTCATGGTGGCGGAACGCCTGGAGGATACGAGGGGGTTCTGAGGGATCCATGAAGGAGGGATCGTATCGGCCGAACGGGGGGATATTGGTTTCAGGTCCGTCTTCTGGCCCTGCCTTCCTCAATGCATAGACACCTCCGTCGCTTGGAGGCCCCGGGAAACCAGTTGCATGCAGCCGCTTCGCTGATTCCCCCCGTCGGCCACTCCAGCTCCGCCTCGCCCGTCCTCCCTGCCTCTTTCTCCTGTTGCCGCTCCTCTGCCTCCCTTCACCTGCTGCTCCTCCCTCTGCTGCTCTTCCGCCGCCTTCCTCCTCCTCCTCCTCTTCCTCCTCCTCCTCTTCCTCCTCCCCTTTCCTCCTTCCTGCTTCCTCCTTCTTCCTTCCTCCTTGCTCCTTCTTCATCCCTTTCCCCTGCTCCCGCTGCCGCTTCTCCTCCTTTCCCCTGCTCCTCCTCCCTCCTCCTCCTCCTCCTCCTCCTCCTCCTCCTCCTCCTCCTCCTCCTCCTCCTCCTTTCCCCTCCTCATTCCTCCTCCTGTCCCCTCCTCCTTCCTCCTCCCTCCTTCTCCTTCTCCTCCTCCTCCTCCTCCTTCGCCTCCTCCTTCCTCCTCCGCCTTTCCCCTGTCCTTGCCGCTCCTCATCCTCACCGCCTTGCTCCTGCTGCTCCTGCTGCGCCCCTCCTCCTCCTCCTCCTCCTCCTCCTCCTCCTCCTCAGATCCTCCTCGGCTCCTCCTCTTCCTCCGCCCTTCCCTTTGAGGACCAGAGGTCCGCGAGGATTCCTTGTGTTGGCGCCAGACCCCACCACTGACGCTGGGGGGTGTCTAGCACCGACGCGGTAAGCCCGCGCGGACTTCCGAGGTTATTTGTTTATGTAATGTTTGGCTATTCGTTACTTCTCGATACTTCTATCGAACAGGAAGGCATTCATATAAACTTTCGGAGCTCCGACAGTTTGTGTTTATTCAGTTTTCCCCCCATTCTCTGCCCTTTTCCCTCCTTCCTCCCGCTCCTTCCTCCCGCTCCGTCTGCCGGGTGCCCGAACCGCAGCCTTCCAGTACTTCCGCATCGATTCTATTACAACTGCGCTCTCTGAGTGCCCAGCTCGTCGTCTCTTCGGGACCGGTGGCGGTGTTGTCCCCTCAGATCTTGGCGTCGCGAAACATCACTGCCGGCGTTTCTGTCCCGTTGCGTTGCGGGTCCAGGGTCCCTCACAGTTCCTATCCAGCTTGAGAAACGAGGGAGATATAAGTTCGCTAATCGTTTCGACGTTGCAGCTTTTTCAGTCCGGATCGGTCGGCCTCTTCAATTTCGTTGCTGTTTTTGTTCGACGGGAGACGCTAAGCTAGGCCATGCTGACAGTCGGCTAGTCTGTATTCCCGTTGCCAACGTGTTTCAAGCAGGACTCAGACATGCCTTGCCAGGATACGGCGAGCTGCCACTCTTTCCGCCAGTCCATGCTAAGCAACACCACGTTGCGGTCTGTACGATTTGCTATGTGTTTCGGTTGCGCGTGTACGTAGCGTGTTGTACATATATGCGCACGTACAGAGATGCAACGCGTATCATGCAACATTGACATGCGCACGTGCAGGTAGGGGTCAATCGTCAATTGTCGCATTCGGAGTCTGTTTGCGTGTATCTCAAATGATGACGCCTGGTTCCGTGCAACTGCTCATGACGTCTATGTTCAATTTTTGTCGATGGATAATGAGCTCCAGTCGCAGCAATTTGGAAAGTTGTATGGTCACTTTGACCGACCCCCCGTGGCCTCCTAAAACTTCACACCCAAGGGCACCTTACCCTAGGGTCGCTCTTGCGTGTAATTAGCCGGGTGGTGCACGATTGCAGGCAGGTTGCGCGGCCTTGTTTCGGACTTCTCTCTCATGTTTCTTCGAGGTATGCTTCCATTCGGCACAGAGCGGCACGTGCACGTACAATTTCGGATGATTCAGTTCATTCTCGAGTGGGGCGGGGTGTTCATGACGTCCCATGCGAGTTCTCTCGTGTCACGCGGCGGCGACCCGAGCGCCGGCTTCCGGGGTTGAGCGCCGCTAGTGCCCCGGAACCGGCCGACATCGAGCGGCCAGCGCTGTCAGCAAGCCGCGATCGCTCGAGGTCGAGCGATCCACGTGGTGTCTGGAACCGGCGCAGATTACCAGCCTGGAACATATCCCTATCCCTATGCTGGGCAGCTCTTCATCACGATGCCAATCTTAGGGATTCCCTTACTTTTTGAGGGCGAGTCCCTAAGATTGTCATCGCCTTTTGGCGTGTCAATCTTAGGGATAGGGATACGTTCGAGGCTGGTAAGCAGAAGTCGTCACGACATGACCGAACTTGCTGTACCGTGTGCGCCGTCGCGTGCCGTGTGCCTCGAGGAGAAGCAGCAGGCACCACTCGAGTGCGCGCGCCGGGCCCCCCCACACGATGCCTCTTCCGCGACCCGCGCCGCAGATGATGGCTTCGACTGCTCAATGGGAGACGAGGACATCCGAGCGCACGGGAGGGGTTCGGTGTTCGGTCACGGACTCGTGCAGGTCGGGCGAGGTTGATGCCGACGCGATAAAGATGATACGTGAATCCAGGCCTCCCAGAAGGGGTCAGAGTAGATGGGGTCGGAGGATCTCGCCGCATCGCTGATGTATCGGCGATGCGGCTCCATGTGGGGCCCGATTTCAGCCACGCCGACAGCGCTGTTGTGTCGCCGACGTCCCCGATGCATCGGCGATGCATCTGTGAATGCATCGCGGATGCGGCGCGATCCTCTGGCTGTATCTGCTCGGACCCCGTCCAGGAGGCCTCTAGTGAAGCGAGATCTCGGCATGGTCTCTCCCGGGGCCTGGAGCGGTCCTGGAGGCCGGGGGCGCACCGGAGTGCACGAGCTCGGCGGAAAGGCGAGGGGGGCCTTGGCTGCCAGCGGAGCGGATATGGAGAGGAACAAGAGAGGGGGGACGAGCACGGCAGAGGCCGCCTCCCTTTGCCCACCCCCCAGTCTCTCTTCCTTCCTCCTCCTCCTCAGCCTCCTCCTCCTCCTCCTCCTCCTCCTCCTACCCTTCTCCCTCCTCGTCCTCGCTCACCCCCCTGCACAATTGCACAATATGAAGACTACTCTCCTCTCTCCCCTGATGACGTCCGGAAGATGTTCGGCCCCCCTCCGCGTACTGTTTAAGGAATTCCCGGGAGGTGGGTTTTCGCTAGGGTCTTTTTCGAAATGTTGCTCCCGCTGGAGCGATGGCCTCATTTTCGGGCTTCCGCTCGTTCCGAATCGTGCTCCCGCTGCAGCGCTGGCCTCACTTCCGCGCTTCCGCTCGTTCTGAATCGTGCTCCCGCTGCAGCGTTGGCGTCATTATTTCCCGTGCCATGCCACGGCATGCAATGCAATGCTATGTGGTGTTCCGCTGTGCGATGCCATGCCTTCCGCTGCAATGCTAGAATATGTGCTTGACTACGCAGTACCACGCCATGCTGCCATGCTATGCATTGCTGCGCTTTGATCTCCAACGCCATGCTATGCCATGTTCTGTTATGTGCCGCTTTGCGATGCCAGTATTTGCGTTGCAAAGCTGTGAGATGCAATCCTTCACTACGCAACGCCACGCCATTCTATGACACACTACGCCCTGCCGTGCTCTTCTACGCCCTGGTATGTCGTACTCTGTGATACATCGCGCACCTTCTCGGGATCATTGCCCTGCTCGACGTCCGACTGTGCGAATAGAGAGGTGAACTTCGCCATGGTAAGGGGTGGGAGGGAGGGGCAGGACGTCAGATATGACGCGAGCGCACCTAGCTTGTCCCTTCCCCCCTCCTATTCCTCCTTCCCCCTCATCCCTCCTCCCTGCTCTTCCCTCCTCCTTTCCTTCTCCTCCGTCCTCCTATCCTCTTCCCTGTCCTCCTCCTTCTCCCTCCTCCCTCTTTCTCCATCCCCCCCCCCTCTCCCCAATCCCCCCCCCCCTCCTCGCCCTCCTAATCCCTCACCCTCATTAGTGTAGTATGGTTCCTCTTCATACAGCCTTCCGCCTCCCCCCCCCTCCTCCAGGAAGGCAGGGAGGAAAGGAGGGGGAGGAGTCGAAGGAGGTGGCGAAGGAGGAGGGGGAAGGAGGACAACGAAAGGATGAGGGAAGAGGCGGGAGGAGGGAGGAGGAGGAGGGAGGAGGAGGAGGAGGAATATACGGAGGACTAGAAGGAGGGGGATGGAGGTAGGGAGAGGAGCGAGGAAGAGGCGGGAAAAGGAGGCGGCAGGAGGATGGTAGGGATTTCAATGCTGCTGCTGCTGCTGATGATGCTGATGCTGATGCTGATGCTGATGATGATGGTGAACATGATGCTGCTGATGGCGGTGATGGTGATGCTGCTGCTGCTGATGATGATGATGATGCTGATGATGCTGATCATGTTTTTGATGCTGATGATGTTGAGGATGGTGATGTTGATGCTGATGATGTTGATGATGTTTCTGATGATGATGCTGGTACTACTTGTGATGATGCTGATGCTGGTGAGCATGGTGCGTATGATGCTGAGTATGATGATGCTGATGCTGCTGATGATGCTGACACTGATTATTGGTGGTGATGCTGATGATGATGCTGGTGGTGATATCGATGATGCTGATACTGATGAAGATGTCGGCGCTGGTGCTGACGATGATGCTAATGATAATGCTGTCGATGCCGATGCTGGTGATGATGAAGATGTTGATGCTGGTGGTGATGGTGGCGTTGCTGATGCTGCTGATGATGACGATTATGATGCTGATGCTGATGATGATGCTGATGATGATGATGATGATGATGATGATGATGATGCTGATGATGATTATGATGGTGATGCTGATGATGACGATGATGCTGATGATGCTGAGGCTGCTGATGATAGTGCTGATGCTAATGTTTCTGCTGATGGTGATGATGCTGATGATGCTGCTGCTGATGCTGCTGCTGATGATGATGATGATGATGATGCTGATGATGATGATGCTGATGATGATGATGATGATGACGATGAGGAAGAGGAGAGGAGGAGGACGAGAAGGAGGAGTAGGAGGAGGAGGAGGAGGAGGAGGAGGAGGACGACGACGACGTGGAGGAGGAGGAGGGGGAGGAGGGAGGAGGGAGGAGGGAGGGGAGGAGGAGGAGGAGGAGTGGGAGGGAGGAGGGAGGAGGGATGACGCAGAGAGAGGAGGGAGGAAGGAGAGGGAGGAAGAGGAGGGGAGAGGAAGAGGAGGGGAAGGAGGAGGAGAGGAGGAGGGAGGAGGAGGAGGGAGGAGGAGGAGGAGGAGGAGGGGGAGGCGGAGGAGGAGGACGAGGAGGACGAGGAGGACGAGGAGGACAAGGAGGACGAGGAGGTGGAGGAGGAGGAGGAGGAGGTGGACGAGTGGGACGAGGAGGACGAGGAGGACGAGGAGGACTAGGATGAAGAAGAGGAGGAGGGGGACGAGGAGGAGGAGGAGGGCGGATGAGGAGACGGCTGCGGCGGCGGCGACCACTTGTTAACGCGCCAACGAGCGCCAGATCAGCGGCGACCGATGGGCGACGTGAGAGCACTGTGTCCCCGCTGATGCCACGCATGCAGCCATCCCTCGAACGCTTGCTATGCATGAGGCCCTGACACTGACATTTCCCCTGGAGGACAGATGGCTGGAGCAGGCCGATAAGACACCAGATTTACAGCAGAGGTCGACGGGGTCGCCAGGAACCGCCCCCAGACCACTGCTTCAACTGCACGCAAGCAACTGCTGAGCGTACTCCTCGCATACATGATAATCCAAAGCATGTGCTGGTCCCTGTTCCCTCGCCGTATCTTCTGGGCGTGACTGCCGGGAGGCGCCCACATGTCTCGATAACAGTTTGACCTAGCACAGTCATCCTTACATTGCTTGCCTGACCAGACTCACTTTCGACGTCCACTCGAATATCACCCTGATTCTGTTCGCTAAAACTGCGCTGCTCATTCACTTGCGGTGCTTGGCGCTGCGCAGCAGCCGTTGTAAATTGCCCTTCGTTTTCCGCTCCTGCGTCGTCCTGGGAGGTGGGCTAGGCTTGGCCGTGCTGCCGATCTTGAGGAAGAGGCTCGTGATGACCCAATCCATCGGCACCATGGAGCCGACCAGCGTGGCCCAGGCATGGATGTAGCAGGTGTGCCGAACTTGCTGAGGCATTTCCTGCTTCACGTAGACTGTTTTGACCTGCCAGTAGTTAAGGTACTCTGCCGTCGCGACCGCTGGAAATGCTTGGATCTTGCCTACGAACGCTTGTAACGCTACCATCTCGTTGCGACCTTCTGATCCTGCTGAGGAGTTGGATTGGTATTGAGAGCCTTTCTTATTGCCATACTCTCCACTAGGCCAGGATGGCACAATCCGTGCTCTTCGGGCTTGGCCTTGGCTGTCTCTGTGTTGCGACCCTCGGAAAACCTCCCAGAAGGCCGTATTAGTTGCGAGCTCTCTCACCCATGATCTGGCAGGATGTAAAACTACAACCCCGCTGCTGCTCAAATACTGCTGAGCCTTGAGCCTCTCCGAAATGTGCACAAGGAGCAGTTAAGAATTTTTCAAGTATGTGAATGGGCAATCAAAGCCCTCCTGGCAGGCCTCTTGACCGCCGCCTTGGGAGCACTCCTGTGCTTGTGGGGCTTCTCGGGCTCTTGGAAGACTCTTGGGCGTCTCCTGGGTTCCCTTCGCGGTTTTCTTGTCAGGGGCCGTCTTTGCAGGCATTTGTGCGCCTTCTCTCGGCTATGTTGGCCATTTCGAGGGTACCATTCCTTCAAACCGTCTAGGACGTTGGTATCGGGCGGGGCAGGACCGGGCTACGCACATCGTTCCACAGCGTTCCGCGTTCCAGACGGAACGTTCTCAGAGTATTCTGGTGCGCTCTGGTCGGCCGCGGCGCCCGATGCATCCTGTAGGACCGTCGTGTCTCAGAGATCCCCGATGCGTCCTGGTACGATCTTGTCCTGGTCTTGGCTTCGAATTGAGGGATTGGCGCGATTCGCGCGTGGGCACTTGCAAGAGAGGGAGCCTCGGAAGACTAGAAGTCCAGACAGACAGACGGAGACAAACAGCTCCGGAGCATGATACCCTGCCTCGACGTGCCATAGGGGGGCCCAGGGGCAGACAACGTTGCTTGTCACAGTTAACAATGCCTACCCTATTGGGGGTAGTAGCAAGACCACGCAATGAGGAGGAGGATGATCATGAGGAGGAGGTGGTGGAGGAGGAGGGGGGGAGGAGGGAGGAGGCGGAGTGATGACGACGTGGAACGGGCGCGCGCTGTTTGCAGCTCCCGGCAACAATGCGTGGCGCGGTGGGGAGGGGGGTCGGCGGTTGCAAATTGGTGGGCGCTGCGGCAGGATCCGCTCAAAGGGTGGTCCGACGAGAAGAAGGCACCGCGCACGCCGATTGCCATCGTCGCCGTCGTCGTCGTCGTTCGTCGTAGTCGTTTTCGTCGCCATGCGTCGTCTCGCGTGTCGTCGCCATTCGTCGTCCTCGGGTGTCGTCGTGCGCCGTCGGCCTCGTGCGTCGTCGTGGTTCGTTGCCGTCCTCTTGTCCTCGTTGTCCTCGTCCCCGTGCGCCATGATCGTCACTTGACGTCGTCGTTGCTCGCAGTCTTCGTCGTCGTCGTCATAATGATGCTGCGCGGAGTCTCAAGATGCTCCGCGAAGGCAAGGACCCGTCCAGTAAGGTGTTTTTTGGTCGGAGTTTTCCATTAAAACGACTGGCGTGAGCTTGGGCTGGGTCGGGTTGCTGCTGGGAGGCCAGCAGCCCCGACCTCGCCCAGGCCCGCTGTCGTTCTCAATCAACTGGGCCCGATGTTCGCTCGTTCGCGAGTTGGGGATTTGGCCTTGAATGGAGCAACTGGAGAAACAGGAGGGAGGAGGAGGGAGGAGAAGGAGGAGGAGGACGAGGTGGAGGAGGAGGAAGTGGAGG
>CAUYUJ010006657.1:125000-165000 GCA_963575745.1 Prorocentrum cordatum
TTTTGGCTCAACCAGCAGCAGGCGTAGTGAGGGCTGGCTGCTGACTTCGTGAATTCAGGCGCAAACCATGGCGCGCCCCAGGGATGGCGCAACAAAAGGTGAAATCTGTGGCGCGGCCCATGGTTGGCGCAACCCACTGCCCAACCAAAAGCGCATCCCACGGACGGCCAAACCGACGCAACCCATGGATCGTACAGCCAAGGCGCAACCAGTGGATCGCGCAACCCATGGCGCAACCTGTTGCAACAACACCCATGGACTGCGCCACCTGCGGCGCAACCCAAGGAGGGCTGAACCCATTGGCGCAGCCCATGGATGGCGCACCCCACGGCGCAATCCACGGAGGGACGAGCCCACGGTGGAACCCATGAATCGATTGGTCAGTTTGCTTATTTCAAGAGTTTTTGTCTCTCAAAAAGGCAAAGCCTCCTACTTCCATTCAGGGCCACGCTGTCTACTGCTGTTGTCCTATACGGGGAGCCAAGCAGGCGGCAGTTGTCATCCACCGGGACTCGGCCTTGAGGTTGATTAGGGAGCCTCGCATTCTTGAGAGAGCGGCAGGGGTATATTGCCGCCATCCGGAGTTGGGCCATATCCTATATGGAACTGTGCACCTTCATCCGTCTACTAGCAGAGCAGAGTATAATAAATCCCTCTTGGACTTGATAACTCTTGTGGAGTCGGTTCCCAATGAAGCTAAACTTATTTTGGGTGTGGATGCTAATTGCAACCTCCGTGGTGTAGATGATTGCCATGATTACGTCGGGCCGTACACGCATAACAGTGGAGACCCTTTGGAGAAAGAGCGCCCGTGGAAGGCCCAATCTTTATTCGCAGAGATGTGCACGTATGGTTTGTATGCTGTCAACACGTATCATTACCATCATTTGTGTTATCACACATGCTATCATGATTTCCGGTTCCCGCCTAATCAAATTGATTATTTTCTTGTGAGAGGAGTTGCTGTGAAAGACGGCGCTTGCAAGGTCAGCTCATGTGCCGCGACAACGACAGACCACGTCCCTCTGATCCTCTCTCTGAACCTCTCCGACCCTTCTTCTAATTGGATTCCAGTGTCTTCGGCCGGTACAACACCGAAGAAGCCGGTGGGGTGGCGCTGCTCAGACGCAACAGCCTATCGTAATTCATTGGTTGCCGCGGTGGGGGGAACTGAAGTTTTTCACAGTGCGTGGCCAGACGCCGAGACGAGGGGTTTATTCTGCGACGGCTCGTTTTTCGATCGGGTTCACGGCCAGAGAGGGGCTAAAAGTACCCGCCTGTTGGGCAGAGGTGGTTGGGGATTCGCTCTGTTCTCGATTGGGCACCCGCGGTCTGGGGAGTTGCCTATATACGAGTGCTGTGGCCCAGTGGAAATTGATAGTACTCAGCCGCTTTTCATAGGAGCTGCCCGAGTGTCCAGCGCGACTGGGGAGTTATCAGCTCCAGTTGAAGCGTGTGTATGGCTGTTGTCTCAGGCGGAGCTCCCGGAGTCCGAGCGCCACATCCGCCAAGGCCAGAAGATCAAGTTCATCTTCGATTCTTTGTATGTGGTAAACATCCTGCGTGGCATTTGTAATCCCACGGTGAACGTGGGTTTAGTGGCTATGTTGCAGGTTTTATGGAGGCAAGTGCGATCTATTTATGCTGTATGCGAACCTGTTTGGGTCAAGAGCCATGCCAAAAACTACGGCAACGAGTACGTAGATGTCCTCGCAAAGGCAGGGGCAGATCCATCTTCGACGCTGGCAGCCCGAATTTCGCGGCGGTCTTATTGTCTTCGGCACTGGGAGGCGGACCGGTGGGATGAGAAGATGCGGGCAGCGACCGTTCCTGAAGCGGAGCTTGCTACGTGGAGGTGTCCACCATCGTTCGCATCGGCTGGTTTGGGCACGCAAGATAATCCTCGGACGCTGGAGCCGAGGTCTCGGCGCCGGCGCCATACGAGAGCGCTGGAGGACATAGACATGACGGACGTGCTGGAGCATCGCAGCTTCCACGACGCTCGCGTGGACAATCAAGGACGACCCCTGCCGTCTCTCTCCTCTTTGACTTCTATATTGGCATCTGTCGCATCTAGGCTAGGAGATTCGAGCTCGACGGGCGTCCGTCCATACCCGGACCAAGATGACTTAGTCAAATCTCTTCGGAGCCTCACCGATCTCCGACATGCTTCGGAAGATCCCCGGACAAGGCACATTTTTACCTTGGCCGCAAATCTTGTACGGCGTCGCCTCACGGCGTCGAAGGTCCAGCACGAATGCGCGGAGCGTCTTCGAATGCGGCGCGGGGCATCGGATCGTTCGCAGTCCTCGTGGCTCGGCAGGCTGATCAACAAAAACGGTGTGCTCTGCGAGGCACAGGAAGAGATCCACCAGATCGCCGTGGAGTTTTTCAGGAACTTGTACGAATCCGCGAATATCAAAATCATCCCCGGGTGGATTCATAAGCGGTGGGATCGAGCCGATCTGGACGCCTTGGGGGGTATCTCTCCGGCCTTGGTCCGGAATTGCACCATGAAACTTAAGAAAGGCAAGAGTTGTTCTAGATCCGACATGGTGGTGGCAGAGATGTTGCAGGAGGCGCCCGATGAAGTTTTCGATATTATTGCGGCTCTGTTTGGTTTACGTCTTATCAATCATCCTACTCTTGCGGAGGACGAGGTCTGGGATGAGTTCGACATCCATTTGATTGAGAAGGTGGTGAACCCAGTTTTGATACAGAAGTGGCGCCCTATTGCACTATTGTCTGTTCTCTGGAAGCTGTATATGATGGTGTTGTCGGAAGTCGGTAAATTGGGAGATATCGAGTTGTCGCGTCACCAGTTCGCGTTCCGGAAATCTTACCAGGTCGCGGAGGTGCAGTTCATACTTCGCATGTTGACTGAAAAAGCGATTGAGTTCGATATGGGCTTGTTCATCTTCGACGGGGACTTGTACAAGGCGTACGACGCCGTGGACCACGGTGTGTGGGCCGACGCTTTTAACAAAGAAGGCATACCAAATTTGATTACTGCTGGGGTGATCCGGGAAGTCAGACGAGCACGAGGCCGCATCCGCTTCCCCAGAGGTGGTCCGACGATTCCTATACAGCGCACGCGCAGTATCTTCCAGGGGGACCCGCAAGGTCCACAGAAGTTCAATATTATCGCCGACGTGGCCCTCATCCGCCCTTTCTTGGCATTATGTGCGAAGAATGGTTGGGGCGTGTCTGTCGAGCACGATGATTTGATGGCGCTGCAACGGGCCGGACATGCGCCAGAGGTGCCTGCCAGTACCGGGCGGCTTCCTATCCTCGTCTTCGCAGATAAGTACTGGTTGTTGGCAAGCTCTAAGGTTCAGTTACAAAAAATGGTGGATGCGTGGCACACCCGAGTGCGAGATCACGGATGGAGCGTGGAATTGGCTGCATGCGCATGGTCTGCCACGAAGGATTGCGAACATCCATTGGTCATCCACGACGTGTGGACCAACCCGACCCCGTCTTCCGCGGCCCCCCCGCCGAAAAAGCGTGCCAAACTAGTGAACGACAAGCCGGAAGTTTCCCTTCCATTCACTCCGCGTGCTCTGGGCTTCAAAGTCTTGGGACACATGCATACGATGAACAATGATGCGACCGTGGAGGTGGAACGAAGGATCAAGAATGCGTGGAACGCTTTCGGGAAGCACCGCCGTCTTTTGACCTGCAAGGCTAGTCCTCTCCGTCGGCGTTTAGAGGCTTTGTCTCAGTTTGTCTTGCCGGCCCTCACTTACAACATCGGGGTCTTGCACTTGACGAAAAGGCACCTCCAGAAAATACGGGCGACAGAGAACAAGATGATGCGCGGGGTCCTTGGTACCAAATTGTAGATCCCAGCGGAGACGCATCTTGATTTCGATTTCGATTGGGATGATGATCTCGTTGGGGAGCACTGCCGCCTCATCAACGTGAAGCTCAACTTGCTGCGGTCAAAATACAATTTAGAACGCTGGGACATAATTTGCCTCGAGAGAGTCTTTACGTGGGCCGCGCATGTGGCACGTTTTGGCAAGTATTCTCAGGACAGGATCGCGTGGCAGGTGTTGCAGTTCCGTGGTATTGCATATTTACGTCAACTGGAAAAGTCATACGGCCAACAATGTCATGGTAGATGTTTCCATATGTGGAGATACGAACACCAGTTTTCGAAAATCTTCGGCGATGATTGGCAGAATCTGGCTATGGACCAGGAGCAGTGGGCAGATCTGAAAGAGTATTGGCTGACACAACGATTTCTGAGGTAGGGTTAAGATCCGGACTAGCACTAGTACGCCGTGCCTGCACGCGGGTAGCCGCAGACCTTCGGGTAAGCAGCGTCACAGACAGACAGTCGTCGTCGTTTTCGTCGTCGTCATCATCGTCGTTCGTCGTCCTCATCGTCTTCATCGTTCGTAAACTACGCTCTGGCATCAACTTCCACCAAGATCTCCCACAGGTTGTACACTGGGGGTGGACAGGTCTCGTGGTGCTCGAAGTGCGGTGCTTTCGGCAACAGAAGGTCGCAGTATTTGGTTGCCAAATATATCGGCCACCCGCGCAATAATGATGCTGCGCGGAGTCTCAAGATGCTCCGCGAAGGCAAGGACCCGTCCAGTAAGGTGTTTGTTGGTCGGAGTTTTCCATTAAAACGACTGGCGTGAGCTTGGGCTGGGTCGGGTTGCTGTTGGGAGGCCAGCAGCCCCGACGTCGCCCAGGCCCGCTGTCGTTCTCAATCAACTGGGCCCGATGTTCGCTCGTTCGCGAGTTGGGGATTTGGCCTTGAATGGAGCAACTGGAGAAACAGGAGGGAGGAGGAGGGAGGAGAAAGAGGAGGAGGACGAGGTGGAGGAGGTGGAGGAGGAGGAGGAGGAGGAGGGGGAGGGCGGAGGAGGAGGAGGTGGAGGAGGAGAAAGGAGGAGAGGAGAAAGAGAGGGAGGAGGAGGAGGAGGAGGAGGAGGAGGAGGAGGAGGAGGAGGAGGAGGAGGAGGAGGAGGGGGAGGATGAGAAGGAGGACGAATAGAAGGAGGTGCAGGAGGGATGACCAGAAGGAGGACGAACAGAAGGATGAGGATGGATGACGTCACGTGTGAGATGTATGTCCCTAGGAGTAGAAGGAACCGACATATCGCAGTACGGCGAATAATGAGAGGGAGGAGGAGGAGGAGGAGGAGGAGGAGGAGGAGCATCAGAAGGGATAGTATTGCTACATATGCCACGTTGCCGTCTCCAGGTGACATTCTTATGATGATGTTGATGCTGATGCTGATTATGATGATGCTGCTGCTGCTGATGATGATGATGATGTGGATGATGATGATGATGATGCTGATGATGATGATGATGATGATGATGATGATGATCATAATGATGCTGATGATGATGACGGTGAGGTTTATTGTGATGGTGATGATGCTGATGATGCTGATGATGATGATGATGATCGTACTGCTGCTGATGATGATACTGATGGGGTTGAGAATGAGGATGAGGATGCGGATGCCGATGAGCATCCGGATCATGATCACGACGATGTTGCTGCTGCTGATGATGATGGGAAGGAGGATGCGGATGCGGATGAGGACACGGATGAGGATGAATTTGATAATGAGGATGATGATGATGATGACGATGACGATGATGATGATGATGATGATGATGATGATGATGTTGCTGATGATGCTGATGTAGACGATTCTGATGATTATGGTGGTAGTGGTGGTGATACTGGTGTTGCTGATGATGATGCTGCTGATGATGATACTGATGCTGCTGATGATGATGATGATGATGAGCATGGTGATGAGGTGGGGAATTAGGATGCAGATGAGGATGAGGATGAGGATGAGGATGTTGACGATGGTGCTGATTCATGATGATGATGGTGATTCTGATGATGATTAGGCTGATAATGATGGCGATGACGATGCTGATGATGACGATATTGATGGTTATGATGATTATGTTGATGCTGATAATCTTGATGATGATGGTGATGGTGATGCTGATTATGCTGACGATGATGATGATGATGATGATGATGATGATGATGATGATGATGATGATGACGATACTGACGATACTGACGATGATGATGCTGCTGCTGATGATAATGCTGATGATGATGGTTGTGGTGGTGATGATGCTGATGATGATGATGATGTTGGTGGCGGTGGTGGTGATGGTGATGATGATGATGCTGCTGATGATGATGATGATGCTGATGATGATGCTGCTGCTGATGATGATGATGATGACGGGGAGGAGGATACTGAAGATGATGGTGCTGCTGCTGATGATGATGATGATGATGGTGATGATGAGGAGGAGGAGGAGGAGGAGGAGGAGGAGGAGAGGATGAGAAGGATACTGAGGAGGAGGAGGGGGAGGAGGAGATGGAGGAGCATGCGGAGGAATTGGGGGTGCCGCGGGGGAGGTGGTTGCCAGATGGTTGCGAGGTGGTTGCCAGGTATCTAGTGGCGGGAGTCGAGATAAGTTCCGAGCCAGAGATTGTCAGGTAGGGGTTCCCAAGAACAGAATTCGGCGGGGTGGGGGTGCCGGGGCCAGGTGGTGGCGAGGTGGCGGGGTTTGCGGAGAATGACGCGTGGTGCGTGTTTGGGAAGGATACCTTATACACGTCTGGGGCTCGAACATCGCCAGGGGCGGAGAGGATACCTCCTCCGCCTACGGATGAGCACGCGTAGTGCATGGTCGTGAAGGATACGTCACACGCTAAAGTCGGCCGCACACGCCACTTGGGGCGGCGGATTTTCGCGTGACGTTGCCCAACTGAATTGACTGGCCGCGCCTGTTAACAGGTTGTTTGTTTCTGGCGGCCTGGTTCGCAACCTATGGCGCACCCCAAGAGAAGTTTCCTTAACCTGGGCCGCCGAATGCGCAGCGTATGTCGCAGCCGTAAGGAGTCCGCTACATCGTCGGCCGCCGAGTGCTCAACCTATGGCACAAACAATGGCAGGCCGTTTTGTTACTAGTTATCGGCCGCCGAGTGCGCAACCTATAGCGCAACGAATAGCAATCCGTTGTATCTTCGGCCACCCATGACGCAACGTATTCTGCAACAAGTAGCAGGCCCTTTGAGTCTCGGCCACCGAGTGCGCAACTTTTGGCTCAACCAGCAGCAGGCGTAGTGAGGGCTGGCTGCTGACTTCGTGAATTCAGGCGCAAACCATGGCGCGCCCCACGGATGGCGCAACAAAAGGTGAAATCTGTGGCGCGGCCCATGGTTGGCGCAACCCACTGCCCAACCAAAAGCGCATCCCACGGACGGCCAAACCGACGCAACCCATGGATCGTACAGCCAAGGCGCAACCAGTGGATCGCGCAACCCATGGCGCAACCTGTTGCAACAACACCCATGGACTGCGCCACCTGCGGCGCAACCCAAGGAGGGCTGAACCCATTGGCGCAGCCCATGGATGGCGCACCCCACGGCGCAATCCACGGAGGGACGAGCCCACGGTGGAACCCATGAATCGCGCAGCCCATGGTGCGCAACATTGGTGGCACCCTCTCCTGTCATTTTCCGCGGGGCCACGCCCGATGTGTGTTCGCCGTCTGGGCAGGCGGTGCCACCCCCCCCCCGCGGCGAGTTGTCGTGCGATGTTCCACATCGTCGCCCCGAAGTGTGCAGATCACACCATTATCGTCAGAGGGTGATGACGAGGGTAAGGACGCGACGGTGGCGGTGGCGATGTTTTTTGATCATGCTGGTATTGTTGCTGTTGCTGCTGATGATGCTGGTACTGACGCTGATGCTGATGCGGCTGACGATTATGATGGTGATGATCATGTTGCTGCTGATTATGTTTCTGCTACTGATGCTGTTGATGGTGGCAATGCTGCTGCAGCAGATGCTGCTGATGTTGTTGATGATACCAATGGTGGTGATGGTGATGTTGATGGTATTGGTAACATTGATGATGATGATGATGATGATGATGATGATGATGATGATGATGATGATGATGATGATGCTGCTGCTGCTGCTGCTGCTGCTGATGACGATGCCGATGCTGCTGCTGATCATGATGACGATGATGAGGATGAGGATGCTGATGCGGATTAAGATGGTTGTGATGGTGATGCTGATGATGGTCGTGATGATGTTGATGACGATGCTGGTGGTGGTGATGTTGATAATGCTGATGCTGATGCTGGTGACGATGCTGCTGCTGATGCGTATGCTGATGATCGTGATGCAGATGCTGCTGCTGATGATGATGGTGACGACTGTGATTGTGATTCTCCCATCGATGCTTATGGTGAAGGGTGGTGGTGCTGATGCTGGTGATGATGATGGTGGTGATGATGATTATGATGCTGACGATGCTGATGATGATGAAGATGATCATGATGCTGATGCTGATGCTGAGGCGGAGGCTGATGCTGCTGCTGGTCCTGATGACGATGATGAGGTTGATGAGGCTGGTGCTGATGCTGATGATGACGATGCTGCTGATTCTGATGATGCTGCTGGTGATGCTGATGATGATGGGTGTAGCGGCGGTGGCGATGCCGATGACCACTCGTAATGCATATCAAGGTAGCGATGATGAGGACAATGACGACGACGGAACACATTGACTATGATGGTGACGATTTATAACTGTGATGGCGACGACGATGACGATGACGACGTTGACGATGAAGTTGCTGTATGTGATGTGGCGATGCAGGATGACTGCCCCTTCCAAGGCGTACTGCTGCGAGAACGAGCAAGTCGGCTGCGGCGACGGTCAAAGCGCCATCGTCGACGACGCGCCCCGCGGCAGGGGAGGAGGCGGAGGTGCAGGATGATCGTGAGTGGTGACGAGAAGGATGGATGGGAAGTGACGAGGGGCTGAGGGTGGGCAAGGAGGGGCAGGGTGACGCTCGGCATGAGGGAACTGGAGGCTCCCGTGGAGCCTGCCAGCCAGCCTGGAAGCCTGGAAGGGTGGCGCCAGGGTGTTGAGACCGCCCTGGACTACTCGGGGGGGGGGGGATGTTGAAGGCAGCCAGGGCTACCTCGAGCCTCGGGCGGCTGTCTGTGCGAGGTGCGAAGCCTTCTTAGGGAGAGAGGTGTTCATTTTGGATGCGGCCAGCTTCTGTCCTCAGTACTTCCTGCTGGTCTTCCCCTGGTTCTTTTCGTGTGCCTATGCGCAAGAGGCTCCCGAGAGGGGCCTCGGTCCTGATGAAAGTTTCCTCGTGGTAGATTTACGTTGTTTATCACCATTTTGGCCCAAGGCTTGCCGCTCCCCTCGACCGCCCTGCGGCGTTTTGAATGCGAGTGATCGCGCTTGAGTCATCCACGCTTTGGCAACTTCGTCGCGCGGGCTGAGGCCCAACGTCGGCGCGCGCGGGGCTTCCATGCGCCGTGGGGGCGCCGAGCGCGGCTCTGCTGGAGGAGGCAACGGCGAGGGCAGCTGCCCCCCCCACGCCATCCACAGGCGAGAGTGGCGCAATCGGCGGCGGAACGGTGCGGTGCCTCTCGCCCAGGCGCCAGCCATTGCGCAAGGCTTCAGGCTACGCCATTTGCCGCCGCATGCCGATCACCAGCGTGCGGGTGCCAGTTCGCGAAGGCGCGGCCACAGCGCTGCACGGGTGGCTGGCCGGCTGGCCCGCGCAGCCCTCGCTGGAGGTTCGCCTCGCCACCCTCAACGGTCCAGGGCAGGACCCGCGGCGGTGGCAGTGGGCGCCGCAGGCGTTCGGGCAGGTCCCCGTCCCCGCCACCGACGCGCAGCGCCAAGCGGATGCTGGCCCGCGGGCCCAAAGCGCGCCTGGGTGTGGCGCTATGTGCTGCGCGGCCACGTCAGAGGAGGAGGAGGAGGACGAGGAGGCGTTGGCGTGCCCGGCCCGAGGGCGCCGTAACAGGGCGCCCCTGGCTGAGTGCTGTAGAGGTTCTCCCGTCGAGTCGCTGTGGGGGTTCACGGGCCAGGCGGGGCAGCGCTCCGTCGTGGCCGCCACCCCGCTGCAGGAGGTCCGCAGCCGCTGGTTCGCAGCCCTCGGCGCGGGGCCACCAGGTTGGCAGCGGTCGCACCGGCGCGGGTGGGCGGGCAGGCGGCCCGATCGGGGATGTAGAAGGAGACGGCCCACCACGGCGCACCGCGGTGGACGACCCCCGTCGAGGGTGAGACGGCGGCCCGCAGGGGCGACGTTGCCGCGGCCCCCTGGCAAAAGCTGGTGGCGCCAAGCGGCGGTGGCGCCAGCGGGAGTGCGGCCAGCGCGATGCGCCCCCCCGAAGAGAGGTGGCCCTGGCGCGAGCCGGGGGGCAGCCGAGTCCTCGCCCACCGAGGTTGCCGTCGCGCACGGTCGGTTACAGCCAGGACCACCAGGCACTGGGAGCCCAGGAGGCGCCAGTAAAGCCAGGTACGTAAGCTGGTGTTTTTTTGGGGTGTGACGGCAGTTCCGGTTAGTGGAATGGAGCGGGGGAAGGGCGTCCCCTGGCACACGTCACTAAACCAGGTCCCATTAACCCCAGTCCCGCCAACACCCGATGGTCTCCTAAGCCTTCAGCTCACCTGTGGCGTCGGCCTCGCCCAGCGCGCGTTGCAGACGGGGTCGAGACGAGGCAAGCGCGCGCCGCCCCCGGAGGCGCCGTCACGGCGGTGAGGCTCGCCGGGACAGCCGATTCGGCGCGTTTCGATGCAACGTACGCAGCTCAAACAACCGCAGCGTTGCTGGATTTGTGCATATTGTTCCATCTCCTTCCGCTCCATTGCCTCCACATTGGCATTCGGCCGGCCTTTTCAGGGGTGTAGGTTTCGCTGTGTTGTTAGTATTCCTCTCTTCTTTGTAATGTGTGCACGCTTTTGTTTATGAACATCGTGGAGCCAACGTGCTTCCAGCGTTCCAGCGCCACCGCCGTGCTTTTCCAGGGTCGTTCTCCGAGACGATTGTCGGCGTCCTGTCCTGTCCTGTCCCGCGGTCCTTCTATAGGATCTGATCCGTCGCTCCTCGCGCACCACGCGCAACCGAGCCCTGCCGCTTCTGCGTGCCCCCAGGCCTCCGAAGTGGGGTCCGAGTAGATGGGGTCGGAGACCGCATCGCCGTTGCGGCTCGATGTGGAGCTGCGCTTCCTCCGCACCGACGTCGCCGATGCATCGCCGACGTCGCCGATGCATCGATTCATCGGCGCTGCAGCGCGACCTCAGACCCTATCGACTCGGACCCCACCCGGGAGGCCCCCCCGTGCTGGAGCTTCGAGTCTGCCCTGCGGGGCAAAAACTGCGCCCGGGGCGCCGCTTCGTCGGCCGCGCCCTGTCCGCGGGCCTGCTCCGTGCTTGCGGCGGCGGGCGCCCCCCCCCGAAAAGACGTGCGAGAGGCGCCCGGCGCAGAGGAGCCCTGGCCGGCGGCCTCTCCGGCTCCCTGCCGGTTGCTGCTCCCTGGCTCCCGCCGTGGTGTTGCACCGTTTGCGCTGCGGCTGGCCGCCACCCTCGCTGGGCCCTGCTTCCGAGGGTCGTACTCCTCCTGCGCCTCCTCCTCCTCCTCCTGCTCCTCCTCCTGCTCCTCCTGCTCCCGACCTCCCTCTTTTTTGTTGTTTAAAAACCCTCCCTCTTCCTCCTCCTCCTCCTCCTCCTCCTTCTCCATGCATCCATGCATCCATCCATCCATCCATCCATCCATCCATCCATCCTTTTTCGTCCTCATCTTCCTCCCTCCTCCTCCTCCTCCCCCCGTTTCTGCAGGGAGGGGGCGGGAGTGGGGGAGTGGCCCCTCCTGCTCATGACCTGCCCCTGGCCCTCCTCTTCCTCCTCCTCATCTTCCTCCTCCTCCTCCTCCTCCTCCTCCTCCTCCTCCTCCCTCCCTTTGTCCCTCCCATCTCACTCCTCTTCATCTTCGTCCTGCTTCTATGTCGCCGCCAGGACGGTAGCTACCGGTGCGAACTCGCCACCATGGCGCGCGTGGGAGGGGTGTCGGCGCGGCATGGCCATCGGGCCCCCCCAGGGTCGTCGTCTCCGCCGTCGTCGTCGTCGTCGTCGTCGTCGTCGTCGTCGTCGTCGTCGTCGTCGTCGTAGTAGTCGTCGTTGTCCTCCTCCTCCTCCTCCTCCTCCTCCTCCTCCTCCCTTGGCTTTCACGTGTCCAGGCGCGCGAAGCCGTCGCCGAGGCCGCAGCCTCGTCATCCAAGAACTGAGCGGTTACATAGCCAGCTGATTCGCACTCTTTGGATCGTGGACGGCAAGTGATGTTTGCTCCTTCGCGTTCTCGTCCTCTTCGTTCTCATCGCCGGCATCATAATCGGAGTAGCATGATAATGGAAGAAAAGAGGAGTCGGCGTGGCGTGAGCCCTGATGGGGAGGGGACTGCCAGCGCGCAAAGAAGCGCCCCATGGGATGAGCACGGGACCCTGAAAGATGCTCGCCTCTTACAATGAAAGCACGTCGTCTGCAGAAGGCCCGTTTTCGTGTGCAGCCCTCTGCATGTCTCACTTCCGTTCAATCCTTATCGAAAACGCCTACGGCGAATCACCGCCGCCCCCTGCCTTTTGGAATCGCCCATTTGGCCGAAAGTTTCGGCCAGAGCTCTGCCAAGCTATCCGACCATGTCTTCCCCCAGCCGTTGTATAAACTCTTCGGGAACACGCGCGGGAGAAAGAAGAAGCAGAGGAGATGGAGGACAAATGATGATGGTGCTGATGCTGATGCTGATGCTGCTGATGCTTACGCTGATGCGTATGATACTGATGACGATGATGATGCTGATCATGCTGATGATGATGATGATGATGATGATGATGATGATGATGCTGATGACGATGATGATGATGATGATGATGATGATGATGATGATGATGATGATGATGATGCTGATGATGATGATGAGGATGATGATGATGAGGAGGATGAGCATGAGGATGAGGATGATGCTGATGCTGATGATGCTGATGCTGATGTTGCTGATGATGCTAATAACGATGATGACGATGATGATGCTGCTGCTGATAATGATGCTGATGATGACGATAATGGTGATGGTTGATGGTGATGGTTATGATGATGCTGATGATGATGATGATGATGATGATGATGATGATGATGAGGAGGAGGAGGAGGAGGAGGAGGAGGAGGAGGAGGAGGAGGAGGAGGAGGAGGAGGAGCGTCGGAAGCAAACGCAGTGAGAAACCTGAGGGGGATCCATGATTTTGGCCTCTCGGGGCGTTGTTGGGAGGAGTCGGGACGTCTCGAAGGCTTCTTGGGTCGTCTTGGGGCCATCTCGGGCTTCTTGGACCACTCGTGCGGCGATTCGGGGCCCTCTTGGACCGCCTTGGGGCCGCTTGGAACCCTCCTGGCCCCTCTTGGTGCCCTCCAGGGTGAAGAAGTCACGCGAGAAGCTGCGACTCGCCCCGGGAGGCACGCGACGGGCCCCAAGGGCGAGGCGGTGCGGCCCAGGAGATTGGCAATGTTGGGTCCGGCCCCAAGAGAACTGAGGCTCCAGGGGATCCAGCAAGGGACCTGAACGCACTCCAACTCGTGCCTCCAGGGCACGGTACCGGATACATACATATGTGTGCATATGTTTACACAAGTGTTTGCTCATGTGTATATTTATATATATATATATGTGTACATACACATTTGTACACGAGGTGGTGCATGTTTTTCCATTGCCACAAAGTTGTTGCATTTGGTGCACGTGATGCGCACTTGCACACAGCACCAACAACATTTTTGCGTAGGGGTTGCGCCATGCCATGGGCTAATTGTTTTGAACATCGGAGTTTGTTTTTGCTGGGGGATTGATGCGCTTGCCTGTTTCGTGCAGGACACATGCAGCTTCGTCGCATTACGGTTATACTGAACGCCTTTCCATACAATATGTTTGCCACTGTTGTGGTTCAGATGCAAACATATTTTCACCGTTCTTGCGGGCGTTGAGCACTTCGATGCAAATCGTCGGTTCCTCTAGAGCACATCGTGTCTTGCACTCTGGTTGCACCTCATGTTTACCCATGTTCCTATCCAGCTGCCTTTGGAAAACCGCGCTACCGTGCCAGCTCAGCCCCGCAGCATGAATGAGGTCGAGTTTCAAGAGTCCCTCGAGTCCAGTGTTTTTTTTTAACTGGCGCATGTCTTGAACACCATCTCCTTGTTCGCAGCCTCGTTCGTATGTTCCTTGCTCATTCGTCCTCTTTTCCCCCCTTGAAGGTATCTGGTGCGGTCCTCTGGGCCTCTTTAGAGCGTCTTGGGCGCTTTGGGCGCCTCTCGGGGCCATGTTGATTTCCCGATGGTACCCAACGGGGGTCCCGGTGCCGTCTTGGGCGCGATGGTTCTACAGAGCTCTCCCGGAGAGGCTCTATTGAACCGTCTTGGAGACGTCTGGGCAGGTCTTTGGGCCGTCTTGAAGCCCCTTTTGTGCCGTTCTGGGCTGTCTTGGGGCGCTCGTGAGACCGTCTTGGGTCTTCCCAAGGGTTTCGTGAGATTCTCCGAAGTTTGCCTGAGGCGATCTCAGGCTGAAAAGAGTGCGAATCAACCAACATTTGTTTGTTTTTTAGTTCCCAACCATCCTGTGGTTTTGGGTCCTCGTTTTGAAGAGACAGCGCCCGCGTCCTCCTTCCTTCCTTCTCCTCCCGCTGCCTCCCCTCCCTCTCCCCATCATCAGCATCATCGTTACCATCCCACCCCCATTTCGGCAAACCCCTCACACATTTCGTGACCCCATAGGGAGCTCCACCGAAGGCCCCAGTGGCAAAGTTCGCATGCAGTTCCACCCCCATTTGGGCCCACCCCTCACACGGGTCGTGGCCCCGTAGGGAGCTCCACCGAAGGCCCCAGTGGCAAAGTTCGCATGCAGTTCCACCGCTATTTTGGCGCCCTTCACACGGTTCGTGGCCCCGTAGGGAGCTCCACCGAAGGCCACCGTGGCAAAGTTCGCATGCAGTTCCACCCCCCATTTCGGCGCACCCCTCACACGGTTCGTGGCCCCATGGGGAGCTCCACCGAAGGCCCCAGTGGCAAAGTTCGCATGCGGTTCCACCGCCATTTCGGCGCACCTTTCACAGGGTTCGTGGCCCCATAGGCAGCTCCACCGGAGGCCACCGTGGCAAAGGTCGCATGCAGTTCCACCCCCATTTCGGCGCACCCTTCACAAGGTTCGCGGCCCCATAGGGAGCTCCACCGAAGGCCCCAGTGGCAAAGTTCGCATGCAGTTCCATTGCCATTTCGGTGCCCCCCTATACGGTTCGTGGCTCCATGGGGAGTTCCTCCGAAGGCCCCAGTGGCAAAGTTCGCATGGAGTTCCACCGCCATTTCGGCGCACCTCTCACACGGTTCGTGGCCCCATAGGGAGCTCCACCGAAGCCCCCAGCTGCAAAGTTCGCATGCAGTTCCACCCCATTTCGGCGCACGCCTCACACGGTTCGTGGCCCCATAGGGAGTTCCACCGAAGGCCCCAGTGGCAAAATTTGCATGCAGTTCCATTGTCATTTCGGCGCACGCCTCACACGGTTCGTGGCCCCATAGGGAGCCCCTCCGAAGGCCCCAGTTGCAAAGTTCGCATGCAGTTCCATTGCCATTTCGGCGCACGCCTCACACGGTTCGTGGCCCCATAGGGAGCTCCACCGAAGGCCCCAGCGGTGACAAAGTTCGCATGCAGTTCCACCCCCATTTCGGCGCACCCTTCACACGGTTTGTGGCCCCATAGGGGGTTCCACGGAGGGCCCGCGTGGCAAAGTTCGCATGCAGTTCCACCCCCGTTTCGGCGCACCTTTCACACGGTTCGTGGCCCCATAGGGAGCTCCACCGAGGACGGTATTCACCCCTCTCGAGGATCGTGGTTTTGTCGGCACACCCCTCTCGAGGATCATGGCCTTGGCCCCACATGCGCTCCACCGAAGCTTCATTTCGGCACACCCCTCTCGAGGATGGCCCTGGGCCCACATCGAGCTCCACCGAAGCCTCATTTCGGCACACCTCTCTCGAGGATCGTGGCTCTAGCCCCACAGGGGGCTTCACCGAATCTTCATTTCGGCACACCCCTTGTCGAGGATCGTGGGCCTGGCCCCACAGGGAGCTCCACCGAAGGCTCATTTCGGCATACCCCTCTCGAGGATCGTGGCCCTGGCCCCACAGGGAGCGCCACTGAGGCTCATTTCGGCACACCCTCTTGAGGATGGTGGCCCTGGCCCCATAGGGAGCTCCACCGCAGCTTCATTTCGGCACACCCCTCTCGAGGACTGCGCCCCTGGCCCCACAGGGAGCTTTACCGAAGCTTGATTTATGCACACCCCTCCCGAGGATCGCGGCCCAGGCCCCACAGGGAGCTCCACTGAACTTTCATTTCGGCACACCCCTTTATTAAAGGATCGTGGCCCAGGCCCCACAGGGAGCTCCACCGAAGCTTCATTTCGGCACACCCTCTCTCGAGGATCGTGGCCCTGGCCCCACAGTGAGCTCCACCGAAGCTTCATTTCGGCACACCCTCTCTCGAGGATCGTGGACCTGGCCCCACAGGGAGCTCCTCCGAGGCGTCATTTCGGCACACCCTCTTGAGGATGGTGGCCCTGGCCCCACAGGGAGCTCCACCGAAGCACCGTTTCGGCAAACCGCTCTCGAGTATCGTGGCCGTGGCCTCACAGGGAGCTCCACCGAAGCTTCATTTCAGCACACCCCTGTGGAGGATCGCGGCCCTGGCCCCGCAGGGAACTCCACCGAAGCTTGATTTCGGCAAGTTTCACCGAAGCTTCATTTCGGCACACCCCTTTATTGAATCGCTTCGCTCATTCCGCCGGCCCGTGATATGGCATCGCTGGTTTTTGTCTGTGTGTTCGTTGCCCATGTTGCGCTCTTGGGGGCGGGTGTCGTTCGGACGCGTTGCGTGGGGAGTTTTGATGGTGAAGCAGTTCCCTGGGGGTCGTCTCTCGATGGGGCGAAATAGAGTCGTCGTCAAGATGCTTCTTTGGGGGGCCTCTTGGGGTCTGTTGAGAGGCCGTTCGGGGGCGCCTGGGAGACATGTTTGAAGCCTTCTGGGGCTTCTTTTGGGCCTCCTGGGAGTCTCCTGGGGCCTCTTGGCGACATCTTGGGGCCTCTTGGAGGCCTCTTGGGGCCTCTTTGGGACCTCCTGGGCGCCTTCTGGGACGGAGGGCTCCATTTTTGAGTTCTCGGTATCCCTCCTGAGTCCCTCTTGGGCCCGTCTTGGGGCCTCTTGGTCCGTCTTGGGCGGCACTTGGGCCGTCTTGAGGGCTCTCTTGGGTCGTTTCGGCGCCGTCTTGGGAGCTTCGTGGGCCGTCTTGGAGCGGTCTTGGGGGCCTCTTGGGCCGTCTTGGAGCGTCCGGAAGCCGAAAAAGCCAGAACACAAAAAACATAGAAAAAACCAATGAAAATCAACGATTTTGGCCTCTTGGGGCTCTCTTCGGAGGCCTCTTGGAAGGCTCTTGGGGCGTCTTGGAGGCCTCTTGGGCTGTCTTGGGGGCCTTTTGGGCCGTCTTGGGGTCATCTTCGGCGTCTTCGAGCGCTCTTTGGGCGTCTCGGGGGCCTCTTGGGCAGTCTTGGGGGCCTCTTGGGGCACTCTGAGCGCGCTCTGGGGAGCCTGAGAGGCCGCACCCAGAAGGAAAACCATCTCTGAGTAGACTTGGTCGGGCGGCGGTCGGGCGGCGGTCGGGCGGCGACCGGGCGTTGGTCGGGGTACTTTTCGCCAGGGGACCCCCAGGGGCCGCCCTGCGCGCGCGAACTAGAAATACTGTTAATACTGTTAACCAGTTACCGGAGATCTTAGCACGCCCTGGCCCGTTGGGCCGGCGAATTAAAGGATCGTGGCCCAGGCCCCACACGGAGCTCCACCGAAGCTTCAGTTCGGCACACCCCTCTCAAGGATCGTGGCCCTGTCGGCACACCCCTCTCGGAGATCATGGCCCTGGCCCCACAGGAGCTCGACCGAAGCTTCATTTCGGTGCACCCCTCTCGAGGATCATGGCCCTAGCCCTACAGGGAGCTCTCGAGGATCCACACCCCTGTCTGGCTGTCTGGGGAGGTCCCTGGCTGTCTGGCTGGTTGCTTGGTGAATTGGTTGGTTGGTTGGTTGGAAGGTGGCCTTCGTTTGGTGAGCTACCTGGCTGGTTGGTTGGCTTCGCGTGCTCCAACAGATTTGCTAGCAGTAGTAGTAGTAGTAGTAGTAGTAGTAGTAGTAGTAGTAGTAGTAGTAGTAGTGATAGTAGTAGTAGTAGTAGTCGTAGTCGTAGTAGTCGTAGTAGTAGGAGTAGCAGTAGTAGTAGTAGTAGTAGTAGTAGTAGTAGTAGTAGTAGTCGTAGTAGTGGTGGTAGTACTGGTAGTAGTAGTAGTAGCATTAAAAGTCGTAGTAGTAGTAGTAGTAGTAGTAGTAGTAGTAGTAGTAGTAGTAGTAGTAGTAGTAATAGTAGAAGTAGCAGTAGTATTAGTAGTTGTAGTAGTAGTAGTAGTAGTAGTAGTAGTCGCCGTGGTACGAGCAGTAGCATTACGAC
This sequence comes from Prorocentrum cordatum, assembly GCA_963575745.1. Taxonomy (NCBI): domain Eukaryota; class Dinophyceae; order Prorocentrales; family Prorocentraceae; genus Prorocentrum; species Prorocentrum cordatum. Next base: position 143,419 of record CAUYUJ010006657.1, read on the forward strand.
TAGTACTTGTACTGGCACCAGTACGGGTAGTAGCAGTGGTGGCGGTATTCGTTGTAGTAGTGGCAGTACCATTATTCATAGCCAAGTAAGTCTTATGGAACCCATATGGAGATCCCAGAAGGCCCCACAGAGGTCAGATGAGCAGCTCCAGATGCATTGAGATTTGATTCGCTATACATGCTATATTGGTAGAGGTGGTGGTGGTAGCAGTAGTGGTCGTGGCAGTAGTAGTAGTAGTAGTAGTAGTAGTAGTAGTAGTAGTCGTAGTAGTAGTAGTAGTAGCAGTAGTCGTAGTAGTAGTAGTAGTAGTAGTAGTAGTAGTAGTAGTAGTAGTAGTAGAAGTAGTAGAAGCAGCAGCTGTAGTAGTGGTAGTAGTAGGAGTGCCAGTGGTAGTGCTACCACTAGATGTAGTAGTAATAGTATTAGTAATAACAGTAGTCGTAGTCGTAGTCGTAGTAATCGTAGTAGTAGTAGTAGTAGTAGTAGTAGTAGTAGTAGTAGTAGCAGTCATTAGCATCGTAGCGTATAGCAGTAGTAGTACGTAGTAGTAGTATTAGTAGTAGTAGTAAGTATAGTATCGTCATAGTAAGTAAGTAGTAGTTGTACGTAGTATTAGTAGTATAAGTAGCAAGCAGTATAGTAGCAGTAGTAGTAGGAGCAGTAGTAGTAGTAGCTAGCATAGTAGTTATAGTATAATACTAGTCGTAGTTAGATAGTCGTAGGTAGTTAGTAGTTAGTAGTTAGTAGTAGTAGTAGTAGTAGTAGTAGTAGTAATACGAATGTGGTGTAGTAGTAGTAGTAGTAGTAGTAGTATTAGTAGTAGTAGTAGTAGTAGTAGTAGTAGTAGTCGTAGTAGTAGTAGTAGTAGTAGTAGTAGTAGTAGTAGTAGTAGTAGTAGTAGTAGTAGTAGTAGCAGTAGGAGTAGTAGTAGTAGTAGTAATAGTAGTAGTAGTCGTAGTAGTAGTAGTAGTAGTAGCAGCAGCAGCAGCAGTAGTAGTAGTAGTAGTAGTAGTAGTAGTAGTAGTAGAACGTAGTCGTAGTAGCAGTCGTCGTAGTCGCTGTAGTAGTAGCCGTAGTCGTCGTAGTAGTAGTAGTAGTAGTAGTAGTAGTAGTAGTAGTAGTAGTAGTAGTAGTAGTAGTAGTAGTAACCGTAATGGTCGTATCAGTGGTAGTAGGCGTAGTAGGAGTAGCCGTCGTAGTCGTAGTCGTAGAGGTAGTAGTGGCAGTAATTGTTGCAGCTGCAGGCTTAGGAGTAGCTGTGACATTCGTGGTCGTAGTAGTTCTATTAGTAGTAGCAATAGTAGTGGTAGTTGTACTTGTGTATCTTGTGTAGTAGTATGTGTACCAGATTTTGTAGTAGTGTTGCAGGTGCGTGTAGCAGCCATAGAAGTAGTAGATAGTAGATTCAGATGTAGTAATTGTGGTGGAAATCGTAGCAGGAGTAGTAGTAGTTGTAGTAGTAGTGGTGGTGGTAATCGCAGTGATGGTAGTAGTAGTAGTAGTAGTAGTAGTAGTCGTAGTAGTAGTCGTAGTCGTAGTCGTAGTCGTAGTCGTAGTCGTAGTAGTAGTAGTAGTAGTAGTAGTAGTAGTAGTAGTAGTAGTAGTAGTAGTAGTAGTAGTAAGAGTAGCAGTAGTCGTAGCGCTAGGGATCTACTGTGGTAGCAGGAGCTGTACTATTCGAAGCATGAGTCTGAGTAATATGAGTCGAGGTAGTAGCAGTAGTAGTAGTAGTAGTAGTAGTAGAAGTAGTAGTAGTAGTAGTAGTAGTAGTAGTAGTAGTAGTAGTAGTAGTAGTAGTAGTAGGTAGTAGTAGTGGTAGTAGTAGTAGTAGTAGTAGTAGTAGTAGTCGTCGTCGTCGTCGTCGTCGTCGTCGTAGTCGTAGTCGTGGTCGTACTAGGTGTAGTAGTAGTAGTAGTAGTAGTAGTAGTCGTAGCAGTAGTAGTAATAGTAGTAGTAGTAGTAGTAGTAGTAGTAGTAGCAACAGTAGTAGTAGCAGTAGCAGTATTCGCAGTGATATTCCGAGTCGTACAAGCAGCAGCAGTACATGTACCAGTAGTAGTAGCAGTCGTCGCCGTAGTCGTCGTAGTAGTCGTAGTATTAGTAGGTGTGGTAGTAGGGTTGGTAGTAGTAGCAGTAGCAGTAGCAGTAGCAGTATCAGTTGTAGCAGTACTAGTATCATTATTACTATTAGTAGTAGTTGTAGTCGTAGTAGTAGGTCCCATAGATCTCCTATACATGTCCCAGTAGGTCCTAAAGAGCCCCTAATAGAGTGCCCAGTGGGTCCTATAGAGCCCCTAATAGAGTGCCCAGTGGGTCCTGTAAAGCTCTTGATAGAGTGCCCAATGGGTCCTATAGAGCCCCTAATAGAGTGCCCAATGGGTCCTATAGAGCCCCTAATGGAATGCCCAGTGGGTCCTATAGAGCCCCTTTAAATTTCCCAGTAGGTCTTATAGAGCCCCTATACATTTCTCAGTAGGTTTTCTAGATCTCCATTCGATTTCCCAGTAGGTCCTATAGAGCCTGTATACATTGCCCGGTAGGTTGTGGATGTCAGAGGAGCAGTTCGCTCGGCTGGTGCGCACATCGAAGTTCTGCATATAATCTCAGTGGGATGCTCTTAGCCATCGTTTACAAAGCCCTATGGTGGCAGCGGACGTTGCGGAGTTGCGGTTGTGCCCCCCCCCTCGCATTTGGGGGCAGGGCACTTAGGGTCCGGGCCTCGCCTCAGTGGGAAGGCCGGCAACCTAGCGCCCTGGGGGGCCCCAGCCTTGACTTGTTGTTGATGTTGTTTGTTGTGGTCGTCCCACCCGCGACCCACCCGCGAACCACCCCGCGACCTACCCCGCGACCACCCCGCGACCCACCTCGCGACCCACCCCGCGACCCACCCCGCGACCCACCCGCGACCCACCCCGCGACCCACCCGCGACTCACCCGCGACCTACCCGCGACCCACCCCGCGACCCACCCCGCGACCCATGTGCGACCCATCCGCGACCCACCCGCGACCCACCCCGCGACCCACCCGCGACACACTTTGCGACCCACCCTCAAGGGAGGAAAACCACCCGGACCTGACAGTTGACGTTTACTCAACGGCCCTGGGCGTTTACTAAACAGCCCTTCCCTGTTCGATTAATTCCGTGTGTGCGTTTACTAACCGGCTTCGCTTGTCGGGGTGATTATCATGGGGTGAAATGTCTGCCCTCTACACCCGCGACCCACCCGCGACCCACCCGCGACCCATTTGCGACCCACCCGCGACCCACCCGCGACCGACCCACATTGGTTTATCGAGAAAATCGGCGCCTGCGGCGGCCTCGTTGTATAATTTGTAAACTTTGGCGCCTGTGGCGGGCTTCTCCAGAATCTCGCAAAGTGCCGACGTCCCCCCCGCACCCTCATTCTTATCCGCATCATCGGGGTGCTACGTTACGAAGACGCCTATGGCGAGTCACCGCCGCCCCCTGCCTTTTTGGAAGCGCCTGCGTGGCCGAAAGTTGGGTTTAAGCTTGGCCAAGCTATCAGGCCACGCGTTCCCCGAGTGGGTCTCGAAAGCCTTCGGGGAACACGGAGTCGGGTCAGCTATCGGACCAGGTGGTTTCCGAGCTTTCGGGCCTCCTGGAGGACGCCTTGGAGGAGTCTTGGGCCGTCTTGGAGGCCTCCTGGCAGACCTTTTGGACAGTCTAAGGCCATCATCAGGCCATCTGGGATCGTCTTGGGTACATTTTGGGGCAATCTTCGCCGTCTTGGAGGCCTTCTTGGCCGTCTTGGAGGCCATCTGGGGCGTCTTGGGGGCCCCTTGGGCCGTCTTGGGGTCTTGTTGGGGCCCTCTTGGGGGCCTCTTGGCTTGTCATGAGGCCATATTGCAGGCCTCTTGGGCGCTCTTGGGGCGATGCTGGGGGCCTCTTGGGTAGTCTTGGGCCGTCGGAGAGATGAGGAGAAGAAAATACCAAAATCCTCCAGAAACCTAATGAAATCACCTCTTCGGGCTCTCATGCAGGACCTCTTGGAGGCCTCTTGGGCCGTCTTGGAGGCCTCTTGGAGGCCTCTGGGGCCGTCTCGGGCCGTCTGAGAGGTTTCCTGTGCGAATTTGGAGGCATCTTGGACTCTCCTGGGCCGTCTTGGAGGCCATCTTGGACCATCTTGGGCGAACCTGGAGGCCATCTTGGCCATCGTGGAAGCCATCTTGGAGCCATCTGGAGCAGGATCAACTTTTGGAACCACCCTCTCGGGGCCATTCCGGGACCCCAGCGGGCGAGGCCGAAACCCCAGGGGAAGTTCTTCTGGAAAAACAACCAAAACCAAACGCGAAAGGATTCAGCACGCCAGTCACCTTTGTGATGAATCAACAGGGGGCGGCGGATACAGTCGGCCCTGATTAGTAGGTCGACCCTTCCAAATCAAGAGTACCCTTGTGTCCTGTATCTCGCGACCCATGCCTCCTACACTATTATGGCGATGTGGCCCTTGGAAGGGTCTTGTGTCCTCTCGCGCGTCCTGTCGAATCAATTCCGACTGTGTATCGAAGACGCCTACGGCGAATCACCGCCGCCCCCTGCCTTTTTGGAAGCGCCTATGTGGCCGAACGCTGAGGCCAGAGGCCTGCCAAGCTATCGGACCACGTGTTCCCCGAATTGGTTTGGAAAGCCTTCGGGGAACACGTGGGCATCTTGAAGGTCATCTTGGCCGTCTGGAGGCCATTCTGACCCTTTCGGGCCTTCCTGGAGGACGTCTTGGAGGGCTCTTGGGCCGTCTTGGAGGCCTTTTGCGGGCCTTTTGGGCCGTCTTAGACCATCTTGAGGCCATCTTGGGCCGTCTTGGGTGCATCTTGGAGCCATCTTACCCGTCTTGCAGGCCATTTTGGCCGTCTTGGAGGCATCTTGGAGGCCATCTTGGGCCATCTTGGCCGTCTTGGAGGCCATCTTGGGCGTCTTGGAGGCCTCTTGGGCCGTCTTGAGGCCCTCTTGGGGCCTTCTTGGGGGCCTCTTGGGCCGTCATGGGGCCATCTTGGAGGCCTCTTGGGTGCTGTTGGGGCGATGTTGGGGACCTCTTGGGCCGTCTTGGGCCGTCGGAGAGCTGAAAAGAAGAACATGCCAAAATCCTTGAAAAACCTAAGGAAAATCAATGATTTTAACCTATTCGGGCCTTCCTGGAGGGCGTCTTGGAGGGCTCTTGGGCCGTCTTGGAGGCCTTTTGCGGGCCTTTTGGGCCGTCTTAGACCATCTTGAGGCCATCTTGGGCCGTCTTGGGTGCATCTTGGAGCCATCTTACCCGTCTTGGAGGCCATTTTGGCCGTCTTGGAGGCATCTTGGAGGCCATCTTGGGCCATCTTGGCCGTCTTGGAGGCCATCTTGGGCGTCTTGGAGGCCTCTTGGGCCGTCTTGAGGCCCTCTTGGGGCCTTCTTGGGGGCCTCTTGGGCCGTCATGGGGCCATCTTGGAGGCCTCTTGGGTGCTGTTGGGGCGATGTTGGGGACCTCATGGGCCGTCTGGGGCCGTCGGAGAGCTGAAAAGAAGAACATGCCAAAATCCTTCAAAAACCTAAGGAAAATCAATGATTTTAACCTATTCGGGCCTTCCTGGAGGGCGTCTTGGAGGGCTCTTGGGCCGTCTTGGAGGCCTTTTGCCGGCCTTTTGGGCCGTCTTAGACCATCTTGAGGCCATCTTGGGCCGTCTTGGGTGCATCTTGGAGCCATCTTACCCGTCTTGGAGGCCATCTTGGCCGTCTTGGAGGCATCTTGGAGGCCATCTTGGGCCATCTTGGCCGTCTTGGAGGCCATCTTGGGCGTCTTGGAGGCCTCTTGGGCCGTCTTGAGGCCCTCTTGGGGCCTTCTTGGGGGCCTCTTGGGCCGTCATGGGGCCATCTTGGAGGCCTCTTGGGTGCTGTTGGGGCGATGTTGGGGACCTCTTGGGCCGTCTTGGGCCGTCGGAGAGCTGAAAAGAAGAACATGCCAAAATCCTTGAAACACCTAAGGAAAATCAATGTTTTAACCTATTCGGGCCTTCCTGGAGGGCGTCTTGGAGGGCTCTTGGGCCGTCTTGGAGGCCTTTTGCGGGCCTTTTGGGCCGTCTTAGACCATCTTGAGGCCATCTTGGGCCGTCTTGGGTGCATCTTGGAGCCATCTTACCCGTCTTGGAGGCCATTTTGGCCGTCTTGGAGGCATCTTGGAGGCCATCTTGGGCCATCTTGGCCGTCTTGGAGGCCATCTTGGGCCAAGTTGGGGCAACAAAGGCATTGACAGATGGATTTTCGGAAACTTGCGGGTGGCCGGCGAGACGGGCCGAAGCCCACTGGGGAGTTCTTGTAGAAAAAGAACGAAAACCAAAACCTGAAGCATCCAGCACGCCGTGCACCCCTGTGGCAAGACCACAGGGGGCGGCGGATAGTGGCCTTCGGCCCGTCTCGCCGCCGTGCCTGGGTAGGAGACCTTTGGGGATATCGTGGGAGGCCTCTCGGGGGCCTCTCGGAGGCAGTTCTGAGATCTCTCGGGGGCTGTTTGCGGGCCTCTTGTGAGGCCTCTTGTGGGGCCTCTTGTGGGGCCTCTTGGGGGCCTCGTGGGGCCTCCAGGAGGGCCTCTTGGGCTCTCTTGGGAGCCTCTGGGGGCGGAGGGCTCGAATTGTCGGTTCGCGTTCCCCCTTTCGGGCCCCTCTTGGGGCCGTCTTGGGGCCCCCTTGGGCGACTTTGGGCGCCTTTCGGGCCGCTTGGGGACCCTCTTGGACCGTCTTGGGGCCCTCTTGGGGGCCTCTTGTGCCGTCTTTGAGCGGTCTTGGGGGCCTTTGGGGTCATCTTGGAGCGTCGGAAGCCCGAAAACGCGAGAACTCGAAACACATCGAATACACGCAAGGGACATCAGTGTGTGCTCTTTGGGCCCTCGTGGGGGGTCCCCTTGGAGCGCTCTTGGGGCTTCTTTGGGCCTCTTGGGGTCGTCTTGGGGCCATCTTGGGGCGTCTTCCAGCGCTCGTGGGCTGTCTTGGAGGCCTCTAGGGGGCGGAGGAGGAGGAGGAGGAGGAGGAGGAGGAGGAGGAGGAGGAGGAGGAGGAGGAGGAGGAGGAGGAGGAGGAGGAGGAGGAGGAAGGAGGAGGAGGAGGAGGAAGGAGCCCCTCCGGGCCCGTCTTGGGGCCCCCCGTGGCTTATATAGAGAGAAAAGTTCCGCGAGGCAGCCCCGCAGCGCGCGGGAGCTCCCAGGGAATGTCGGAGCCTTCGAACGCTACGCCTTAGGCGATGCTTAGGAAAACTTGAGTTTTCGGCCAGGGTCTCGATTATTCTTAACGTGTCAGTGTAAACCCTAAGCTTTTGATAGAAATGTTGGGTTTTTGTTTTTTCCAAGTTCTGAGACCCATGAATTTCTTAACCCATGATTTCTTAACCATTTCGCGTGGTGTAGAATCCCCCAGACCTGAGTACAGGGAGCAGGGAACACATGAGAGCCTGGGGGTGACTCCACTTCGTGCCTCGTGGCACGGCGGCTGACGTGTATTCGTATCTACAGATGCAGAGGGAGAGAGAGAGAGAGAGAGAGAGAGAGCGAGAGAGAGAGAAGGAGAGAGAGAGAGGGCGAGAGAGGTGCATCATTTTCGCTGGGGTCCAGGCTCTTCGGCCGAATTTCGCGGGCTTTCTCGCAGACGGAGCAGCAGCACAGGACAGGAGCAGCACGGCCGGCAGAGACGCACGGAAGGGGCGGGAGGCCGACTGGTCCAAGCAGAAGCAGGAGGGGCCCCCTCCGCTCTCTGGTGCCATTTTGCCGCTCGCCCGTGCGCACGTGGCGCGCGCACCTCCCCCGCTCCCATCCTCCCTTCCCCTGGCTCCTGCTTCTCTCCTCGTCCCTCCTTCCATCCTCCTGTTTCCCTCCCCCCCTTCCCTCCTTGACCCTCTCCCCTCCGTCCGTCGTTCCGTGTCCACCAGCCGCATCCAGAGCCGATTCCCGGGCGGGTTGCCGCAAGAAGGATCGAGGGGGGGCATGTGTGCCCCCGACAGACCATACTGGAGATTTCTGAGAGCCACTTGGAGCCATCTTATGTCTCCTTGGGGGCTCTGCTAGCAGCCTCTGAAGCCCTACTGGGCCTCTATTGGGGCCCTCTCGGAGCCATCTGACCATCGGTCCAAAAAGGGTGAACCTCAATTGCCGTTGTCCTTCAGGATCCCGTAAGATTGCCACTCAATGGTCTCTTAGGATGTTGTTGGGGGTGATCTTGGGGTCTCTGGGGGCTCTCTTAGACCCTTGGGCCATCCTGGATCCATTTTGAAGCTTCAGAAACCGAGACTCCGTGACCACCTCGGGCCATCTTGTGGCGGTCTTGCTCGGGCCTGTTGGAAGCGTGCTGGATGCAATCGTCGGCAACACTGGGCAGTACTGTGCCATCTTGAAGGCCATATGGGTGTCTTTGAGTTTTCTCTCCCCCCCTCTCTCAACTGGGGAGGGGATGGTCGGGGGGAAGGCGGTGCGCCAACAGGGAGGGACTGGCTGAGGAGTTGAGGCATCGAACCGCAGTCGCCCGTTCCTCGCCGATCGGGGGCTGGGTGCCCCAACCTGCCAGGGGAACGTTGGGGGGTCCCCAGCAGGGGCCCATCGCCGCTCTCTTCGGGACGATCGGCATGGACACAGAAATGATTGGTGCAACGACCGACCGCACACGTGGTTCATTCTGAACAGGACTCGCTGTCGGTGTCGCCGCAGACGCTGTCCATTTGAGACAGAAGGCCGCCTGCCCAACAGCGGCCGCTGTTGCTTTTGAACACCATTTGTTGTTGGGCATGTTGCACCTTTTTCCCGCACCCATGTCGGGCGTCCAAAGTCGCCCCCTCTATGTATCGGCGATGTGCCATCGATTCCAGGCCAAATGTTGCCCCTTCCCGAGCCGCTCCCCTCCTTTTTGCCCCCATCAGGAAAGCGAGCAAGGAGTTGGAAGAGAGAGCCCGCTAAATCGCCAACAGGTTTCGGGATGTTCCTCCTCTCTCTCATTCCTTCTCTCTTCTCCCACCTTTTGTCCTTATGTTTCCCCTGCTTCTCCCTCCTTCTTCTATCCGTTCCCTTGCTCCATTCCCCATCCTTGATGCTACGGCTGCTGCTCTTCCTCGCTGGCTCCGCCGTCGCTTCGATTACCCCCGAACCTTCAGTGCCTTCGAACATGTTTCAGTTTTTGTTGCCCCAGAAGCGTCCAGAAATCTGACTATGTAGACCTGAGCCCGTCCATCAGAACATTTGAAGCCAACATCTTCTCTCCCTCCCCCCATCCCTCCGACGACTCGTTTTTCTGAGGCGCTGGTCCGCAGCTCTGGACCCCCCCTTCATGCAGTTTTGAAGGCGGTCCGGGGCCCCCCTGGAACGGCCTCCCATCGAGGCCGAACGCTGCGAAGTAATGGCCGTCCCGATGACTCGAGCCGCCGCAGATCTGGGTCCCCACCCTCGGCCACGCGCAGAGAGGGGTACGGGGACGGGAGAAGATGTCTTAGAAGCACCCCTGCTTACTTGAAAGCGCGGGCCTTGTCTATAGATGTGGGGCCGGCGCCTTCTACGAAGCAGCCTCCTTCTAAGAAGCCTTCCCCCCTCCCTCTACCCCCTTGAGCTCGCCGCCAACATCCCTCTCCCCCCCCTCCCCGCGACCTCTCCCTCCGCCTCTGCTCCCTCTGCCGCCCCTCCGCCTGGAGGAGTACTGCTGCTTACACCAGAGCCTTGGCTGCGTGGAGCAGGCGACGTGTTCACTACAGGGGATGCTGGTGGTAGGAGAAGGTCAGAGGATGGAAAGGTACCCATACCGCTACCTTTCCCTCGTTTTCCCCTTCTTGGGCCTTTGGGAGGCCCTCGTCGCCACTGCTGGATTCGTCTCGATCCTGGTCCCAACACATCCAAGGAGAGGTCCGGGGAGTAGCGGTATCGTTGCTGTCGGTTTCCTCAGAAGGGAGGGGGGAAGGACAGATGCAGGTAGGGAGGGGGGAGGAGAATGAGGACGGAGGGGTGAATGGGGACGAGGAGGACTCTCCTTCCCCCCTCTCCCCATGGAGCAAGCGACGTTCCAGAGGGGAGGGGAGCGAGGAGGGGATGGCTATGGCATTGTGGTGGATGATGGTGAGGAGGAGGTGGGGAGGAGGAGGAGGAGGAGGAGGAGGAGGAGGAGGAGGCGGAGGAGGAAGAGGAGGAGGAGGAGGAGGAGGAGGAGGAGGAGGAGGAGGAGGAGGAGAAGGGGTCTTTCTCCTCCTCGCTCATCTTCGCTCTTCTCTTCGCTCCCCCTGCCTCCTCACTCTCCTCCCCTACCTCTCCCTCTTCCTCTCCTACGACGAAGGCGGCGACGTCGACCCCAGCGACCCCCACGACGACGACGACGACGACGACGACGACGACGACGACGACGACGACGGCGACGGCGACGGCGACGGCGACGGCGACGGCGACGACGACCACACCGACGACACCGACGATTCCGATTCGGGTGTTGCCAGGAGTGTCCCTGGCCCAAGGTGACCCCCAGGATCTCCAAGGTTTGCACCCACGGCCTCCAGAGGACACCGCTCACGAGCCCCAGGAGGCCCGATGGAGGGATCCAAAGCGAAAAGCTGGGGGCACCTTAGTTCAGGGGAACATTTCCAGACCTCTGATGTTATGTTTTTTTCGCAATGTGAACCCCCAGAGGTCTCGACCCAGTCCCTAGGACCGGCTTCTCATCCACCACCACCACCACCACCACTGAGTCGAGCATCCAGCAGGACGCGTGGGCAGAAGAGTGCACAAGTGGCAACTCTTCGGAAAATGCAATAAGGACGATGGCGCGGAGACTCGACTGTGAAGCAGAAGCAACAAACGTCACAGGCGCGAGCGCTTCACGACTATGAAGCAGAAGCCACAGCGCCCGACTGTGAAGCAGAATATGAACTGCTCGCAAGCATGGAGCACAGGAAGGAGGGAGGAGGCGGGAGAGAAGGAGGGGGAAGGGGGAAGCAACGTTACATTTACAAACTACAACTGTTAAGTAAGCGGCTGCACTGACGAAGCCCACTACTGCCCGGGCCGGCCCCTCTTGCGGCGTGCAGACCAATCCCTAAAGATCCCGCTTTCGTTAAAAGTAGACGCTTTACAAACGAGCTTGCGTCACACGTAGCTATTTTATTGTACATGTTTTTTTTGGCTAGAATAATCATTTGCGACAGCGGATTCGCTGATGCCTTTGCAACACTCTCGCATTACTCACCCTGGACATGTATGCCGATGGGATGCCTAAAATACGCTTCAGACTCTTGCAGTGGAAGGCGTCCAGACGAGCACGATCCGCTTTGCAACCATAGAGACTCCAAGAAATAGAGGAGCTTGCTCAGGACCACGCTGTCGTAGGTCTTGAATTTTCTGCTCCATCCAAGAGACGACCGTGAGCAACGTCGATCGAGTTGTTTGAATGCACTGGCTGTGTTTCTTAATGTTCTGGACACTTCAGCTGTAGCTTTCCCATCACACGAAACCACAGTTCTTAAGTATCTTGCGTCTCGCACTGCTTTTATATCAGAGCCGTCTGGTCTCGTTACTTTTGTATTTGTGAACATCCGCATTTGTACTGTTTTCCCCCAGTTGAGCTCCAAGCCATACTCGCGCCCTTCTACCACGATTGCGTTCAGCACGGCCTGCAGGTCCGCTTGGCACTGCGATACTAACATTGTGTCGTCAGCATGTAGAACCTCTGGGGTTAACCATGCATCCAGGTTCAGATACAAGAGGTACATAATCGATCGCGTCATGCAGCAATACCGTCTGCACTGCGATGAACAAGTACGGAGACAGCGGACACCCTTGCGGGATCCCAGCGGCTTGTCCCCTCTCAGTAAAGCTTCCAGTGTGGTCCAGGGTGGTGAAGAAGCGAGCTGCGTAGATGGAGCGTATCATGTCCACGATGTCGCTGGATAGGCCAAATCGTTGTAAGGCTTTGCGCATGGCTTCCGGCTTAATTCTGTCAAAGGCTTTCGCCCAATCCAGCTTTGGTGCCAACATGCCCCCGCTATTGTTGATATGTGCGGCATCTATCATGCGACTTACAAGCATGAGGGCGTCTGCGGTGCCGCGCCCAGGCCGAAAACCATAGTTTGAGTTACACATGCGTTATTCGGAACACCCTTGAAGCAACCTTTGGTGTATTCGACGGTCCTGGGGCCCAGTCAGGGACCCCTGGGCCTGAACATAGCACCCCCCGTAGTTTTTTTTCACGATGCGAGGGGCTCTGGGTTGAGCACCCCCCGACCGATGGCGGCGGCGGCGATTGTGTCGACGGCGGCGGCGACGACGACGACCTCCCCCCCCCGCCACCCGAGTACATTTATAGGATGTGCGCGTCGGCCCCCAGCGGTGATTAGCGCGTTCAGAAATCTGATAGCTGCATGCTCGGCGGTGGGTCTTTTCTGTCCGTGCCGCCCAGGGAAACGATGTACTGTAAGACGCTTGTACTGCATGTTCGGGTCGGACGTGTGTCCCCGACAGGAACATGCAGTACCAGTATGCCTTCTTCACGCCAGCGTCGCCGACGCATCGCCGACATCAACGATGCAGCGCGATCCTCCGACCCCACCTACCCGGATCTCATCCGGGAGGCCTCTGATTGTGCCACCGCAGCCGCCGCCGACGACGACGACGACGATCAAGACTACATGTGGGAGGCCTGTAGCTGTGGCGACGGCGGCGGCGACGGACACGCCCTCCCGCAGGCGAAGTTCCAGAGCCTCCGCGGCGTGGCCGCCGCGATCGGGCCCAGGCCGCCGCCCACCCAGCCGGGAGGCCCCCAGAGGCGCCGTGTGGAGGCCCTGACCAAGCTCGGGGCTCGTGCAGCTCGAGAACGAGTATTCCAAATTTCGTAATAATAGGGAGGGGGTCACAACCCTCCCAGACGAGCAGTTTTAGACACCCGACCCCCCGCAGACCATCCATGAAAGGGCGGCCTTGTGTCCAGACCCCCCAGAACCCACTAAGTCAGCCCAAATCAGACCCCCCCAAATCAGACCACCCCCTTGTATTTTGAACCCCAGAGTGAACATACACTTTCGGCCCTCCGCGTGGATTTTCTGGATCGGCGCTGGGCCCCCCTTGGCGGTGCCCCTGGCGCCGTCTCCAGCGCCGCCCCCAGCGCGCTCCGCGCGCCAGAGAGGGGGGTCCAGCGCCGATCCAAGAAATCCGCGCGGACCGCCGAGAGTCAATGTCTATACCGTGATGTTCTTCTACAAGTTCGGGGCTCACGTCACAGGGGTCAGTGCTAACGTCGGCCGTGAGCCCCGGGGGGAAGGGAGAGGGGGCAGGCCTCCTCAGCGGGTCCTCTCAGAAGCCCTGCGGCCTTCTCAGAAGTCGTCGATGTTCTCGGAGAAGGCTTAGCAGAACATTTCTCTCAAGGCCAGAGGCCTTCCGAGCCTTCTGAGAGGGCCCACCCCCTCTGACTGTCCTCCTGGGCTCGCCGCCGATCACGGAGGTCAGCCAATTCCCTCTGGCCGACCCGTGGTGCCGATTCCCCTCTTCCGCCCTCCGCTGACCCTGGCTTGGGAGCTACAAGGCGGCTGGCCTGGCTTCGCGACAGGGCCCTGGCTGACCCAGGTTTGCGCTGACCGGGGCAGGTGTGCCCCTGACAAGTTAGAGGCAACCACGCCAGACGGTTAAAGTACGTGGACCCAGATCGCAGATTATGTTTTCAATCCGCGCGTTTTTCTGTGATTCCGGCCTTCGGGGGCCCTTCTCGGGCCCCTGGACCAACAAAAATGAACCCGTGGCGAGAAACTCCGAGGATGCGGTCGGGTCCTCTGGAGCCGCGAATTGCACACATGTTGGCAAATGTTAGGGATCCAAACGCGTCGATGCAGCGTTTTGTTAGTATCGGGCTAACGTATTTGTCCTTTGCGGGGCTCCGGGCAGAACTGACATCGGACGGTGTGCATGTAAAAGGGCACTAGAGTAGTTGCCCCGACACGGCGCCCCGAGGGCCCCCCAGAGGTCCCCAGTTTTCCCACGTCGTCCGACGGGATGTCTTTCGTGATGTTCTGCCGTCGTGGGCGGGGCCGTTTTGATTGCAGAGTTGTTTGTGTGGCTTGTTCTTACACAAAGGATGCCAAACGTTTTTTCGACATACGGTTTGTTGATTTCAATCGGGAAATGTTTGGCTTCATTTCAGACTTAGCGCTTTGCTCCCGTGGTTCAGGATGGCGGGCCCCTGCGCTGGCCACCATTGCTGGATTCAGGAGGAACAAAATCACAGACGCAATTAATCGACGATTCCTAGGAAAATATGGGAACATATGGGAAGTGGGGGGGAAGACAAAACCCCAGAACATATGGGGAAATATGGGGAATCCTATTTTTGGAGTGTATTTATTTGTGTGTCCCAGGGACCCCTCATGGATCCGAGTCCTTCCCTGTCTTTTCCCCTCCGCCTTCCCCTGGCCGTCCTGCTTCTCCCGCTCCCCCTGCTCCTGCTCCTGCTGTGCCTCCGCCTCCTGCTTCTCGCTCCGATCAGTTTTGGGAAGGCAGGGTAGGTGCTGATGGGGATTATCATCAGATGGGAGTGTGTACCTCGTCGCAGCCCTCTCGGCCCGAGGGGTGCGCAGGCGAGGGTTTTCGTTTCCCTGCCCCGCCGCGCGCGCCGCTATGGATCCAGAGGGCGTTTCGCCTACATCGCAATGGGGCGATGCAACACCAGCTGAGGCAGAGATACTGGCCAGTACTGGATGCCAGCCCTCTGACCTCGCTGGCTTGCGCCCCGACGAACTCGCTCGGCTGACCGGCACACCCTGCTCAGCAGGGCTGCTGGCAGCACGGAGTGCCGCGATTGCGGCATTGCGTCAGCAACAACAGCGTCCGATAGAGAGCGGCATTCGCCACCTCTTTCCCGGACCAGCTCGGCCATGCACTGGCATAGGGCAACCAGCGCCAAAAGTGCCGCGTGTCGGAGTCGTCGCGCGGGCTCAGGCACATTGGCGCCCACTGCCACGCAGTGCCGCTGCCCCAGACACTGACGCCAACAAGCGAGCTTGCGCGGCAGCTGCCGCTACAAGACTGCTGGTAGACCTCCGTGCGCACAGCAAATTCTACCAAAAATACAGTGTTGCGGAGGCGGCTGGCCAACTCCAAACGTGGCTCGACCGCTTCGCTGGGCAACTGGCGTTGCGATTCGATGCGCGCGGCATTAACCACGCTTGTAATACGTGGCGCCGATGGAGTAAATGGGTGGAACAGCAGCCCCTCTCTCTGGTGGGGTCCGCCTCCGCTCCAGCGGCGCTGGACATAGCCGCGTGGTTCGATGACGTGGCTGCTGGGGGGCCCACTGCGGCAAACGGAGTGTGGACAGGCCTGAAGTGGTTGTCCGACCACATAGGCTTCACTCATCTCCCACTTGATTCACCGCTAGTGGTGCAACACAGCAAGCCCCCAGCTGGGCGTTCGGTCCGCCCGATGGCCCGAGAACTCGAACTACGGGTGTGGCGACATATTCTCGGCTTGGCCACTTCCCAGACGGGGGCAATCGCGCTGTTTGCCAAACTGGTGATGTTCATTGCGGTGTCCTGTCTTAGGTTTCGCCATGCCCAGAGGCACACGTTCGCCTGCGAACGATGCGCTGGCCGCACCCTCGTCGGCATGGTGAGTAAAGGCAAAACCAGAAAAGGCGAGGCCTTTTGCGTTGCCGTGCCGGCGTATGTCCAGCCCAACCTGCCACTGTTTCGCCAGCTCTTTGACGAGCTTTGCGTGCGCAACCCTGACGCCGATTATCTGGTGCCAGACATTGCTTGTCGTGCAGGTGCAGGTTTGTCCGCTGAGTCAGACGTCCGTCCAACACCCATGTCTTATGCGAAATTCATGGGCTGTCTACGGGCCATCTGCACATTGCCCCCGCTGTCGCTAACGCCTCACGAGACCAGGGCGGTATCCACCTACTCCTTGCGGCGGAAGCTTCCGAGTGTGGCTGACCGTCTGCGCTTGGACTCCGACTGTCGCGCGGGCTTGGGGAATTGGGTGGGCACCCCGCAGCGCAGCGACGGGGGGGCAAACCGACGGCGGGAGCCTGTGGCTGTCCGATATTCGGACGCCAGGCTCGAGACCTCTGCTGAAACGCGGAGGCTTTGTCTGGCCGCGCTGCACAAAGCCGGCCGCGATCCAACCGCCGACGACGAAGCAGTCCGCCATCTTGCCCTTCGACATGGAGAGCTCCTGCGAGAAGTGGCTGGTAGTGAGTGGGGAGTGGCGGCGTTGCCCGTTGCAGCGCACGCCGCGGCGCTCCGTCAGGCGCCGCTGGTGTTGCCCCCCTCCGCCAGCACCGCCACGGTTGCCCCGGCGGCGGCCGCGCTCGAGTCGGACGACAGCTCCTCTGCCAGCGCCGACAGCGACACCGAATCCACTCTGGGTGACGTCGACAGCGTCTGCTGGTTGCTTCCTAAGGGGCCGCGCAGCAGGCTCCATCTTGCCGCTGCTAGTGCTTCGGCGGAGGGATCCCTTGTCGGCCGCTGCCGAGACGCCCCCTTCGCCTGGGGGTGCGAGGAGGGCCGCGGATTGGCTTCAGCGGCCAGCACTGGCAGGGATTGGTCTCCGCGATGCCGATCAGCGCTGAGCCGGCGAGGTTTGCTCGAAGACCGTGACGATTGAATCCTGTATGGGTTCTGGACTGCAGCGCCCACCGCGCGGACCTTGACTTTGCCTCGGAGAAAAAAGGGGGGGGGAAAGGGGGAACAGAGAGGGATGGCGAGAGAGAGAGAGAGAGAGAGAGAGAGAGAGAGAGAGAGAGAGAGAGAGAGAGAGAGAGAGAGAGAGAGAGAGAGAGAGAGAGAGAGAGAGAGAGGTAGAGGGAAAGCAGGGAGCAGAGACGGGAACTGCGACAGAGCGGGACTCCGGAACGCCCCCGCAGCACGCAACAGGCTCCGCAGGGCTGCGAGGACCCCTTTCCGCCTGCCTCCTTCCCTCCTGCTCCCCCCCCTCTCTTTTTTTCCTCTACAACTCTCCTTTTCTGCTCTGCCCTCCCTCTTCTCACTCCTGGGACAAGGGAGCAGCGGAGCGAGCGAGCGAGCGACGGCCTGCCCCCCCACGGCGCCGGCGGCGGCGGCAACAGAGGCAGCGGCGGCAGCGGCGGCGGAGACAGCGACAGCGGCTGCCCGCCTCCTCGCGCTCCCTCGCCGCGCGCGCAGGAGAGGGGATCCGGGCAGGCACGTGGCCTGGACATCGTGGGCCCCCGCTCGACCTCCCCATTCTCCTCCCCTCCGAGACCTCCATTCTTTTTTCGCCGCCCCCCTCTTCCTCCCCCTATCCTGCTTTTCCTGCCCCAGCTCCACTCAGCCCTTCGCCCCCCCGCGTCCTCGCAGGTGATCGAAGCGCCTCCGGGCACTGCTGGCGCCCCCCTTGCCCCGCGGGCACACTTTCCAGACGCCCGCGCTTCCCCCAGCCATGGCCGCCGCAAGCGGCGCCGAGCCGTCCGTCCTGAAGAAGTTCTTCGCGGACTCGTCCGTGCCAGAACCAGTCATCACCTTCCTGCTCCAGCCTCGCTCTGACGGAGGCTTCGGGCTCGAGTCGGCGAGTGACTTCGCTAGTGTCTTCAAGGAGACGGACTACGAAGACAAACTCCAGTCTGAGGTCTTGGACAAGGTTGAGGCCCACAAGACCGACCTGATCGCCCTCGCCCGTCTCCGCGCGTCCTGGCAACTCGCTCGCAGCGAGTTAACCAAAGCCTGCAAGAAACGCGTGGACGGCGCCCCCGACCCAGATTGGGATACGCCGCTTCCACAGGACGACGAGCTACGCTGGTCAGAGGAGTTCAACGAGGCCTACGACTACTACGCCTGCGAAGTCGAGGCTGCGCCCGCCCCGTCCTTGCTGGGCAGGTACTACCGCGAGTTCCGGTCAGCGCAGAGGAACGCGTCGTTGACCCCTTTGTCAAAGGTCAGGTCCGAAGCAGACACCCGGTCCCAGGGCAAGGTGGACAAGCGGGACCTGGGCGGAGGCGTTGGTCTCGCGATGGCCGCTGCCACCAGGACGCCAGACCTGCTTCTGACTACGCTTTTGCAGGTTCTCTGGGCGCTCAAGCTGCTCGTCGCTTGTTGGGCTCTGGCGGGCGCGAACACGGTGGAGTCGAAACAACTTTACGATGAGAAGACCAAGTCTTTCGTGAAGGTCAGGAACTGCCATCTGAAAGATGCCCGCGCCTACTTCGGGTTTGTGTTCCGCAAGTGCATGAAGCACCCCGGCCCCGAGGCGAGCGTCGTCCAGTGGGTGTTGGACAGGGGCAGGGCCACTCGCGCCAAGGCCAAAGCCCTGCGCAGCGCTGGGTGGCCATGGGGCGAGGCCATCAACCACGCCAAGGACGTGCAGTGCGTGGTGTTGTGGTACTGCTCGGGCACCGGCGTCTCCCCCCGGGCGACGGCAGTCGGCCCCAAAGCGGAGCCGGACTCGGAGGACGACGGCGACCTCGGCAACGGGCCGGCGCACCGGCCTCCGAAGCGGCAGCGGCGGCGCGGCTCTGGCGGGGCGTCGTCAGCAGCGGCCCCTGCCCAGACACCGTGCCCGCCGCAACAGCCACAGAAGCCGCAGGCCCCCCAGAAGCCGTTTTGCAGCGCCTTCAACAGCAAGCGTGGCTGCGCGAAACTCGGCCGGGAGTGCCCCGAGAAGCGCCCGCGCTACTGCAACGTTTGCGGTGCGTGGAATCACGGTGCTTCGTCGTGCAGCAAGCGCTGAGAGGCGCCCGCCCGATCGTGATTCATGTTCCTTATTCCGCGTGTAATTCCATATCTTGGCAATGACAACATTGCTTTCCATATTTGCGATATTTCGCCGGTCTGCTCGGGGTTGAAGAGGAGGGAAGGAAAGACAGGGAAGAAGGGGAAGAGGGAAGGAGGACGAGGAACACGGCACGAAGAAGGACGGGGGCCAACACGGGGGTCACAGCCGATTGGCGGGGACGCTCTGCCCTACGAGAGTGGCGTGGCGGCGCTGCCCCGCGTCAGCGCGACTGCGGCTATCGTCGGGGGCGCGCTCTGCTATCGGATCCCCTTGCGTCCTTGTCTCTTCCCCCCCCGCCTCCCTCGTCCATCCCTCTTCGCCTCCCTCTTCCTGTCGCTCTCCACCCCGTCCCGTATTGTCTTCCCATGCGCAGGTGCTTCCGCAAACGCAAGCGGGCCCAGATCGAACCACGGCAGGTTCCCCCTCTGACCACTCGGGTCGCGACCTCTGTCCCGCCAGCGCAGCAGCAGGGGCTGGGGGGGCCGCGACGTCAGCACTGTCGTCGCGCCCCCTCCCCGGCAACAGGGCCCCAGGGATCCCCGGAAGCCCCCCAGGTGACCCAGGCCCTCCGCGCGTATATGTGATTCCTGTCTGTGATGGGATAGGCGCCGTCTTCCAGGCGGCTTCCCTCTTGTCGCAGCGGATTGATGGGTGCGCGTGTGAGTCTCAGCGTCATCTCAGGGACGTGGCTCAGAATCATTTCCCGGGGGTTCTCCGGGTCAGCGTCCTGAAGCAGTTTCGTTTTGATGTGATTTCCAAGCGCATCGAAAAGTGCGATCCCGACTTTGTGTTTCTCTTCGCGGGGCCTCCTTGCCCGCCCCAAACTACGTCGAACGTCGCCCAAAAAACGTTCGCTGATGAGAGGTCTTCCCCTCTTGCAGATTTCCGCCGCCTCAGAGACGCGGCCTCGCAGTATTGCGACGGCCGGGATCTCGTCTTCAGGTGGGCGGTCGAAGAATCTGCTCTGATGTCTGCCCAACACCGCCAAGAGTTCACGACGGCCTTGGGGTCCCCGCCAGTCCTGTTGCGCGCATCTGATTTCGGCTGGGTGCACAATGCCAGGCTTTTCTGGGGTCCGTCGTCTGAACAGCTCGCCAAGCCCCGGCCCCCTGGCTGCGCGCACGTCGGCGTAGTGCCGCCAGGGCGGGCGGGGCACGATGTGCACGCTATCCGGTGGTGCGGGCCGCCTGCCCCGCGCGAGTGGTCCCCTCGAGACGGTTGGTCGTGGCCCTTCCGCCACGAAATCGGCCGGGCTGGGCCGACAGCGCCAGGCACTGCGTTCGCGCCCACGTGCCCGCAGGGTCGTTTTCTTACCCTGGCGTCCGTCGGTCAGTATCCTGCAGACAGGCCTCCAGCTGCGCGGGCCGACCCTTTCATCTACCAGCGTTTCCTGGACGACGGGCGCCGTCTACCCCTGGCGTCTTATGTCCGCGGGAACATGCTTTGGAAAGATGGCGCCTTGCGCCCGCTGCTCCCAGAGGAAGCGGAAGACTTGCACCGCTTTCCCCGAGGGTGCGCGGCAACGCTGCGACCCCCAACCGGGGTTCACAGTTCGGCGGCTCGCCTTCACAGTGTCGCCAATTCTTCGCATATCCCTAGCCTGGTGGTCATGATCTGCCTGCTATTTCACCCTGCTCAGGGCCTGGGTCGCTGCCCGGACGCGCTTGACCTTGGTCGGCCTGCGTCCGTAGCGTGGCCAGAGGCACAGCAGACGCCACCAACTTTCGGAAGCACGGAGCTGCTCGAACGAGCCCTCTCGTTGTTTCCGTCGCAGTTCTTTGCTCCCGTCAGTCCGTCGGTTCACAGAGCGATGCGCGACGTCAGCGGGCTCGATCTGGCATGTCGGACCAATTTCGACGCTTTTATGCGCGAGGCTGGAGCCCCACCAACCATGAAGGGCCCCGACATACAGGCATTGTGGTCCAAGTCGTCTATGCACGCCGCGGCTACTCGGCAACATCGCCCTTCGGCCTCCGACCGGGCTCTTCCCGGCCTCGTAGAACAGGGTGTGGGTCCGGATGAGCATGTCCGCAGGGCGTTGCTTCTGTCGCATCCATTCGCGGCCCCACCCAGTCTGGAGCTCGATCTGCAATTTGCCGTCCACGCCAACGCTTCGCTTGGACCCCGCGTCCGCGATCAGCGGCGGCACCGGCGAAAATTGCTAGTGCGGCTTGCTGCTGCACTCCGCCCCCTGGACGAGTTTGCTTTGCAGCAACGACGTGTCAGCATCGCAGGCGCGCCAGGAATTTCGCTTGTATTCGCGGCGGTGCTCGTCGTTGTTGGATTGGCCTGACACGGGCCTGCCAACCAGACTGGTCCACGGCTTCGAGATAGCCGCGGAGGCCCCTGCCTCTGGCGCCCTCCGCCCATGCTCCACGAAATCTACTGGGCACAATGCGCCCCAGCAGCCGTCCGAGACGTTGCGGGGGCCATCTGCGCGGAGATTCGTGGACAGCATGGAACAGAGCATGCGCCCAGGCCCCCTGGCGAAGGTCATCTACGACTTGACAGCGGAAGAAATCAAGGCTGGGCTCGCCGACCCATTTGTGACGCGTCGCGAGCTCGACCTTCGGTTTGGGCCTGGGGGTTATCGCCCGCTTCCGCGCCACGCTATATGGCAGGGCGACAAGTGGCGACTAATCGATGATGGGAAAAAAGGCTCGCACCAACGCCTTATCTTTCCTATCAGAGACGCTCGTAACTATTCCGCCAGAGCTGCCGCTTCTCATTGCCCGCGCGTTGGCCCTCCAGGTTTCGCAAGACGGCCACTCGCTTCCTGAGTGGTTCCAAGTCGTCGCGTCAGTGGAGGATTGGTGGAAAGGGTACCGTCAATTATTCCCCACTCGCAGGGACATGGGGTTTGTCGTGGTTGCCCCC